>CM045735.1:37842248-38107248 GCA_024760905.1 Plotosus lineatus
TCCAGAAGGTGTTTAAAGAGACATTCATCTTGTGGTTTCACGTCTTGTGAATGTTTTCATTTCCTCTTACCGATGAGTCTTTTTCTCTATCCTGCAAATGTACTAAACAGCCAAACCTTGTTATTCAGTATTATTAAAACCTCAAAAATGTCATCAATAATGCATTTAAAGTGCCAGGATCAAGAAAACAAAAGAATGCAATCAATAAACCTATGTGTTTTAACATCACAAATAGCCTGGGTTAAAAATAAAGTGTTTCAAATAATCCAGGGTAATAACAACACAGGTTTCTGTTTATCTGTGTCTCTTCTGTGAAAGGTGGGTGCTGTTATAGATTGAGAGTTACTTATGACTGCTGGTCCACCCTCGGTTTCCATTCCCCTCACATAGTTTTGAGTCATCGAGTCCCTTCTGGTACTTTCTCACTGTGTACTAACGTCTGACCTGGGGATCCCTAGGTGACTCACAAAACTGAAAAACAAAGGGTTCCTTCAACAAATAACACCATAACACCCCTGGATGTGTATATATATATATATCAGGTTCTGAAAAAAGAAAGAGACAGACTGTGGGATGGGGTTTACCTGGGCATTCCTTTCAGAGCGAGACTCCAACTCATCTCCTCCTGCACCACAATAGAAGAACTGGATGAGTAAGAGAACGTCCTACACAGCCAACTGTGCTCAGATGGAGAGCAGAATCAACTCAGTGTTATTATTGCAAGGACGCTTGAGGAACATTCAATCAGTACCTGTGAAGCGTACATTCAGAATCAAGGTCCCTGAAGAGTACATCATCCACACTGTCCGCACATGGGCTAGAAGAGGAGGTAGGGTGCCTTCTTTTTTTTTTTTTTTTTTTTTTTTTTTTTTTGACCACACGTGACTTTCCAACTCAGAAAAACCTGCAACTGGTTTCTCTGCAAATGCAAATGAGTTTATTTCTGTGTTAAGCTACTTAATTGACAAAATCTAAGTGTGAAATGTGATTTAATTCGGGCTTGTATCTCAAATTTAAATACTGATGTTCCATGGAACTGATGGAAAGGTTTGATATGACTATTAAGTAAATTTACATTCAATCAATAACAGTAAAAAAAAAAGCTACTAAACTTATTCATCTAATTATTCAGAAATAATATATATACCCCCAGTGCAGCTAACTGGGTTCTCAAAGGCCAACCATATCTCTCACTGTCTATGGTGGGAGGTTCATGTAATAGAACCATTGCTGAGTTTCGTCAAGAGTAGTTGCATTGCATAGCCGTCAGCGGGTTTCTGCCCTGTGATGGCCACTGACCTGTCCAGAAGGGATTCTGCGCTCGCTAATAGGAAGCAGATACATGCAAGGCACAGTGATGCCACAAGCACATCAATACGCCAGTAACCAGTATATATATGTATGTATATATATATATATATATATATATATATATATATATATATATATATATATATATATATATATATATTTATATATTTATATTTATATGGGGTAGGATATATATATATATATATATATATATATATTTATATTTATATGGGGTAGGTGGGGTGGTGTGAGTTCACAGTTAAAACCATGAACACTGGCTAACCTTTCAGGTACATAAAAAATATTGATTTCTTTGATGTTAATTTTTAGAACAGTATTTAAATTTATGTTAAGAGTGAAAAATGCTTTGAATCCTTAAAAAAGTTTATATTTAAGTTCATAGTTTGTTTTTTTTAATTATCTGATTGTGTTGGCTCAACAATTCATTGATTTTTATTCCTTTAGTACGAAGTTCAATAGAATCGTTTTAAAAACCAAATTCCAAAATTAAAACATTTTACTTATAACTGATTTATTCATTTATATATTTATTTTTTATTTTTTTTATCTATGTCTTTCATTTATTCATTCATTTTCTTAGCCAATTAATCCCAATTAGGGTCGCAGGGAGGTTGGAGCCCATCTCAGCCAACTCTGGGCGAGGACAGGGTTCATCCTCGACAGCTCGTCAGGTCATCACCATCCCTATTTATCTTTCTTTCTTTCTTTCTTTCTTTTTTAATCGTTATTATTATTATTATTATTATTATTATTATTATTACAGTATTGTGAGAAGTGATGTTTTCAAGTGCTTTTGAAATAATGTAATAAAATTGTTTTTATATATTTATTTCTTTTCTCAATAATGTTTTTATCTTACCATATTTTTTTAATATAAAAATATAAAATTATATATGATTTTGTAGTTTCCACGTGCATTACATTCATTTCAGAGCTGCAGTCAACAAAACTCCATTACAGGAAATTAAAATAATAAAACAATGACAAAGTGAAATGTTATTTCTTTTTTTCTGACATTTGTCACGTTTCTGACTTTTATTTACATTTATTTCATTATCAGACAAAGTTAGGTTCATTTTCTTTTCTTTTAGCTGTTTTGTTCCTTTTTTCTGTCAAAAACTTCTAAAAACATCACAGTATTGAAGTCCTAAGCATGACAACAATATTACACTTCACACAGCAATGCTGTGGCTAAATGCTGAAATGAATTATGAATAGAATTGTATTTGTACTTGTCTCGTATCGTTTACTACAATGCACAATGTTTATGGAATAAAAGTGATTGAAAGTTTTCAGCTCGTTGTACCAGACTTCTGTTATTTCATTCCAGTTCCAGAGCAAAAAAACTTTAGGTTACAGTGGGCTGCGAGTTCCTGGGTGAACGATGTTTTCTATAATGCTATACGTGACAACAGTATTGTTTCATGTCTGAAATACAGATCAACAATTTAAATGCATACACACGCTCGTAAACTATGAACAAAAGAGTCAAAAGACAAGCAAACTGCAAATATTCAATTATAAATAAATAAATACGTATTTAGTGATTTAAAAGAAAAATTAAAAAGTTAAAATTAGTCAAGTTATATTTCCACACATACAGCTTCATTATTGCATCTTATATTCTAATCATTTGCATATTTAACAACATTTTTTATAATAACAAACCTTTTTTTAATTAACAAACTTTTACCTTGAAATTGTGGGAGGATTTTTGAGTCAGGTGTTTTTTGGATCACAATATGTAAACAAAAATGAAAGTTGAACCCATTTTAAAAATGTTAACATGCACATATATATTATATATTATATGTTATATGTTATATATTATATGTTATATATTATATATATATTTCTAATATACAGGTGTCTGAATCATACTGAAGAACAAGGATCCCCTAGACATACAGATTATACAACATAAATTAATATCAAATATTCATAATATTTATGGCTTTAGATTTAATGATATACAGTATAAAGTAATGCACAGGATACATGGTGTAACATTTCTGTCATACTGAAACCAAAACACCTTCGTGTTGGCTGAAAGGGACCATAAGTATTCCATTTATACTACATACTGCACACACACACACACACACACACACACACACACACACACACACATATATATATATATATGTGTGTGTGTATATATATATATATATATGTATATGATATATATATATATATGATATATATATAATATATATATATATATATATATATATGATATATATATAATATATAATATTATAAATAATATTATATACATTATATTCCATTACTATATAAACATGCACATTATATTCATTATGTAAGAACTATTGTACATTTTCCCCAAAAAACAAAAGAATTCTCAGACTTTTGATAAGTCTTTCACACAGTTGAAAGGTCAGCCAACACCTACAAAAATGTTGTGACGTCATCAAGCGATAGAAATTTTAAATCACACACCATTTCGGACTGCAACTCAACTTCTAATTGCTGAAGCTGTGGACCGCAATGCTGGTATATATTAAAGAATACACTCGAGTAAGTATGAGTACTGAGTGTTACGAAAGCCTGAGCTGTTCTCTCTCCTTGCTGGTGATGCTGTAGCTGCGGGCGGGTCTGTGGTCTCTCTGTGGTCTTTTTGTTTCAGCGCAGCGATAAAAGAGCTCAAAAGCTGAAGGAACCGATGCGAGAGAGATAACGTTCTCTCTGCCTCACTCTGTCACTGCACAGGAAAAGGGTTATTCGTATAAAACAAAACAGCTGTGGAACACATCGCAGTGGCACCAGGGCGCACAAAAACCTGTCACGATATCTATCAGCCTTGTCAGTGTACGAGTTGTGGTGTTTTCTTACCACTAGAACTGCTGTGTTTAATGCGATGCTGGTGAAAATATCCTGAAGTATAAAATACTGTATCATGTTAACACTGTACTGTGATCAGTTCTCTCCAAAGGAAACATGTGCTCAATCCAAGGCTTCAAGTAACATAATGTCACACACACACACACACACACACACACACACACCACGAGAGAGAGAGAGAGAGAGAGAGAGAGAGAGAGAGTTCAAACCAATATGTTGAAGTTTATGTGATGAAAATGCACCTCAATCATACAATATGTTCAGATATATTTTGTGAAACACTGGCAATACTGTACATCTATGTGGTCATGATAATCAAGCTTATTAAACTTAGCTGAACTGAAAAAGCGACAGGGAGAGGGAAGAGAGAAAGAGAGAGAGAGAGAGAGAGAGAGAGAGAGAGAGAGAGAGCGAGCGAGAGAGGCAGGGAGAGTCTGGGAGAAAGACAGGGGAGGAAGAATAAGAAAGAAAGACAGAAGAATTAGAGAGAAAGAAAGAGAGAAACTGGGAGACAGAATGAGAAAGAGAGAGATAATGAGAATGGAAAAGAGAGAGGGGGGAGAGAGAATGAGAAAGGAAGAGAGAGAGAGAGAATGAGAAAGAGAGAGAGAGCGAGAGAGAGAGAGAGAGAGAGAGAGAGAGAGAGAGAGAGAGAAACTGATGCTATCAGTCAAACACATAAACTGCCACATCTTCAGATATGTAACACAGAGAGGAAGTGTGAAACTAATGTGGTGCAAATTAATGCTTTATATCAAAACACTGAGAATCTTCTTTTCTTTTTGTTTTTTTCACAAATACAAATAACACAAAAACAACAGTAAAGCCTATTTTCAACAAAAATTTATTTTTTCAATATAAAAAACACAGAATAATTAATAAATCAGATATATCGATCATATATGTATATATATGTAACACATTTCAAAACCTTATCTGTACATTCATATTAATCTTTTCACCTGATTGATTTAAAATTGAAAAAAGCCTTCTTTCGAGTAGATGACAATTTGGGGCTGAAATCATAAAGCCTGATACTGTCTCACACACACACACACACACACACACACACACACACACACACACACCAATAATACGATTTTCTGGCAGTACTCTGACATGAGCTCCATCCGCACCTTTTTCATAGATTCATAATTCTATATTCATAATCTAAAGCACTTGTTTCAATACCCTCTCGTCTCTATGGTAACAATATACAGAGAGACTCAAACTGCATGGTGAACGTCTTTACATAAACAGATTAAAACACACCATTGTTTCTGTCATTATGAAATTTCTGAGAAGAAAATCATTATTTAGCATTTTTAAGGAAGGAGTCTCCAGTATCAGTGAGTCTCAGAGTTCTATAGGACACAAAAGTACTTTCAGGGCAGACAGTAATTCAGAGATCTTTCTGTAAGCCGCATGTCTTATTAACTTCCTGAGAGACGAAGGTAAGTGAACAGCTTCAGTTATATGGATGTTATACCATAACAATATATTGAAGCTTTACATCATCCAAATGTAACTATAAATATAATAAAATATCTATGATGTCTGTCTTAATAGAAAACCTTAATTCGGTGATGAGAGTGATAACATACACTGGGTGATTGTGCTTTTGGAAAATAAATCAACTTCAGCTTCATGTTGGAGCAGTGAAACCTCGCCATGATGATGATTTGATCATCACGACTTCAGAGCTGCAGGGAATTTCGAGAAGTATTTCTGGGGTATAGAATTCGAGCAGCTCTGGGGTGAGCTCTTGGTATAAAACCAACCAGAAGCCTCTAAATAACAGTTGGCATTTTTCATGCATTAAACATTTTGAATAATAAGAAGAATTGAATACAATTTATGTGGGATAAACTGGTGTCGAGTTAAAAACACAGCCACTCAAATGTTGAGTTTTTCAACTACTGTACTTAGTTACAGAGGGATCAGAACTCGGAGTTTATACTGAGGTGATTTCGATTTAAAAGCATCATGCTGAAGCAGAAAATAACAGAAGATGGGAGGAAACAGAATTATAACCACGAGAAACAGACTCTGATTCAAGCATGAGAAGAATTCATCTGCACAAAGGTTTAAAAAGAATGATGTTTCTTTTGCACAGACAATTCATTTAAAGGAAAAAGTTTATAAAAGGTTTTGGTACGATGGAGTGATTAACGCTCCAACCCGGACACACATCAGAGAAGCATGAGGAAGTGCTCGTCCAAACTCAGCCCAGCTCATCTCAGCTGCTTGTTTCTGTTTCAAACAAAACAGAACAAATTTCAAGACCAACGTATTGCTGAAAATATTACAGCATCAAACATTTTTTTTAACATTAAAGGGTCTGTCTCCCACAGCAATTCCTATTCCACTAGAAGAAGAAGAAGAAGAAGAAGAAGAAGAAGACAGTATGGCGGTGTAGTGGTTAGCACGTCTGCCTCACAGCAAGAAGGTCCTGGGTTCAGTTCCCAGCTCAGGCGTTTCTGTGTGGCGTTTGCATGTTCTCCCCGTGCGTGTGTGGGTGTTCTCCTTATACTCCGGTTTCCTCCCACAGTCCAAAAACATGCACAGTAGGTTAATTGGCTGTTCCAAATTGCCCATAGGTGCAAGTGTATGAAAGTTTGTGGGAGTGTTGGCCCTGCGATGGCCTGGCGAGCTGTCTGGGCTGTCCCCTGCTTTCGCCTAGAAATGGGTGCCAGCCTCCCCGCCACCCTAATTAGCATTCAGAAAATGAATGAATGAATAATAATGATGATGATGATGTTGATTAACAGTATTACTGTACATCGTCATTATTTCAAATCATTCAAACATCATCAAACCAATTTGTGCAAATGGCCGCCGCCAAGTACCCATTTGCAGCAATTTATAAAAAGAAACAGGCGGCAGCGTTTCTTGTAGGGGGCATGTATACCCTTGTGCCCATCCCTGATTGATTGTTTTTGGTGGTCGCACATGATAGAGAGGCAACACTTGTCAGATGGGAACTGGATGCGATAGGAGAGAAAAATATGGGTCTAACAGGCATAACGTATGTCATGGAAATCATTGCACATGCGCAGAAATCACTATCTGTGAGCCATAAATACAGCATTTTGATCTACTTTGAAGAATCCATACATGAAGATGATCCATAAATGTTGTTGTCTTCTCAGAGGATAAAAGCTCAGTTAACAGATTGAGTCACGGGTGAAGACTGTAATCAGACAAATCAAAATTGGAAATTCTTTTTGAAAAACAATGATGTGGCATCTTCTGGACTAAAGTGCATCAAGAGTAAAGAGAGAGAGAGAGAGAGAGAGAGAGAGAGAGAGAGAGAGAGAGAGAGAGAGAGAGAGAGAGAGAGAGAGAGACTAAAGAAGATCAGCATTCAGTTCAAAAGTTTGCACATCTGTTAATAGTGATCACAAATACGATTTCTCGAAGTGTTCCTGAGCTCATGCAGTGAGTCCCATGACAGAATCATGCCTGTTTTTAAATACAGTGCAGCCTCCTAAGGGCCCAATTTTTTTTTTTTTTCATGAACATTAAAAATTCTCCAAATTCCCTGAATCTTTCATCATATTATTTAATATAACTCTTTACAACTGTATGTTGGGGACCATTATTCTGAAATTGTTCTACATTTGCAGATGGAGCTGTTTGCAGCTTGATGAACGTCTGTTCCTGGTGCAATTTGCCAAATTATTTGCAAAATACTCCTCCAGCTGTTTCTTTTAGTAACTTACCTCTCCAGACTTTCATTGTCTACATTTTTGAGTCTTGTGGCTGCCATCCAATTCAAAACAGGCTAAAAAATTTGAATAAAATAATAAAATGTCTCACTTCCAACTTCGGAGATGTTTCCAATTTTTATAATGAAGAAAATATGATTTGATCAGAAACCACTGCCTTCTGTTTTTATTTACATTTTTACACAATGTCCCTGTTTTTGGAACTGGAGTCATAGTCACCTTTACAGAAACAGTTTTCAATTTTGCTGAAAATCAACTTTGAAGTTTGTTTTACAGTATACTGTTCTTTGACAGATATAGATTAAAGAAAAGTTTTATATTTGATAAACAATATGCAGTATGTCACTTCCATCTCACAATCAACTTTTGAAGTTCTGAACTTCTGACGTTATTTTTGTGGCTACAAATGTCTCCCCTGATCTGGAAAAAATCTAGTAAGTGGAATTTTTTCCTCAAATTTGAGTTAGACCCATGTTATGTTTGCACTTACTAGATTTTGCCCCATCATTTTATCATGTAAAAAAGTGAGCCATCACAGCAAAGTGGGAATTAGGTTGGAAACAATTCATTTCAAGTTTGTGGTACCATTTTGTAGCTGATAGCCAACACTTTAAAATTATACCAAATTTTCTGACATTATATATATCAGACGGCACAGTGGCGTAGTGGTTAGCACGTCCGCCTCACAGCAAGAAGGCCTGGGTTCGATTCCCGGCCTGGGCGTTTCTGTGTGGAGTTTGCATGTTCTCCCCGTGCTTGTGTGGGTTTCCTCCGGGTGCTCCGGTTTCCTCCCGCAATCCAAAGACGTGCACTGTAGGTTAATTGGCCGTTCTAAATTGACCGTAGATTCTCTCCTGCAACGGCACCGGAACCCAGTCGTATCGGCACTTGCCTTTCCATTGGATCCTTCCGGTGGCGCCGAGACGGGGGACTTGCTGCCTGGGTAACAGCCTGTCCCTCATTACTCCCTACCCGGGCTCTGCGCACTGGGGAGTATCACCAGCCGGGATACCAGCCAGAGCGCAGCCATAGTCCTTCGGGACTGACGGAGGCCTACGCAATATATATATATATATATATATATATATATATATATCTGATACTTAATTTTCTATTTGTCTAGTTTTGAATTAATAAACCAAAACCTGCCAGGAATTTTTGGCATTTTGAGAAGCAACTTTGGAGAAAATCCTGTTTAAAGTTCAACAAAGTATTTCATAATTTCAAACTTGAAAATCACTTTGCTGTGACAGAAATGTAAAATGAACCCATAATTGGTGTGTTTTGATCCTGGAATAACCTACAAAGACTCTACAATTTAAAAACTTGTGGAAGCCTTCCCGTATTTATCAGGTAAATAATTAGTAAATAAGGTCAACTGGTCACAGAACCTATTGAGTTAATTGGTAACTCAAAAATATTCATTTTTATCATTATCTTTTCAGCTGTGACTACGGAATACTTACATACATATTACATGCTTTATGATCCGTAAGATACTGTAAGAGTAGCTATTAATGAGGTACAGAACTTCAACAATCAAATGAACAGTTGTAAAGACAAGTACATGACATACAAGAAATTTTAACTTTTCAAATGTAAATTTTTATATAAAAAAATAACAAACTCACTTCAGAAAGTGATGTCGACATTTCTTGGGTAGTCCTGTTTCCAGAAAAAAACACAGCAGTCACAAGCAAGTCAGTCAGAAAGATTTTTTATGGTTGGGTTTAGATAATAAATACTTTATAACTCTGCACCAAAGTAAATTGTAAAAGCAGGTTGTTGTTGTTTTTTTTAAAATTTGATCAAAAATGAGGACGGTACGGTGGTGTAGTGGTTAGTATGTCTGCCTCATGTCAAAAAAGCGCTGGGTTTGAGTTCCAGGTTTGGTGAGGGTGTTTCTGTGTGGAGGAGATTGTACGTTTTTCCTGCGCTTGTGTGGGTTTTCTCCAGGTGTTTCCTTCCACAGTCCAAAAACATGCACAGTAGACTGACTGGCTGTTTCAAGTTGCCCCTGGCTGTGAGTGTCAGCATGAATATGAATGGCTGTGTGTGTGTTTTGGCCCTGATGGTCTGGCGAGCGGTTCAGGATGTACCCCGACTTCGCCCAGAGTTGGCTTGGGATAGGCTCCAGACACCCCATCTCTCTAATAGGATTAAGTGGTCCAGCAAATGACTGAGTGATTGTTCTATTTAAAACTTCTAAAATAGATTTAGTACGCAAGGGTGTGAGCAAATGGATTATTGGGAATTTAATATTATTGCTAACAAATATAATAAATGAACACAATAAACATAGCATAAAACTATACAAAGCCCAGTAATATTAGCCAAAATGTGTGAATATCTCACAATGTTACAGAACTCAAACACATTACTGGATTCAGAAATTGATCCGAATTATCTATAACGTCGAATGGAGTCTTCTTTGTACAATAAACACTTTGCCTTTAGTAGAAACACCAAATTACAGCAATTTGTAGATGACGACTGGATTTAGTTCTATTATATTATGACACAGCACAGCTGGTTGTGTTTCATTTCCTGCTGGTTACTTCATGCACTACCCTCTGTGTGTGTGTGTGTGTGTGTGTGTGTGTGTGTGTGTGTGTGTGTGTGTACTCACTGCTAAAATAATACAGTGTTGCGATCAAGACAACAAACAGGAGTAGGACAGCACTGATGCCCGACCAAAGAACTAGAGATTTACAGCCTGTATCACAACCATATCAAACAGACAAAAAAACAAACAAACAACAACTCAATCACAAATCGGAGAATTTAAAATCAGATTACATAAAAAAAATCTTATTATCCCCTGTACCTTTTGGAGACTGCTTTTCAGGCTTGCATTTGGGTGTACGAATCTTATGCTTTGGGATTTTCACTGTGGTAGGTGCCAGAGTTGATATGCTTTCTAGAAAACACCCATCAATCAATCAGTCAATCAGTTAATGTATCAACCAATCAACCAACCAACCAACCATTACCATCAGAAACCCCACTATCACCAGGTTGTCACTGCTGTCCATCCCAGTGCAGCTAACTGGGTTATCAAAGGCCGGCCATGTCTGTCACTGTGTGAGGTGGAAGGTTTATATAAAAGAACCATTGCTGACGTTCATCAAGAGGAGCTGCAAAGCCGTCAGCATGTTTCTGTCCTGCAATGGCCTGGCGAGCTCTCCAAGGAGTACTCTGTCCTCGCCCAGAGTAAGCGGCCTCCCCGTAACCCTAATTAGTATTAAGCAGTTCAAAAAATTGATGGATGGAAATTACCTCCAGGATTTATAAAACTGAAACATATTTCTGTTTCAATGCATCTCAATGAAAAATGTTTGATTTTCAAGTCTGCTTACCACAAAAACAGAAAAATCTTATAATTTTTTTCAAGTTGTTCCTTATTTGGACTCCCTAGTAAAAAGAAAAGTAATAAATACTGTCTGATAGCAGTCACCGGCATTAAATTTATTTTGAAATTATTTCATGAATTTAATGTAAAATGAAAAAATGAATCCCTTTCTGTCATATGTAAAGAGAGAGAGAGAGAGAGAGAGAGAGAGAGAGAGAGAGAGAGAGAGAAATTTATACATATCTTGGCCAAAACTAAACACTAAAATTTTAAAGGCAGGCATTTATCCTTCATCACAGCATGTAATCTACATGGCATTGTTGCTCCGGTTGTTCCAGTCGAGGCTCAGCAACATTAATGCGACAATAAAATGAAGCAGCTGATGATCTGAACATTTTGAATGAGGAGGTTATGACATCACTTCACTTTTTCTTCCCTGATGGCTCGGATATAAAATGGTGACCCGACTAATGAAAGAGTGATTCAGGGAGCGTGAGGAATCATTTTCACATGTGTATTGGCCCCCAGAGTCCTGGCCTTAACCCTATTGAAAGTGTTCAGGATGTGCTGAGGAAGACTTTATAGAGGGATTCGGTTTCTCCTTCATTCATTCAAAACGTCTGTGAGAAATGAACCCGTCACTGGATAGAAATCAAGATTACATTACTTAAGTTTGTTGAAACAACGGCATGAAGATTACGTGCTGTGAGTACGAGTGCTGGGAAGTAGAAAGGCGCATCCTGCTTCAGCTTTTATTAACCTTCTACTCGCTCCAGACTTATGAATTCATTCTCTTTTTTTCTCTCGTTAATGATCTCATGTCACTTCTGAGTATGTTGCTGAAATTGATCACAAATCCCAAAAACGTTCAAATTAAATCAAATAAAATGAAACAAAAAAAAAAACTTCAATATTTTCCTACAAACCTGATGTGAGATGCTGTGGAACTGTTTCCTCCACGGTTCAGACAAGGCATGGTTATAAATTTTTAATCGTAAAGCTCAATTTGCGTATTTATTAACACTTAGTTGTGGGTGTTCTGTGTATGAGCAGGTAAGGCTCAGGAGAGCGATCTGAGACGTCTTCAGAAATGTTTACACACATGATTCGAATGCGAGTTCTATTAAATTGCAAGTGTCTGCGTGGGGTTTAAGTATCAGTACAGACAAGGTCTAAATAAAGGGTGCAGCTTAACATGTTAAAGTATCAAAACTGGTCATTAAAAACAATTGCGGCAATTATACAGTGACTCATTACTCTGACTTCCATGAAGATGGAGGTAGATGATTCGTTGTGGCGACCCCTGAAAAGGGAACAGCCAAAAGGAAAAGAAGATACAGCACTTGGTAGACCGTCTTATTTCGAGTAATTTCATTCATTATTTCTCCAGCTGAGGAAGGAAGGGTTAAAGACCATGCTCAAGAACTCTCAGTAGCATCTTGGTGGTACTGGGGTTTGAACCCCTATCCTTCTGACCAATAACCCAGAGCCTTAACCACTGAGCTACATCTTCCCACATAAATACTCTACTGTTTTCCTCCCAGGTCTGTTCCCATATATAAAATGCATAATAATTACTTGTTACTTCAAAGACGACTTCTCAAGGTCAACTCCTGGCTAGGCTTTCCTCCATAATGTCTCCTCTTATTTGCCCCTTAAGGATCTGAATATAAACCTATCAGCATTTTTCAATTTTAAATAAAAGCACAAAGCAAATAAATTTAAAGCGAATGAAGAATATAGGCTATATTTGTCATGTTGAAGCCTCCCGAGCATTGTCTTCAATGCAGGTAAATCGAAAGAAAAATAGATTGAAGGAAGAGACTACAGACCTCCAGGTCTGATGGAGTATCCTTCAGGCATCAAGTCTTTGGGATCCTGGGCTGCGTTCTGACTGGTGAGGACACATGAGTAAAAGCCGGCATCCTCCTTCTGTATGGCCAAGATGCGCAGGGTGTATGTCACCTTTCCTGTTTCTGTGATGCCTGTTTTGAACTGGCTTGTTTTGACGGTTTTACTATACTGTGGAATGTTTAAATTGTTGGCGGTCACCAGGAACTCGGGCATGCCACTGCTATGAAGTAATCGGTACCAGTGGACCTTCTGACACTGGTGGTCTGGACAGATGCAGGAAAGGGTCTCGGAGCCGTTGATGCTTGGGTAGAGCACTATCGCGGTAGACGCTGTAGACATGAATGAGATCAGATCAAACTTCAGTTTAATCTATACCATGTGAAAAAGTACGTATATATATATATATATATATATATATATATATATATATATATATATATATATATATATTTATAAAAATATATATATATATATATATATATATATATATATATATATATATATATATATATATATATATATAATTACATGCATTTAGAATTTTTGGAGCCTACAAGATCAGTGTAAAATGATTCATTAATGAATTAAAAGCAAACAAATACTAGGAATTAAATAAATAGATGTTTTATGAGGATTAATTTGTGTTGGATTTCTTAGTTTATCAGACCTTTGGCTGCTATTCTTGACTTTCGGGTCTGCAAGTATATCAACAGGTATCATCTTTCTTCAGTGATGCTACAAAACATTCTCAGGATTAACTGTAAACTTGCCTGAGCCGAGGAAAATAAGGACAGTCTTATTACTTTTTAGTAAACCAACATGTGGCATGCTGCAATTCCCCATTAGCATGATGTCGTAATTATTTTCTCTCAAAATTTTTTTAAACAATCTAAGCACAAGGTAAGTGACCAAAACTTGTGTGTGTGCGTGTGTGTGTGTGAGTGTGCGTGTGTGTGTGTGTGTGTGTGTGTGTGTGTGTGTGTGTGGTACTTTAATCCACACACAGGACAACATTTCTACATACTGTGTACTTACTGAACATTTATGCAACAGCAGATTGGAAACAACAACAGGAAAAACAAGCCAGTAAAGCATCTTGAATGTGAATCACTTCCATTTACTATTATTTTGTAAGAATTGAAATTGCAAAATGCGAAAAAGGTCTCGTTTGGAAACAGCATCATGTCATAATTAGAAGCGTCGTCTTGCGAAATTCTTTGTCTGAAGTAGACCTCTGGAGAGAACTGCCATGACATGACACCAGGTAGGAGGTTTTGCATGTTTTGCATGTCGTAGTGAGGAGACAAAATCGAAGTTGTATGAAAATGAATTCAATCAAATGAAGGTGGGGAAAAGAAGCGACAGTCTAACTCAAATTAAGAGGAATTAAATTAGATCGACACCTTTACAGAAAACAAAACTTTCTTCCTGCATACATCGATGGCAGCGTTAATTCTATATTACCATTTAAAGTTATCATCAAGATAATGTACTAAATCCAACATCCTGAAACCAATGTATAAGTTCATACTTCATTTAAACTCTGTATGGCCTTATGCCTAAATATAATACTCGTATAATCCGCATATTCAGGATTTAGTATTCCTGGATATGTTTATAACTAGTATATAACTATATGATCAATACTGCTTATTACCAATCCATAACTAAATAATAACTACATAGTTCTTAAATCGAGTGTATTAGCCTATAATCTGCATCTCAATAATATTAAGCCTAGGTTATACTTATAGCCAGTATATAATCAGTTTATAAAGCTTATAACCGATCTATAAATGAAAAATTAGTCTATAGTTCTTATAACGAGAAAAATGCTTATACTCTGGATATAGACTTCATTATGCCTTATACGCTTATAAAGACTATGTACGAATATCATAATCAGTACATACAGCTTATAACCTATAAGTGAATAAACAGTATATATTGTAGTATGTATAACAAGTATATAAACATATCAGTATATATAGTATTTACAGCCGGCATATTACCGCATATGATTGTAAAGTGATTATAACTAGTTTATAAGTAAATAATCAGTATAAAGTGCTTATAATGATAATATAAGTATGTTGTCAGCCTAATGTATAGGTGTATAATCCTTATAACGAGTGTATAAGAAAATAATTTGTTTAGAGAACTTCTAACTAGTCTATTAGCAAAAAACAACACAGGAATCAGCATGTATATTGTTCATAACCTGCATATAAGCATCTAATCAATGAAAATTCTATAATAAGTACATGAAATTTAGTGTATAAATCTATAATCAGAACAAATGTGTATTTGACTGCTTTTAATCTTTACTGTCAGCTTACAAGGACAGAACACAACATTCTACATATAACAAACAAAATCTGAATGTTTTTGCATTTTGAGATCATTTTTAATATGAAGTCCTGATATTACATTACTTTTAAACCACTGAAGATTAAAACAGCACCATCGGGCCTGGAGAGAAGACCTCATAACATCAAAGCCTCTTCTCAAAAATATATATGTATATATCCATCTATATAAATAATCAAACTCAGTCTTGGTATATATGCACATAAAGGAATTCATTTTAGTTACATTTTAATCAAAAGCTAATGACGATAATTCACCTCACCCCTTCATATCCCTTAGTAGACAGTGTAGCAGGTTATCAAGTCGAGCCATGGCCGACTCAGTGTGACGATTTAATGGTAATTAATATGAATTTGATTCAGAATGATCTTACCTGCTATCAAAAAGCAGAGAAAGCTCCAGATGTGATAAAGGGTCATCTTTAGGCATGTAGTTGGGTTGCCGGTGTGTTGGTCTTTGTGTGTATCTGTCCTTCTTATGTCATACAACAGGGAGGAACTGGAGAGTGTCAGACCCAGCCACTCACTGAACCTATCAGTATGTGACTCATAGTACGCGTACACACACACACACACACACACACACACACACACGCGCGCGCACACACATGCACACATGCTGAGTTTATTCATTGTAATCTCCTACAATACTTCTATCATTAAATAAAAATCTGTAATGATTGCATTTTAGATTTAGTTGCTTTATAAACATATAACCAAATCATTGCAATATTTAACACACACACACACAATATATATATATATATATATATATATATATATATATATATACACACACACACACACACACACACACACACACACACACACACACACACTATTTATATACTGAGATTTCCTTTCGGCTTTTCCCCATTTTCAGGAGTCGCCACAGCGATTGATTCGCATGTTTGATTTAGCAGAGGTTTTTACGTCGGATGCCCTTCCCGACACAACCCTTTAGCAAGGGGCAGAAACATGCCGACAGCGTTGCAGCTACTCTTTACGAAAGTCAGCAATGGTTCTTTTACATGAACTTCACACCATAGACAGTGAGAGACATGGCCCGCCTTTGATAACCCAGTTAGCTGCACTGGACGACAGTGACAATCTTGTGGAGAGTGGGACCTGAACTCCCGACCTTATACCACCAGGCCACCACTGCCCCAGTTACTATTTATATACTATATATATATATATATATATATATATATATATATATATATATATATATATATATATATATAATATAAAATATCAGTGCATTGCATACTATGGGATATTATATGATTACAAAGCTTTTTAAAACTAATAATAAACTTTATTTACTTTAAATAAATGAAAATACTTGATTTAATCTCCTGGCCGAGTAACAGACGATCATCTGCAATGCACGGACTATGGGACACAGTGGGTGACATTGGAATCTTAATTCTTCCAGACTGCCAGACCAGTATGAGATCCTTACTGTTCTGTCTATGTGCTCAGTGCTACCTTGCACCCAGGTGTGTGACCTAGCACAACATCTGCAGCACACCACCAGCAGCCTGCACATTCACCCTCCTGGAGTTAGAACAAACCACACAAGCATGGCTTTATATACTCGAAGTAGAGTTTGAACACATATTTTATGATATTACTGAGGTAGTACAGTTTTATATATCAACACACATGCATGCATGTGACAGCATCTTCTGAGCTGATGTTCGTCAAAGGAGGTCATCTGACTTTGGAGTTTAACAGAAACATTTAAATATCTTTAAGTATCATAATGTGAATTGAAAAGATCCACAACAACAACCTACTCGATTCTATACTATTTTACCTTTCCTAACCTTGACCTCCTAATGTGCATGTGGTGACTTAAGCAGCTAACGACAATATCAAACGAGGAAAAGTACAATTACAATTATATCACCATGTTCTGGACCTAAGTAGCAGTGGAGCCAATATATAAAACATTATAGCAGATGACAACTTTCCTCCGATCTCACTTACTTCCTACAAGCTAAATAATATTCAAAAGCCATGTAGATTCACTGCCACGTGGTGATACACTCAATCAGGACATTTACATTTAGTACATGTACATATACAGTTCATAGTCCTGTAATCCGTATAGAGACTTTATTATAACTAGATCGTTTTAGAATCACAACAAAGAGGGAAGCATACAATCAGGCTACATTCAGTAGATATTAATCTATATTTATAAATTAATCCATATATAGTATATACACCAGCATACAATGCTTATAACAAACACACAGTAAAAAAAGTGCCTTTAACTATGTATTAGCAGAGGATCAGGCAATAGCATACAGTTAATTTAACAAAACAATCAGTGCTTATAACCCGTACATGAGCACATAATCAGCATACAGTCCTTATAAAAAGTATATAAACCTATAATCAGTATGTAGTTTTTATTAAGGGAATATATGTATATAATAAGAAAAAAGTGCTTATAACCTGTACATAATTAACAATCATCATATACTTATAACCAGTATATGAACCTAAAATTAATAAATAATGTTTGTTATAGTGATATTCAGGAATATTGTGCTTATAACCTGTACATAATCCATAATCATTATATGGTTCTTATAATTCATTCATAAGTGCATAACCAGTATATGAACCTATACTCAGTATATAATGTTAATTGGGGTGATATCAATATCATAAGTATATAAATCTTATACTCAGTACAGAACCAGTACATATTGCTTATTAACAGTATCAGCATATAATCACTATATAGTTTTTACTACCACTATAGAAGCATATAGTCAGATTATAAACATAATCAGTGTACTGTATAGTGTCTATAACCACTACATACAAAAGTGTGTAATCAGCACACAGTGCTTATAACCAGTTCATAAACATTTAGTCCAAGGGTGTCAAACTTATTCAACAAAGGGCCGCTGTAGTGATAGGTTTTTATTTCAACCAAGCAGAGTGTACAGAGCACATAGATTGACCAATCAACCACCTGAATACTCCGATCAGTTGATTAAACGAGCCAAGTCAGGTGTGCTGCTGCTGAGATCAAACAAAAACCTGCGGACACAGCAGACCCTTTGTGGAATGAGTTTCGCACCCCTGTTTTAGTCAGTACATCGAACTTACTATTATATCAGCACATAATCAGTGTAGAGTGCTTATACATAGTAATGTTGCAGGTATACAATCCAACTTTTAATTTATATACAGTATGCCCGTCTATTTAAAATCTCCTATAAAACATTGTATAGTGGCTTGAGGAAACCCTTTACTTGGTAAAATGTTGACAGTTAGTTCTACTAACTCTGAAAAAAGAAACTGAAAGATATTTGTTATCCAGAATTAAATTCTAACTTTTTTTTAAAGTAGCTAGTGGGGCGCACCTCCCCCTGGGGGGGGGGGGGGGGGGGGCTAGTGTGTGACCCCAAGGAACATGCTTTTTTGCCACATAGAGTAAAGTGTAATTCTACATCCACTACAGCAGGTGGTAGTGGCTTCCTCACTGTTAGAGTGTGTCCAGGGGTAAAATAAGAAGTGAAGTTAATAAACCTAGCATGGAAATTTTTAACAGGGACGGAAAGAGAGGCTGAGAGAGACGGAGACGGTGAGAGAAACGAAAGTTGAGGAGGTATGATGAAGGAGATGTAGCACTCGGTTTCACTGTGCTGCGGTGAGAAATGAGGAAAGACCACTGTGTTTACTGTGTCTGAAAACATTGGCGGCTGACAGCAAGACCCAAAATAAATTCAGGCGTCACTTAAAGACATCACACCCTGATCACGTCATGCGCCGTGTGAGTTTTTTCAGCGAAAACGTGCCAAATATTGTCAACGACCATACCGCTTTGTGAATGCTACTCCAGCAAACCAGCGAGCTCTGTTAGCATCAGATAAGGTGGAGGTCCAAACTGCTCAGGGCAAAAAACCCCACAGCACAGCAGAGGAACTGATCTGACTTGCAGCGAACATGGTCTCCGTCATGCTGGATGACGTCACTGCTGTGAAAATAAGTCCAGGTCCCAGTTCAGCATTGAGCATGAGCTGAGAGTTCAGTATCGTGCTTTAAACCCGGCTTCCAAAAGCTGTGCACTGCGAAACGTGCTTATTATAGCCATTAATCTGGACTTAATCATTTTGACAAAAATAATAACTATAATAATAAAAATAATAAATTGTTTTGTTTTATTTATTGATTTTATTTCATTTTATTTTCAGTATCAAATGGTTCAACTTGTTGGTCAAAATGTTGACAATTTAAATAAGGATACTTTTTATTTCAGGCAAATTGATGCACTTTAAATCTTTTTGTTTGAAGACTAAAAATTGTTAATAAAGTTATTCTTTGTTGGAAGTTGATCTATATTTCTTAATTTTTTGTATTCCATAATGATAATAAGGATTAATTATGTTAATAAGGATACAGTGTATGCAGAGGATTACTTATAACAATTTTTAGACAAATGACACTATTTATATGGGGGGGCACAAAATATTTTCCTCTTCCTAGGGGGGATGCGACAGAAAATAATTGAGAAACACTGAGCTAGAGTAATATGGCACCAACTAAAAACTTGATCAAAATATGATATTCTCTGTCGAGGAAATCCTCCGTAGTTTCTGCCCTCTTTGTATAGATTTAGCAAGTTAATTAACTTCTTAGCTATGAATAACATTTGTGATTTAAAGTGTAAAACCTATTAAAAAAATAACAAATGGATTGTAAAATGAATATTCACTTAAATGTCAAGTGCAATGAAATGCATTATGCATTTACTTCAAATTAGAATTGATCTATATTCATATCACCAAACACATTACTATTCAACTTAATTCATTAAACATTAGAATATCCCACATATGAACGGTGTGATCCGATTCGTCCATTATCTCAAGACAATAGACTTTAAGCGGACTCCTATTAGGGTCATGGGGAGAGGGGGTTTCCACCTCATCTGACACTGTGCAAAGCTGGGGTACATCCTGAACATCTCACCAGACCATCTAGGGCTAACCATTCACACTCACAGCCACACCTACAGGCAGGTTGGAAGAGCCAGTTAGCCTGATGTACATACCTTTGATCTGTCGGAGGAAACTGGAGTGTCCAGAGGAGACCCAAAAACAGAAAACCCCCCATCGAGACCTGGATTCAAATCAAGGACCTTCTTGCTGTGAGGCAGACGTGCAAAACTACTACACCGCTGTACCATCTATGGATATTATTCTCCCAGAAAATTTAAAATAATTCCTGAATAAAAATGGTGCACAAAAATGTATAGTTTGCAAGTCACTGATCCTGAAATCTTCAAAATTCAACAAAATGTCACTGCAAAAAAACAAGACTCTTATAAAGAATATTTCTACTTGTTTCAGAGTAAATAGGTTTTAAAACATTTATCATCAACATTACATTATAATATCTGACTATTATGAATTTTAGCACTCAAGTTACATACAGTATAAACATCTAATACATTAGAAACTTTTATTTAACCCTAAAATGAAGAAAAGATGAAATGCAGTAAAAGTTCAGTTGCCACATTGTGAGATACAAAGAGTTTCATGTGGGAGTTTGGGCTGTGAGCTATAAGACTCACTCTCAACCCACCCCAGGATCAGTCAGCGGTCTTCAGAGGTTTGTGAGCTTACGGGAGGGTCGTACAGGGGGTGGAGGATGTGGGCAAAGCACGCGTGTATAGAGGGTCGAAAGGTTTGACAGACACAGGGAACGTAACCACATGATTCTTTGAAAACAGGAGATCTCGGTGGGCCTCAGAGACTCGCTGAACATGTCGGCAATGGTTGTGTGCTCTTGGCTTCAAGGTTTTCATATGAAACAGCTCAAACATTCAGAGACTCTTGAAACATAAGAGAACATTAAGAGAAGTGGTATAGCATCTAGATTCCAATTATGTTCCATATATCCGATCATAAAGTATCCCAACACATAAGTATCTGTCATTGAAGCTGTCGAAAGATGCACCATGGCTAGAAAGTCATTGAAGTTGCATGTTTTTGTGATAGAAACAAGATACACCATGTGAGCCTAAACTTTAGTAGAAAATCAGGGAAAAACACTTATGTTGTCATATTTTTACTACATATAGCCCAACATTTGTATGTAGACATATTCAGGCAACATTAGTACACAAAGAGCACAAACCTCTGCCAAGCCCGGTAATCCCCCATATGAATCGGCGTGACAAAAATTGTCCTCTCTTATAGTGTTAAAGAACCCTTTACAAAGTTTCTGAATTCTAAATCTGGGCAGTGGTGACTCAGAGGTCAAGGCTCTGGGTTACTGATCTGAAGGTCAGTGGTTCAAGATGCAGTACCACCAATGTGTCACTCTTAGGCCCTTGAGCTTGATAGGTGAATAAGTGAGTAGGGTGGCTAGTAGGAATAATGCAGCCATGAGGGGGGGCACAAACAAGTGTCCGCCCTCACGCCGGTCCCAAGCCCGGATAAATGCAGAGGGTTGCGACATGCAAGGCATCCAGTGTAAAACTTTTGCCAGAATACAAAATGAATCGATGTGGTCTCGCATATTATATGGTCCCATATCTAGATAATTTAGCTGGATGGACTGAAGGGCTCCCTCAGATTCCAAACTACCCCCGCCAAGGGACATTTGATGCCGGATATTTGACTTCGGCCCATAGAATGATTTGGGAGGGGATAGGAGACCCTAGCTGGAACATTGAATACATGAAGGAATGTTTGGAATATTAGTAGTAAGGAACAAAGCATGTTTATCAGTGGCTCCCCAAAGCGGAAGCCAGCATTATAAGAAGGGAAAAAATGATGGGAAGAGAAAGTCTGGTAAGTGTCATTATTGTAAGAAAGAAGGACATTGGATACGTATATGTAGAAAGAGGTTTAGGGATGAGCAGTTAAAGGGCCAAGAGCACCCACAGGGCCAACACTCCCAACATTCCCGAGGTGGACCTGGACAAGGTCAAACCTGAGACCCCCGCCCACTGTCCCCCAAGGCTAGGCCTTATTATCCAGACGAGTAGGGCTGCCCGCGGAGTCAGGAACCCTTGGCCGTCAGTATGATGCATTTGTCTTTTTCTTCTACCAACAATGAAGCAATCCCACTGATTCGGATAGTAGTGGGTGATGCTGAATACTTATTTGTTTTGGATAGTGGTGCTACACTATCCTCGTTGGGGAGGGAATACTCAGGCGCTCTCTCCTCTCGCTCAACTAGCTCTGTGGGTATTGATGGGGTTCCTTTCTCTTCACAGCTTACACCCCGCTCCCTCTGCGTTTTCCCAACGACCCCACTCTCGATGCATTACAAATCACTTATTCTTTTGTGTATATGCAGGAATGTCCGTTTAATTTACTCGGTCGTGATCTTATGAGCCTCCTCGGTTTACAAATTTCTTTTCATGGTTCGAGCATGATCATCTCCACGTCAGAATCTCTGTCCCCTTCTTTGATTGCATTAACCTCCTGTGAATTACCTTTTAATGTTAACGCAGCATGTGCAGTGAGTGAGGTGGCAGAGCAGTGTTCTCCACTGGATCAACTGCCCAGGACATTATGGGCCGAGCACAAAACTGACATGGGCTGCGTCAATTGTATTCTTATGAGGCTAAGCTAAAGCATATTACACCTATTTTCATAACAGTACCCACTCTCCGACTCTAAGATGCAAGGCATCGATGTTGTATTATCTTCACTCCTGGAACAGGGTATTGTTCTTCTGTGTACAAGCTCTTACAACACGCCCATAAACCCTGTGCCAAAGCCGGATGGTACCTGGCGACTTACGCAGGACCTAAGGAGGATCAACGACCTCATAGTGCCCGTCTCGCCCCTGGTGCCCGACGTTCCTTCCATCATGTCTGGCATACCACATACACACACGCACTTTTCCGTGATTGACATGTGCTCTGCTTTATTCAGCGTCCCTGTAGAACCAGACTCGGCCTCTGTTCGCATTTACGCATAGGCAGCAGCAGTACACCTGGACACGCCTCCCACAAGGTTTCATTGATTCTCCCGTGGTGTTTGCTACCATTGTACGGGACGCACTATGGTGTTTTGTTCCCCCTGAGGGTTCCTGTGTCCACTCCTATGCAGACGACTTGCTGGTTTCGGCATCAAGCTCCGAGATCTGTTCCCAAGCCATACTCGCTGGCCTTCAGCTCCTGGGTAAAAAAGGCCTCAAGGTCTCACAAAAGAAGTTGCAATACTGTAAACCCACAATTATTTACCTGGGCTATGAACTCTCTCAGGGCTCAAAGAAATTGATCATCATCGACACCCAGCGACCTACTACCAAGCATGCCTTACTTGCTTTCCTAGGGTTGATCAATTACTGCAGGCAGTGGATCCCAGACTGCTCTCTCTATGACAAGTGCCTCCGATCCGCAATCCACCACACGGACCCGGACACGGACTCCAGCAACCACTCGTATGGACTGAGGACATGCAACATGCCTTTGCAGCCCTCAAAACGGCCCTCTGCTTGGCTCCAGCTCTGGGTCTGCCGAACTATGAACTGCCCTTGCACCTCTACGTTGCTCACCAAGGGGGAACTGCCTCTGGGGTGTTGGCTCAGGAGCATGGCGGGGGGATGAGGCCCTGTGCTTTCCTTTCAAAAACACTAGACACTGTAGCTCAAGGTTTACCCGTGTGTCTTCGTGCTGTGGCTGCCTGTGAGTTAAAGGTCTTAGACGCCGAGAAGATCGTCTTGTCGCACCCTTTGATTTTACACTCACAACATCAGGTCAAACAGAATGCAGCCATGAGGTGAGGGGGGGGTCACTAACCAGTGTCTCTCCCCCTTATGCCGGTCCCAAGCCCGGATAAATGCAGAGGGTTGTGACAGGTAGGGCATCCAGCGTAAAACTTCTGCCACGTTAAAAATGCAAATGGTCAAAACAAAATTCATACCGGATTGGTCGAGGCCCGGGTTAACAATGACCGCCATCAGTGCTGTCAACCAACAGGGTGCTGATGGAAATTGGACTACTGTTGGTCAAAGACATCGAAGAAGGAGAGGCGGGAGGCATGTCCGTAGGCAGAGAGAGAAGAGGAAAGGCGTGAGCCTAGGACTGAGAGTAGGGACTTTGAATGTTGGAACTATGCAAGGAAAAGGTAGAGAGCTGGCTGACATGATACAGAGGAGGAAGGTGGACATACTGTGCGTTCAGGAGACCAGGTGGAAAGGTAGCAAAGCTAAAAGCTTAGGAGCAGGGTTTAAGCTGTTTTATCATGGTGTGGATGGGAAGAGAAATGGAGTAGGAGTCATCTTGAAGGAGGGGTTTGTCAGGAATGTTCTAGAAGTGAAAAGAGTGTCAGACAGAATGATGAGTCTCAAGTTAGAAATTGAAGGCGTGATGGTCAATGTTGTTAGTGCTTATGCCCCACAGGCAGGATGTGAGCTTGAAGAGAAGGAGAGATTCTGGAGTGAGTTAGATGAAGTGATGCAGAGTACCCCCAGAGGTGAAAGAGTGGTCATTGGGGCAGACTTCAATGGACATGTTGGTGCAGGCAACAGAGGGGACGAGGAAGTGATGGGCAGGTTTGGTATCCAGGACAGGAACACAGAAGGACAGATGTTGATCGATTTTGCAAAAAGGATGGAAATGGCTGTGGTGAATACTTTCTTCAAGAAGAAACAGGAGCATAGGGTGACTTATGAAAGCGGAGGTAAGAGCACACAGGTAGACTACATCTTGTGCAGGCGATGTAATTTGAAGGAAGGTTAAGAAGGCAAAGGCAGAGCAGAAGACAACATGGTGGAAGCTGAAAAAGGAAGAGTGTCGTGTTGTCTTCAAGGAGGAGTTGAAACAGGCTTTGGGTAGTCAGGAAGTGCTTCCAGATGACTGGACAACCACAGCCAATGTGATCAGGTAGACCAGTAGGAGAGTACTTGGTGTGTCCTCTGGAAGGAAAGTAGATAAGGAAACTTGGTGGTGGAATGAGGAAGTGCAGGAGTGTGTACAAAAAAAGAGAAGTTAGCTAAGAAGTGGGACATTGAGAGGACCGAAGAGAGTAAACAGGAGTACAGGGAGACACGGCGTAAGGCAAAGGTAGCGGTGTCAAAGGCCAAACAGAGGGCGTATGATGACTTGTATGATAGGTTGGACAGTAAGGAGGGAGAAAATGATTTATACAGGTTAGCACAGCAGAGAAATAGAGATGGGAAAGACGTGCAGCAATTTAGAGTGATAAAGGACAGAGAGGGAAATGTATTGACTAATGACAGAAGTGTGCTGGGAAGACTGATGACAGAAGTGGGCTGGGAAGATGGAAAGAGTACTTTGAAGAGCTGATGAATGAGGAAAATGAGAGACAAAAAAAGAGTAGAAGGGGTGACCGTTGAGGACCAGGAAGTAGCAAAGATTAGTAAGGGAGAAGTGAGGAGGGCATTGAAGAGGATGAAGAGTGGAAAGACAGTTGGCCCTGATGACATACCAGTTGAGGTATGGAAGTGTCTAGGGGAGGTAGCAGTAGATTTTCTGACAAGAATATTCAACAAGGCCTCAGAAAGTGAGCAGATGCCGGAGGAATGGAGGAGAAGTGTGCTTGTGCCCATTTTTAAGAACAAGTACAGAGTTGTGGCAACTACAGAGGGATAAAGTTGATGAGCCATACAATGAAGTTATGGGAAAGAATAGTGGAAGCTAGACTAAGGGCAGAGGTCAGCATTTGTGAACAACAGTTTGGTTTCATGCCAAGAAAGAGCACCACAGATGCAGTGTTTGCTTTGAGGATGTTCATAGAGAAGTACAGAGAAGCTCAGAAGGAGCTGCATTGTGCCTTTGTGGATCTGGAGAAAGCATATGACAGGGTGCCGAGAGAAGAACTGTGGTATTGTATGAGGAAGTCTGGAGTGGCAGAGAAGTATGTTAGAGTGGTGCAGGACATGTATGAGAGATGTAAGACAGTGGTGAGGTGTTCTGTCGGTGTGACAGAAGAGTTCAAGGTGGAGGTGGGACTGCATCAAGGGTCAGCTCTCAGCCCCTTCTTGTTTGCTATGGTGATGGACAGGCTGACAGATGAGGTTAGACAAGAATCTCCATGGACTATGATGTTTGCAGATGACATCGTGATCTGTAGTGAGAGCAGAGAACAAGTGGAGGAAAATCTGGAGAGGTGGAGGTATGCCCTGGAAAGGAGGGGAATGAAGGTTAGTCTCAGTAAGACAGAATACACGTGTGTGAACGACAAGAACCCAAGAGGAACGGTGAGGTTACAGGGAGCAGAGATAAGGAAGGTGGAGGATTTTAAGTACTGAGGCTCAACAATCCAGAGCAATGGAGAGTGTGGAAAAGAGGTGAAGAAGCGTGTGCAGGCAGGTGGGAATGGTTGGAGAAAAGTGTCCGGTGTGATGTGTGATAGGAGGGTATCAGCAAGAATGAAAGGAAAATAGTACAAGATTTTGTTGAGGCCAGTGATGTTGTATGGTTTATAAACAGTGGCACTGGCGAAAAGACAGGAGGCAGAGCTGGAGGTAGCAGAGATGAAAATGTTGAGGTTCTCTTTGGGAGTAACAAGGATGGATAGGATCAGGAATGAGCACATCAGAGGGACAGCACATGTAAGACGTTTTGGAGACAAAGTCAGACAGGCTGGATTGAGATGGTTTGGACATGTACAGAGGAGGGATAGTGAGTGTATATATTGGTAGTAGGATGCTTAGGTTGGAACTACCAGGCAGAAAGCCTAGAGGAAGACCAAAGAGACGATTCATGGATGTGGTGAAGGAGGACATGAAGGTAGTTGGTGTAAGAGAAGAAGATGCAAAGGATAGGGTGAGATGGAGGCAGATGATTCGCTGTGGCGATCCCTGAAGGGAAAAGCCGAAAGGAAAAGAAGAAGAAGAAGGAGGAGGTCTTCCTTTCGGCCTTCTGCCTTCCCTTCCCCACCGGAATTCCATATCGTGGGATAATTTCTTGCGTCAATTTCTGAATCACCACTCTAGCATTCTCATTGCTGCATGGGAATGCTTCCACCCAGCATGAGAATTTATCAACCATTACCAATAGATATTTGTATGGTCATTGTCTTGGCATGTGGGTAAAATCAATTTGCCATTCCTGGAATAGTGTGTTTCGTTGTGGCAGATGTTGATGCACTGCCAGCGGCTTTAATTCTGTGCGCATGTTAAGCATCTGTCTAAGATGTTGTGTACTAGTGTGTGTAAGTTTTCAACACAAAAAACTTTTTCCATCTCCAATATTACCCCTCTTCGTCCACGATGTGTAGTACCATGAAACTAGCGGACGAGGAAAGGGAGACAATGTTTAGGCATACAGACGCGACTGGTGGCGTTGAGCCATATATTATCTACCTGATGGGCTCCCTGGGAGTCCCAGTGTTGACTGTCAGTCAAAATGGCAGAGGCCTGGATGGTTTTTAGGTCTAGATCTGGAAGAAGAGCGCTGAGCATTTCACCAGTGGAAACCAATGACACGTTGAGAAACGGGGGCAAAACGCCGGCAGCAGCCACCTCCTTTGTGCAGTGGTCAGCCAGAGAATTACCCTGAATCTCAAAGGTGTCCCCAGTGACATGTGCACGGGTTTTTACAATGGCTAACTGTGTGGGGAGGGCACAAGCCTCAATGAGGTCTTGTACCAGCGAGGAGTGCGAAATGGGTTTACCGTTGGCTGCAACAAAGCCACGGGATTGCCATATGTGGCCAAAATCATGGGCCACGCCAAAAGCATACCTGGAATCAGTGTAAATGGTTTCCTCTTGGTCAGCAGATAGGATGCACGCGCGAGTAAGAGCAAACAATTCTGCAGCTTGAGCAGACGTAAAGGGGAGTGAATGAGATTCGACCACTATATCTGGAAGGCGGCAGACGGCATAACGACAGTGAAAGGTACCGTCGGCAGGTTTAGAGCATGACCCGTCCATAAATAGGACCTCACCTGTAGGTAAAGGTATAGAACACAAGTCAGACCGAATACTTGTAGCGACAACAATTTCCTGTAAACAGTTGGGAGGGCAGGGCTCACAGTCATCTTGAGCATTAAGCACATGCAGTAAGGCGTGAGCCACGGTATCAAGAGAAGAAGTGGATTTAATCGTGAGGTTATCAGTGGCGCATAGAATGGCCTCGTAACCTGACCTGCGCTGTGATGACATGTGTTGTGTGTTTAAATTTCGTAGGATCTGTTGGACCTGATGTTCTTCTTCTTCTTCTTTTTCTTTCGGTTGTTCCCTTCAGGGGTCGCCACAGCAAATGATCTGCCTCCATCTCTCCCTATCCTCTGCATCTTCTACTTTTACTCCAACGACCTTCATGTCCGCCTTCACCACATCCATAAATCTTCTCTTTGGTCTTCCTCTGGGCCTTCTGCCTCGTAGTTCCAACCTCAGCATCCTACTACCAATATACTCACTATCCCGCCTCTGTACATGTCCAAACCCTCTCAATCTAGCCTCTCTCACTTTGTCTCCAAAACATCTAACATGTGCTGTCCCTCTGATGTACTCGTTTCCGATCCTATCCATCCTCGTTACTCCCAAAGAGAACCTCAACATTTTCATCTCTGCTACCTCCAACTCTGACTCCTGTCTTTTCCCCAGGGCCACTGTTTCTAAACCATACAACATCGCTGGCCTCATCACCGTCTTGTACACTTTTCCCTTCATTCTTGCCAATACTCTCCTATCACACATCACACCGGACACTTTTCTCCATCCATTCCAACCTGCCTGCACACGCTTCTTCACCTCTTTTCCACACTCTCCATTGCTCTGGATTGTTGAGTCTAAGTACTTAAAATCCTAAGTCACCTCTTCTATTATTTTTTTCTCTCATTTTCCTCATTCATCAGCTCTTCAAAGTAATCTCTCCATCTTCCCAGCATACTTCTGTCATCAGTCAATACATTTCCCTCTCTGTCCTTAATCACTCTAACTTGCTACATGTCCTTTCCATATCTATTTCTCTGCTGTGCCAACCTGTATATCATTTTCTCCCTCTTTACTTTCCAACTGAGCATACAAGTCATCACACGCCCTGTTTGGCCTTTGACACCGCTACCTTCGCCTTACGCTGTGTCTCCCTGTACTCCTGTTTACTCTCTTCGGTTTTCTCAATGTCCCACTTCTTCTTAGCTAACCTCTTCCTTTGTACACACTCCTGCACTTCCTCATTCCACCACCAAGTCTCCTTATCGACTCTCCTTCCAGATGACACACCAAGTATTCTCCTACCTGTCTCCCTGATCACATTAGCTGTAGTCGTCCAGTCATCTGGAAGCACTTCCTGACCACCCAAAGCCTGTTTCAACTCCTCCTTGAAGACAACCCGACAATCTTCCGTTTTCAGCTTCCACCACTTTGTCTTCTGCTCTGCCTTTGCCTTCTTCACCTTCCTCACCATCAGCGTCATCCTACACCACCATCCTATGCTGTTTGGCAACACTCTCACCCGCTACTACTTTGCAGTCTCTGACTTCCTTCAAACTTCATCATCTACACAAGATGTAGTCTACCTGTGTGCTCCTACCTCCGCTTTTATAAGTCACCATATGCTCCTGTGTCTTCTGGAAGAACGTATTCACCACAGCCATTTTCATCCTTTTTGCTAAATCTACCAACATCTGTCCTTCTGCGTTCCTGTCCTGGATACCAAACCTGCCCATCTCTTCCTCATCCCCTCTGTTTCCTACACCAACATGTCCATTGAAGTCTGCACCAATACCATGAAAAAACAGCTTAAAGCCTGCTCCTAAGCTTCTAGCCTTGCTACCTTTCCACCTGGTCTCCTGAACACACAGTATGTCCACCTTCCTCCTCTACATCATGTTAGCCAGCTGTCTACCTTTTCCTGCCATAGTTCCACCATTCAAAGTCCCTACTTTCAGTCCTAGACTCTTGCTTTTCCTCTTCTCTCTTTGCCGACGGACATGCCTCCCGCCTCTCCTTCTTCGACGTCTTTGACCAACAGTAGTTCAATTTCTACCAGAACCCTGTTGGTTAACAACACTGATGGTGGTCGTTGTTAACCCGGGCCTCGACAGATCCGGTATGACATTGTTTGTTGTGACTCACATTTTTTATTTGGCATTTGTTTTACGCCGGATGCCCTTCCTGATGCAACCCTCTGCATTTATCCGGGCTTGGGGCCGGCGTGAGGGAGAGACACTGGTTAGTGCCCCCCCTCCCTCACGGCTGCATTGCCGAGAGGAAGATCAAAGAGAAGATTTATGGATGTGGTGAAGGAGGACATGAAGGTAGTTGGAGTAAGAGTAGAAGATGCAGAGAATAGGATGAGATGGAGGCGGATGGTTTGCTGTGGCAACCCCTGAAGGGAAAAACCGAAAGGAAAAGGAGGCTACCAACCCAGTAGGAATAAAAACAAGACCTATCAAAGGGTGGATGAACTCTTTTAGAGTCAACAGACAGCTAGCTAGAGATGGTGTCTCAATAAAAGCACTCTGCAGAAAGAACTTTGGGTCTCTACTGCGGATTTTTTGCCCTTCGTATACAACCATGACGAACTGTTATGTCTGCGGCCCATGCCAGAATTCTGGCACGGCATCCAAATTGTTCCCAGGGACTGATCTCACACAAAATGGTCTCTAGAGCAGTGTTTTTCAACCACTGTGCCACAGCACACTAGTGTTCCTTGAGATAGTCAGGTGTGCCATGGGAAATGATCCAGTTTTACCTAATTGGTCTAAAATAATGTAATAAACACTCTTCGCCTGTAGGGGGCAGCAGGTAGTTAGTTGTTGATTGCCGTTTACTCTGAAATAAGTGGATTCGTGACTCGTGGATGATGGCAGGTGGCGGTGATTAGCAAGACACAACAGTAACCATGATGAAAAAGTTTTTGAAAAGGAAAAATACCAACTCCAAACTGGACCCTGGATAAATTCAGAACCAGATGAAAGGCCTAGTTCGAGTGGAGGTCAAAAGAAATCAAAGACAGTGAAGTCGAGCAAAGCCTCTAGCGCGGGGCAATACAACAAAAGCTATCTGTAATATGGATTCACGTTTACCAGAGATGAAACTCCACCAATTCTGGTGTGCCTGGTGTGGGGTGAAAGGCTATCTAACAGTGGTATCGTGCCAAGTAAGCTTTTCAAGCCTGACTGCCATAAAAACAAGAAACAGAGAGAGACTGAGGAAGATGAGAGCTTGAGAAAGAGCTTAATGTTTATGTTGCTTCAATTCCTGTCAGGATATTAGCTCTGCTCATCCAAACAGGCCCAGGTTTCACACTGAGTGAGTAGAAACAAAAAAGGTATTTCATTGTGTTTATTTTGATTTCTGTTCAAGAAAATTTCACGAGAAAGGAACTTGGTAATATACACTGTAGGCTTCAGTGTTTCAATTTTTAACATTTTCAGCAAGTGCCTTCGTGAAAGAGGTCATATAGTAGAAATGCCAGGACGGTACAGTTTGGGTTGACGGGAATCCTATGGCTACATGAACCGCCCTCTTCACAATTGTGGTGAGCAGGAAAACATGAACCATTTTGGTTCAAAGTGACAGTGAGCTCAGTGGTCTCCCCAGGCTTCGACCGGAATCTTTTGGAATGTGGTACAATTTGAGATTGACAGGATGAATGTGCAATTGAATGAGTCCAGAGGACATTTTCCCAAAAGCTTTGGGGATGATCAAGAGAATTCTTGGCAAAAGTAAGTCGTGTCTTGATATTTGTTGTCAGCAGTGGCTTTCACCTCAGAACTCTTCCATGGATGCCATTTTTGCCTTGTGTCTTTCTGATGGTGGACTCATGACCATTGACATTAACTGAGGCAAGTGAGGCTTGTGGTTGTTTAGAAGTGGTTTTTGGATCCTTTGTGACTTGCACTGTGCTCTTGGAATAATCTTGGTAGGTCGGCCACTCCTGGGAAGGGTCACCACTGTTCCATGCCTTCTCCATTTATGGATAATGGCTCTGACAGTGGTCTGCTGGAGTCCCAAAAAGTTACCAATAACTTTGTATCCTTTTCCAGACTGAGACATCTCTATAATCTTTCTTGTTTGCTCTTGAAGCTCACTGGATCATGGCATGATGTGTGTTCAGTATGGCCTACCTCACCTTGTCAGACAGGTTTTATGTTAGGGATCTCCTGATTGAAAATGTCTGGCAGCAATTAGGCCTGGGTGTGGCCATGAAATTGAACTCAGTTTTCCCCAATAATAGGATTAATCACAATTACCCTACCTTTTAACGAGGGGGCAATTACTTTTTCACAAAGGTTCATGTATGTTTGGATAGGATTTTTCTCTTAACAAATAGAATTACAACAGGAAAACTGCATTTTTTTTTTTTTTAATATTTGAGTTATAGGTGTATAAATTTTTTTGGGACACCCTGTGTGTATGTATATATATATATATATATATATATATATATAATGTGTGTGTACAGTGTGTGTATATACAGTCAGCCCTCTACTTACGAAAACATCTGAATATGAAAAATCCAGGTTACGAAAACCATTTTCCTACATTTTCGTCCTCTGTATACGAAACAACTTCTTATGAAAAGCGGCATTCAAACATTAAAATGCACCACTCAATCATTAAAAGCGCCATTCAAACAATGCGCGAGTTGCTCTCTCATTGGTTGTCTCCCGACATCCCACCCTGCTGGCCTCCCATTCGCCAGGAGGGAGCTGAATCTCCATAGCACTGCACCCATAGTCGCGACTGAAACCGAAGCCCCCAAGACGGGGCGTGGCTCATCTGGACCTCCGATCCCTCAAGCAAACGAGTGAATGTTGAGTACTAAACGTGTTCAAAGCGCACTTGCCTGCTTGACAGATTGGAAGTCTGGACAAGCCGCCGCCCCAAAAGCTCCGGTGTCAGCCGCGACGCCTCCCGCACTTGGTACAAAAAATGGTAAATAAAAAATGTTTGTTTTAATTAATAAATAGTAATAAAATGTTTTAATAATTTTCTTTTACTTTTAACACATTTCATACATATTTCATACAAAATTGGTGTACTTCTATCATTTTTAAAGGATTTATGGGGTAGTATTGGGAGCCTTGGAACAAATCACGCGTTTTACATGTAAAATGCACCTATACTTACAAAAACTCCAGGTTACGAAAAAGGAATCGCTGGAATGGATTAATTTTGTAAGTAGAGGGCTGATTATATGTGTGTGTGTGTGTGTGCGCGCGCGCGCGTGTGTGTATGTAAGAGGTTTTGGAGACAAAGCAAGAGAGGCTAAATTGAGATGGTTTGGACATGTACAGAGGAGGGATAGTGAGTATATTGGTAGTAGGATGCTGAGGTTGGAATTACCAGGCAGAAGGTCCAGAGGAAGACCAAAGAGAAGATTTATGGATGTGGTGAAGGAGGACATGAAGGTAGTTGGTGTAAGAGAAGATACAGAGGAAGATGGAGGCAGATGATTCGCTGTGGTGACCCCTGAAGGGAAAAGCTGAAAGGAAAAGAATATATATATATATATATATATATATATATATACATTTATACAGGAAAATATGGATACACCTTTTAGCAGATGGAGTGGTTTTATTGAATACCCTCCACATTCACCAGACCTCACACCACTAGACTTTGTTTTATGGGATACCTAAAAGACGAAGTGTATGAAATGAGACCTGCAACATTCATCGAATTGAAAACAACCACTGAATGTGAATGCACGCATGTGTCCTATTCTATCACTTCGCCTTCGTCGCACTTCGTCGAAGTGTCTGGATCAGAACATCAGTTTGAGAACAGGCGGTGACAAAACAATAGGATGCTGTTTGTAAATTCTTTTAAATGTTGAACATTAAACAAATTATAATACACACCTAGTTTACAACTATTTAAAGTGCGTATACATTTTTGAGACAGCCTAGGTGTGTGTGTGTGTGTGTGTGTATATATATATATATCAAATGTTTATGTAGTGGGGGTTGGGAGAGTAAAGCTTGTTTTGTGTTTTTGTTGGCTGTTCTCTGTGTTCTATATTTTAGTATCTTTCAAGTCAATTGAGGTCTAACCTGAGGGCCAGGTGTGAGCTGTCAAATCTTAGTGTCCTCATTTGCACTAAATGCACCTGACATCCAAAAACCGCATATATTCAAGTTCACACGTTATAGTATTAATCAGAAATGTCCACTCTATAAAAAACTGGTGATAATAATTCCAAATATCAGGCACCGCACATCACAAAGTTGCGAAAACACCAAATCCTGCAAATATAGCACAGAACGCAAACCATACTATTACAGTACAGCACATCCTCTCACTGAGACACATAAAGTCTCTTTCAGTCGAACAGCGACTCCTTCAGTCTAGTTTGAGCAGCGCACTTGTCTTGGACTTAACTTTAAATGAAGGGGTCATTTCTGAAATGTAGTGGAAAATGTGTGGAATATTTCCGAGATCATCAGTGAATCAAGTTGAGGGAAAATGTGATGTAAACTTCCATATGCGTATTGATTTAATACACAGAGTTAATTTCTTTGTCAAAAAGTTATGGTGTGTATAGGCTGTATTAAAAGTATATTTGTATGACTCCAACATCGTAAATGAAGGGATGTATTTAGGGTAAAAAGTGGAAAAATTATGTTTAATTTTTGGACAAGTTCTCGCTTTGAGTGATCTTTTGCAACATTGGGCTCATGTCCAGATATATATACTGTATTTATTTATATGAATATTTTAGTATTATCTCCAAGTCACATGTCATCGATTTATTTATCTATTTAATTACAACCCAATACACAATATGTCAGGAATTTTATTATGGAACAGTTACTGGTTGAAGGTCATGTGGATATCACTGAATAATCCCATGAAAAGCATTGCTAAGACTATTCACTGATCTCCACTGAACCTGAGGTGAATGTTTTATTATATACTACACAGGAGCATAAAAAGCAAACAAAAACTTTCAGATTTATTTTTCGATTTTTTTTAATCAATTCAAGCATCATCCAGGCTGTAATCTGATTGGTCTACTATCTGAGGACTAAAAAATAAAAATAAATAAAAATTAGTATTTTCAGAATTTGCACTTAGCTCAACCAACCCACCTCTGACATGGCTAAAATTTGTAAAAATAAAAATAATAATAATTAATTATAAAAACCTTAGTTCAGTTTAGTTTTCTTTGTTTTCATTAAGTATATACACAAAGTAAAATAGCTTAAAAATATTACTGTAGCTGCACAGCGCTTTCTCTGCGCACAATATGAAACTCATCTACATTAATTAAAACAATTGTTCACCTCGGGCTGAAATATTTCATCTCAGGGACTATTTAGCAGCATCACCGAGCCTTCGGGAAATAAAGGTTAATTATCCAGAGTTAGCAAGCCAATCAGATTGCTCCATTCCCATGTAGAAGATACTAAATAAAAGATAAAATAATGAAAAATATTTCATTAGATATGCTGGACTGTATACAGACCTTAAGCTACGTTTAAACTAGAGCAATGAGTTTTAAAAAATAGAAGAAAAAAAGATAAGACAGAAAACCATAATCAAGAGACCATGATTTGGTGTATTTAATGTTAGTGTTGGGAAATTATGTTGAGTCTAAACCTCAGGGATGGATATCTAATGTTGTGCAAAAGAGAGAGAAACGAGAGACTGGCGCAGCTACATCACGGAACCAGAACTCGTCTCGAATAGAAAACAAAAAGTGCAGTTCTTCAGTAAATTCTGTTCAGGGGTGGGGTGATGGTGGGGGTGAGGGTGTCCAGGTCATGTCTGTTCAGTAGAATTTGTGGTGTAGGAAAAAATAAAGATCATTCTGAATAACGTCCCTATACGCGGCTGAACATGTGCACGCAACCAGCGTCTATCAGAAGATCCCCAAAATAGTTTCATCCCAAAGTTTTTCCTCTTCAGTCCTGTTGTCCTCTCTGTCCTTCAGTTTCTTCTTCTCTTTTTTGTTCTTTGCTTTGTCCTCTTTCAGTCCTTCACTCTGCGTTTCGCCTTCTTCTCCCTCTCCCTTCGCCGTCGCTCCACGAGTCCGCTCTCCTCCATCCTGTTCTCTCCGTCTCTTCTTGGGATTTCTTTCTCGGTGCTTCTTCTCCTTGCTTCTCTTTCCACGATCCTCGTCAGAGCCTCCTTTCTGCCGTTTCGTTTTTATCGTGCTGCCATATTCCTTCCTTCTCTCCTCCCTCCTGTTTGGTTGTGCATCCTCTCCCGGACTGTCCTCTTCTCCTCTTTTCTTCGTTCCTTCCCGTCTGTTTTTCTTCCGCCTACTTCTATCTCTGCTGTCTTCACTGCTGCTGCTATATGAAGATGAGGAGTCTGAGAATGATGAAGAGGAGGAACTCAATGATTCCGGACTCCTCCGCCTCCTCCGACGTAAAGTTTTTCCTGTCAGTCCGGGGATGAGTGGAGGAGGGTAGGAGTAACCCTGATCCCATTGATTCGTCACCGGGAATCTTCCTCTGAAGGCGGGAGGGTAGGGGATCTGGTGAAACGGTGGGCGCCAGGGTTGAGATCGGAATGAGGGAGCGGGAAGACGGGATTTCAGAGAGAGAACCTGTGTCTCTTTGCTCTCGTCTACTTCGGCTTCCGCTTTCATCTGTCCTTGGATTTCGGGTCCTTTGCCTGTCTTAGGCTCCAGTCCCCGAGACCTTTGCACCTGGATATAGTCGTCTAACTCGTCCTGGAACGAGCCGTACACTTTCTTTTTGCACACGTCTTCTGGCATCTTCTTGTCTCTGAAGAGAAACAGGAACAGGAAGTGAGGCGTAAACTTAAAGCATATCCACATTTTACTACGCATCAGATAGCCATTAAATGTGGGGGAAAAAACAACCCTGCTTACATTATTTCATGTTTATTGCCCTTCACGTGAGCTTGGTATGTGTTTATAGAACTGAGAGTCACATGACAGACTGAGGACGAAACGGAATTTGCTGAAAAATATAAAATAGAAAGTGATGTAAGCGCGTGATGCAAATGTAGCCTATAAATGATAATAAAACAATTTCCTTTGATATCAAAGAAAATATGGAATCACGTTCAGAGAAAGTCCATTGCTTTTTTTTTTTTTTTATTCCTATAAACAAATCACAGACATGACAAAAGGCATGTTTTTGTTTAACATGTACACTTTCTGGGACTGTAAACCAAACCTCACACCAATTAAATTACTTTCATTTCTACCTCTTTTCAGGGTAATACACAAAAATTACACAGAATCACTCAATGTTAAGGGTGTTTTTTTAAAGGATTTAGATTTTTCTAAAACTCTAAAATCTAAAGAATTTAAAATGTTTAAAGTTTAAATTACTCTAAAGGTCACACCTGCACGTAGGCTGTTCCTAAACTTCAGGGCATTGCTTTGCATTGCACTGTCAACACTGATAACTAAATAAAAGTGTTTAAAAAAATAACTACATTTTAATCAAAAGTTATTCTAACATCAATTTATTTCAATTTAAAGATGATTCTGAGAGGCAAAGTTATTTAAAATTTATTCTAACAGTCTAACATTTTAATATAAAATTCATCAAATTCTAATAATAAATTTTAAACAGATTTTTCTTTAGTTAAAAATAATTCTAAAATCTTAATGATTAAATAAAGATCCTAAAAATATATTTCAAAATTATTAAATCTAATAAATTTTAATAGAAGATATAAACATCTAAACTTTTTACTGAAAAAATTATTCTAAAGGTCTATATTATTTAAAATTTATCCTTAAATCTAATACATTTTGATTAAAATATATATATATTTTTTTAAAAAGGAAAAAGTAGAATACAACTCTAATTTAACTGCCTTAAACTGTTTTATGTTTGTTTGTTTATATTTATGTATCAACCTTATTATTTCAATGCTTACTTGTAAATAATGATGAAGTACCGAGCTCAGATTGCTCTCCCAGCTTATTGTTCAGCTCCTGACGTGCCAAGTTGCGCTGGTGCTTTCGACCACTGTAGTGATCGGCAGCCATCATCGGGTTGTTGAACGAAGCCACGCACAACTTGCAGTACTTGTCCGGATCACTTAAATCGACCCCTTGGGTGGCGGAAGCTGTGCTTTGCTTCTGTTCCTGGACCATATCGCCCTGTGTACACGTCTCCGCTGCTTCCACCACACCGGTTACAGTGGCAGACGCCGAACTCGTCGTGGTCTTGACATCTACCAACAATACTGCCTGATTTCAATACTGTGAAATTTAGAAATCAAGCAGATAGTGTCCTTCGGAAATATTGGCACCCATCGGCGTCACTTACCACCAGAGGCCGTGGCACTGGATTTCCTTGTGTTCTTGGCATGGACTTTTCCCACGTAGTGAGACTTGGCGACCACAGGCGAGCTAAACACCATGTTGCACAGCTCGCAGAACTTTTCTGGATCGTTACTAAGATTCTGTTAAGACAAACATTCCCCCTCAACATGAATGATCATGAGCTTTATAACTAATTTCTTCATTCATTCTTTCTTCTGCATTACCCAGAATGCCACTTGAGTGTATTTTGATCGAGAAGCCAGTGGGATCTACACTGCTTACTATTTCTTAACTCATAAAAAATACAACACATGCACCACGTATTTCAGTATACCCATCTTGATTAGTTTTTTTAATGTATTCTTTCAAAGTTCTCGATGGTGCGGTGACCCGAACAAGCTCCACCCAGAACAATTTACCAGAAAGCTACCGCTCTCATGGAGCTGCTTGTTCCGTTCAGCTTTCTTGGTCTGTAAGTAGATCCGAACTCGCTGAGCATGTCTCTTACCCTGATCAAAAAAAAACCCAAAAAACCTATTTAATACATTTTTAGAAGAAGTATAATTACACAAACATACAAACACATCTAATCTGGTACAAACCTCATAGTGAGAGACTCTCTGCGACTCAAACATCAACACTGCCTCACACACCTGACAGAAGGTATCGGTTAGCAGGCCTTTAAGAAGCTCACTGTCATTCTGGGTTTCTACCGAGACAAGTTTAAAAAAAAATGTCGGACATTATCTGCAGTTCAGACAAGAACAAATGTGACATTACAGTACGCAGAAAATGGGCCTATTAGAAACAGTATTTAATACAGTCGCATCCACCTAGCCTGAGGTAAAGAATTGTTTTAGTATCTACTACACGTGAACATAACCACAAACAAACAACACAAGCATTTTTTAAAATATTATTATTATATTTTAGATCATATCAGATGTATTTGAGCTCCAAACGCAAGCAGAAGCAGGTCCATAGCTGTGTAACATGTGCATCGCTCTCTTTTTTGGAATTTTCCCCCATTTTCTCCCTACTTTGGTCATATCCAATTCCCACCAATCAGGTGTTGCCTTCTGTATCACACAACCACCACCGACTGTATTTGTGTCAGCATAAGGTGCGTATTTGGTTGAGGTCTACCACACTCAGAGGGAAAGTGCTATCCCCCTGTATGAATGAGTTCACAAAAGCCCATGATTGGCTGGCGATTGTTGTGATTGACAAGGAAGTCAGCATGTCTTCCCGCCCTCTAGCAAGAGCTTGGCCAATTAGCTCCAACAGACGGGGTGTGGCATGAAACCGGATTCAAACTTGCGATCTCCGGGTTAATAGTCATGCACTCATGCATCACTAACGAGCCCAATATACATCTCTTTACCGCTCTTTGAGAGTATTAGTATCTAATACACAGAAACCTAAAACAAGAGTCATGTCTGTTCAACCTACTCATTCAGAATTTAGCTACATGCACTCTGTAAAGGTGTTATAGCATATACAAAACGGATTCCAAAATAGATTGCATACTATACTATACAAATTGTGAATAAAAACTGAATGCAATAATGTGGAAGTGCCAAATTTCAATATTTTATTCCGAATGGAACATAGATAACAAGAGTCAAAAGTTTAAACAGAAAATACATCATTTTCCAAAAAAAAAAAAATGTTCCCTCAGTGCAGCTAACTGGGCTTCGTGGTGTCAACAAATCTCAAAAAGTTTGCACAGGTACCAATAAGAATCTGGAAAAGTCACTTGCGCTTATAACGAACAACTAGAAGACCAATTAAAACTAATGAGGTCCACTGGCAACATGGCTGAGTATAAAAATAGCTTCTCAGAGTGGCAGTGTCTCTTCAGAGGCGAAGATGGGTAGAGGATCACCATTCCCCCAATGTTGTGCAGAGATAGTGGAGCAATAACAGCGAAAAATTGCAGAGTTTGAAGTTATCACCATCTACAGTGTATAACATCATCCAAAAATTCAGAAAATCTGAAGCAATCTCTGTGCGTAAGGGCAAGGCCAAAAAACGATACTGGAGCGCAGGTGTTTTCTCTGGGCCAGGGGTCATTTAAAATGGAGTGTGGTAAAGTGGAAAACTGTTCTGTGGTCAGACAAATCACGATACAAAGTTCTTTATTGAAAACTGAGCCACTATGTCATCCGGACTAAAAAGGATCAGGACAACCCAAGTTATCATCAGCACTCAGTTTAGAAGCCTGCATCCGTGATGGTATGGGGTTGCATGAGTGCATGTGGCATGGGCAGCTTGCACATCTGGAAAGGCACCGTCAATGCAAAGATCTATTCAGGTTCTAGAACAACATATGCTCTCATCCAGACATCGTCTCTTTCAGAGAAGACCTTGCAGTTTTCAACATGATCATGCCAGACCACATGCAGCATTAATTACATCATGGCTGCGTAGGGAAAGGATCCGGGTATTGAAATGGCCAGCCTGCAGTCCAGATTATTCACCTATAGAGAACATTTGGCGCATCATAAAGAGGAAGGTACAACAAATAAGGTCCAAGACAGTTGAACAGTTCGAGGCCTGTATTAGACAAGAATGGGACAGCATTCCGATTTCTAAACTTGAGAAACTTGTCTCCTCGTTTCTCAGACGTTTGTAGACTGTTGGAAGAAGAGGGGCTGTCTCACAGTGGTGAAAATGGCCTTGTCCCAACTTTTCTAAGATTTGTTTCTTGTTCTTCTTTTCCTTTCAGCTTTTCCCTTCAGGGGTAGCCACAGCGAATCATCTGCTTCCATCTCACCCTATCTCCTGCATCTTCTACTCTTACTCCAACTACCTTCATGTCCTCTTTCACCACACGCATAAATCTTCTCTTTGGTCTTCCTCTAGGCCTTCTACCTAGTAGTTCCAACCTCAGCATCCCACTACCAATATATACTCACTATCCCTCTTCTGTACATGTCCAAACCATCTCAATCCAGCCTGTCTGACTTTGTTTCCAAAATCTCTTACATGTGCTGTCCCTCTGATGTACTCATTCATGATCCTATCCATCCTCGTTACTCCCAAAGAGAACCTCAATATTTTCATCTCTGCTACCTCCAGCTCTGCCTCCTGTCTTTTTGCCAGTGCCACTGTTTATAAACCATACATCATCACTGGCCTCAACATCTTGTACTCTTTTCCTTTCATTTTTGCCGATACCTTCCTATCACACATCACACCGGACACTTTTTTCCAACCATTCCAACCTGCCTGCACACACTTCGTCACCTCTTTTCCACACTCTCCATTGTTCTGGACTGTTGAGCCTAAGTACTTAAAATCCTCCACCTTCCTTATCTCTGCTCCCTGTAACCTCACTGTCCCTCTTGGGTCCTTGTCGTTCACACACGTGTATTCTGTTTAACTGAGGCTAACCTTCATTCCTCTCCTTTCCAGGGCATACCTCCACCTCTCTAGATTTTCCTGCACATGTTCTCTGCTCTCACTACAGATCACAATGTCAACTGCAAACATCATAGTCCATGGAGATTCTTGTCTGACCTCGTCTGTCAGCCTGTCCATCACCATAGCAAACAAGAAGGGGCTCAGAGCTGACCCTTAATGCAGTCCCACCTCCACCTTGAACTCTTCTGTCACACCGACAGCACACCTCACCACTGTCTTACATCTTTCATACATGTCCTGCACCACTCTAACATACTTCTCTGCTACTCCAGACTTCCTCAAGCAATACCACAGTCCCTCCCTCGGCACCCTGTCATATTCTTTCTCCCGATCCATAAAGGCACAATGCAGCTCCTTCTGACCTTCTCTGTACTTCTCTATTAACATATTTTTTTCTTAAAATGGTACATTTTCTCAGTTTACAATTTTGACCCGGTCATCTATGTTCTATTCTGAATAAAATATTGAAATTTGGCACTTCCACATCATTGCAATCAGTTTTTATTCACAATTTGTAGTGTACCAAGTTTCTTGGAATCTGGTTTGTAATACACAGAGAAACTAACTAAAACAAAATTATATTTTATGTACATATTTTTCATGATAATGATGCTGCTTACTCCGTGTCCTGGATACACTCTGCGTATCCATCAATTTTCAATTCAAGAATTATCCATATATATATATATATATATATATATATATATATATATATGGGAGCATTGGTGACCTAACGGTAGGGTACAAGATTAGTGAGATCTGAAGGATGCGGATTCAAGCCCAACTATCATGAAATTGTCACTACTGTCCTCACTATCTGGGTTATCAAAGGCCGTCCATGTCTCTCACTATCTGTGGTGAGAGGCATGAAAAACAATCATTGTTGACTTTTATCAACAGTAGGCTGGGCTGTACAGAGTGCACTTTGCTGGCTGAGATGGGCACCAGCCTCCCCGCAACCCTAATTAGAATTATGTGGTTCATAAAATAAATTAATATTAGAATAAAAGGGACACTCGGTTACCTGCCAATACATCACTGTTCTTTTATTTGTACCTACAAAATGTAGCTCATAGAGATTCGTTAATAAAGAAAAATATTTTACATGAAAAACTTTATTGAAAAATTATATTTTGGATTCAAGTGCATTAAGATTAGTAGTGCACTACAAACTATGTATATTAAGTGTTATTCATGATTGTAATATTAGATAGCAGAGAAAACGGATATGTGCAGATGTTAAAGAAAGCCTTGTATTTTATTCGAAGTCTTATTTCCCATTTCTTTCATTATGATATATCAATAGGGACAGAAGTAACTGAACTCAGTCAAGTATTGTGAGATTGATGTAATTGGCAACCACAAAAGTTTCACACACTGAATTATTAGATTTTCTCAAAGGATTCATATTGGGATTTTGTTGTTGTTTGTTTGCTTGCTTTTATTGTAAAAAAAAGGCAATAATCTGAAACAAGAAAGCTAATCAAATCATAAGTCTAATGTTTCTAAAGTATAAAATCAACAATATTAACAATCAAAAAGTAAATAAATGTTTGAAGGCCAACTTTTGTTTGAAAAGAAAAAAGTAATAAAATGTATAATATAAAAATTAAAAAAAAAAAAAAAAAAAAAGCCAAGCTGGATGCCGGTAGGGGAAACTTCACAACTGTGTGAAAATCAAATGTTTAACTGGTGTGCTTGTGTTATTGTTCCTTAGAAATTTCTAAAGTTCCAAAACTTTTTTGTTGTTCATAAAACTGCTTTGTAATGCAGGAACATCCAAGATTTTTCATATAAACTAAACAAACAGAGCATTTCAGGCCAGTGTCGGTTCTTCAGTGATGAAAATACAAACAGTGCAATAAGTGTTGTTCAGCTTGGTACACAGTAGTGTAGATCCTGTAATGACAGACTTACAGAATTAGACGCTTCCTTCAGAGCGTTCACTACAATAAGGATATTACTTCCTGTCCACTAGTGGGTTATATTTACGTATTATTCTCCCTGTACTAATCCCATCCTCCCATTCATGGATTTTAGGCAAGCACCATAGAAACAAACAACATCTGAGTTATTAATTAAACATTCCCGAGACTGAAACTGGGGCGAAAGACTCAAACAAATTGTTCTTAAAATGAATTTATGATGCTCAGGGTTTTTTGCTTGATGGCAAAACTGACCCCAAAATTTAACTATTCATTTATTCTTCCAATCCATTTAAACCTATTCGTAGGGACGAGAGGGTGCTGTAGCCCATCTCAGCCGACTCTGGGTGACGGTGAGGTACACACTGAACAGCTCGCAATGCCAACACACAACCGTTCACTCTCGCACACCTGGGAGCAGCCAGTTAACCTAATGTGCATGTCTTTGGACTGTGGGAGGAAATTGGAGTACCAAGATAAAACCCATAACATGCAAACTCCACACAGAAACGCCCTCGCCGAGCCCAGGACTCGAAATCGGAACCCTCTTTCTATGAGTGGACGTACTAACCACTACGCCTCCTGCCGCCCTGGCAGAGAAATGGCAACATAAACATAACCCTGGCATAACTAAGAAGCTTGCAGAGTTAATTCATTAGTAAAATGTTGTCAACTTTGGCGCAGTATACAAAAAAATCAATAAAGTAAAAAGAATAAATAAATGGAATTCAAAAGGTATTGGGGAGAAAAATTTGAATGGAATTTTAAAAATATATTAATTATTTAAATTATTCACATACCAAAACAAACCAGATAAACCGAAGTGTCATGTACCTAAATGTCCTTATGATTCAAGGGTGTAAAATGTATGTAAATGTTATAATAATTATGATGACGATAATAATAACCAAATTCACTTCAAGCCAAAAATGAAAAATTCTGAATAAATAGCTATGTGGTGTAATATGCTTCAATCATATTGTACAAATAAAAACTCCAGTGATCCAGTATAAATAAAAATAATTATATTAAAAATAAATCAAAATAAAACGTAATAATAAAATAATAGGAACTGTTGTGTACATTTGAGTCTAGCGCCTTAAAGAACTCGAATAATTAAATTATATGAACTATTTATTAGAAACAAAATATCTTTGGCATTTAAAACTGAAGCTAACCAGCTGAACCGAGTGCCCCAGACCTGAATGCTATTGTTTGAGATGGGAGGGCGCCATTAACCAGCTAACACCAGCTAGCTCGACTTGCTAGGCTTATGAGCGTTAGCTAATATAACTGCTAATACCTCTCCATCTCGAACAATTTGTCGCAGTTTATGACTCGAGGAGCTGGTGATAACCTCATTAAGGTGCTTTTTGTGTGTGTGTGTGTGTGTGTGTGTGTATATAAAACAGGGATCTAACAGTCTGAATATAACTAGCACACAGATGTTTGGCTAATTACTGTGCCGGACTCACCTTCTTCAACATGACAACTATGGATATTAGTATTTTTTAGCACTGTTTCTGAGTCTAAATGAACCGTGACACTGTTTTCAGTCGGACACGATACGCTGTTCTCAGACACAGACATTTTTAAGTATATAATCATCAAAACGGAAAAGGTATAGCGACCTAATCCGACATTGCTACATAGCATTGACTAGCCAAACGTAACAGGGCGGCTGCGCAGCACTGCGCATGCGCCAGACACACTACAGCACTTGCCTTCGTGCAGTGAACTTAAATGAACATGCACCAGTAATAGTAAAAAAAAAAAAAAACTAAAGGTGGACGGACACAAACAGTAACTTCCCAGACCTTGGTTGGGCCATCACGCGCAACCAATCAGACTCTTGTCGAACTGAACGATCCTAGTAAGGTCACGAGGAGGCTGTAATTTCTCTCAGCCAACACTGGCAAAGGTGAGGGACAATAGTTTCCAACCTTGGCAGGGGCCATCACTATCACACCAAGGTCTGGAAAAACCAACTAGACTAAGCATGTCTCTGAATAGTTGGGAGGAAACCTATGCAAGCAAACATGCAAGCTTCATACAGAAATGTCCACGCTGAGCTCCGGACCCGAACCCAGGACCTTCTTGCTGTGAGGCAGATTAGCTAATCATTATGCCACCTGGACTAATGTTAAAATACTGTAATGCATATAGATCTAAATTCAGCATAAAGTATCATTAAAATTAAAATGTAATTGGTTCAATTTGAATAGAAATACACCATATGGTCAAGAGCTTGATTCGACAGAGTGCAGTGAAAACACTGACCTGACAGAATCCCACTGTGTATAATCAAGGACAATATTTTTCAGATGGAGTGATGGAATTTAATTGAGTGAGCCTTGACATTAACCATAATAGACACCTTTGAGGTGAACTGGAACAACACTGACTGCAACACAAGTAGAGGCTTTTTTTTTTTTTTTTCAAAGTTGCTGAAATAATTTTATGTAGGTTCGATCTGTAACAGCTTTGAAAAACAAAAAATACTCATATGTTAGGAAAGCTTACATTAATTTATTCATTCCTTCATTCTCTGAACCGTTTCATCCTAATTAGGGTCGTGGGGAAGGTTGGCACCCATCTCAGCTGAATAAGCAAGGGCAGAGTACACCCTGGACAGCTCGCCATGCTCTGACGGCTATGCAGCTGCTCTTTATGGTTTTTTTACATGAATCTCTTACCACAAACAGTGAGAGACATGGCCCGGCCTTTATAACCCAGTTAGCCGCACTGGGGGACTCAGGAGTGACAACCCATTGATATTGGCCCCACCTTGGGATCAGTAATCCAACACCTTACCACAGAGCCACCACTGCCTTAGTTTACAATATAACCAAATTTATCCCACATGACTCCATGCAGATGAATGAATTGTTGCAATGTAACCTTGCATACTTATTCTGTACTGGTGTTTTGGTATTACTCCACCTAAACCTCAGCTCTACTGGCTGTGAACTTCACCATTAATCTTGACATTACAAAATAAACAATTTCTGGGACTCAAGTTAGAAGCTTGTGTCTCCACCAGAAGGTAATTCTGAAGTAAGCCTGGATCTGGAGATGGATCTGGAGTTGAATACATGTGTGTGACATTCACAGTACGTATACAGTATGAGATTTAAGATCAATTACCTTTTTAAAACAAAAGTTAAACTCCCTTACAACAGCATTGGAAAGAGAGTTTTCTTTAAAAGGGTCGAATGATGTGTAATCAGGGTAGAATACACATTCTTGGATATCTTATGGAATGAGATAGACCACTTAACGATAGATTAGATACTCTCTAAACCAGGAGCTGGAACGCTGTGTCCTTTTGTCTCTTTGTCTTTCTGTCATAATGACCTGCCAGAGTGTCACATGACCTACTCTGTGATGCCACAGAATGAGCCTACCCTTCTTTGTAACATCATCACCCACTGATTGATTACACCCTCAGAGGATATGCTATCAAGGTCCTCTAATGGGGGCTGGATTCTTACACACAAGGGATTCTGACATTTAATATTATTTTGAGACAGTGGTGGCCTCGGTGGTAAGATGCGATCCCAAGGTTGCGTTCAAGCCCTACTGTCAAAGGTTGTGACTGCTGTTCCCCTATACACCCACCCCCCTCACACACACACCCATGCAGGTAACTGGATTATCTAAGGTTGGCCATGTCTCTCGCTTTCTGTGGTGAGACATTCATGTAAAAGAACCATTGCTGATTTTTATCAAGGGTAGCTGCATAGCCATCAGCATATTTCTGCCCTGCAATGGCCTTGCGAGCTGTCCAGGGTGTACTCTACCCTCATCCGGAGACAGCTGGGATGGGTTCTACCCTCCCTGGGACCCTAATTAGGATTAAGCAGCTCAGAAAATGATTTAATAATATTATTCTCATGGTGCTTCTGCCTCCCTAAATGCAACTTGCTCTTTCTCAATTATTGTTTCTGCCTTGGTTTTAGCCTGTTCAGAATTGAAGGACTGAGCCACAGTGGTTGAACAATCTAGGCTGGTCCTTTCTACCAAATAAAAAAGAACAAGAAGCACCTAAGATCTTCTCTGTTCTGCTTCCAAGATAGTAAAATTAATTTCCTGTAGATATCTGGACAGCTGAGTGTCGTTAAATGGCTGCAAACACCCCACCAACCTACTGAGTTTTGATTGATGGTATACTTAGTCTATGTCCTAATGAACCATTATAAGTATGTTCATTCTTTCATTCATTTTTTGTAACCTCTTACTACTGATTAGGGTCGCAGTGAGGCTGGCGCCCATGCCAGCAGACTCTAAGCGAGGGCACAGTACACCCTGGTCAACTCGCCAGGCCATCGCAGGGCACATACACATTGATGGCTAGGCAGCGTTAAAAGTCAGCAATGGTTCTTTTACATGCCTCACACCATAGACCAGGGGTGTTCAATCCTGCTTCTGGAGATCGACCTTCCAGAAGACATTCGCTCCAACTCCCATGTGGCCCATGTGACATGTAAGATCCAGTCAGGTCTTGATCAGATGATTGGATGGTTAGGTGGACATGATTAGGGTTGGAGCGAATGTCTTCTGGAAGGTAGATAGATCTCCAGGAGCAGGATTGAGCACCCCTGCCATAGACAGTGAGAGACATGGCCGGCCTTTGATAACCAGTTAGCTGCACTGGGGGAGATGTATTCACTGATAGTGACTTTATGATTACCAGAATGGTCCCTTAATCTTCCTTATGACTTTGAATCATATCATTAGCATCATCCCTGATATTTTATCTAGCAGAAACCTGTCATTTTTCTCAAAAACAACTTTCTGTTAGTTAAACCACTCTGGTTGTCCAGCTCTTCAATTATTCTCAGTAGTAGTTTTGGGTGGCTGATGAGGCTGATTGGATATACCCAGACAATTGTGATGTTAGAGTTATGCCGGGCAGTGGCGGCTTGGTGGTAAGGTACTGGATCACTGATCCTAAGGATGGGGGTTCAAGCCCCACTTTCAATGGATTGTCAGTGTCCCCCAACCAGTGCAGCTAACTGGGTTATCAAAGGCCAACCATGTCTCTCTGTCTATGCCGTGAGGCATGTAAAAGAACCATAGCTGACTTTCGACAAATGTAGGCTGCATAGCTGTCAGTGTTTCCTCCCTGCAATGGCCTGGCAAGCTATCCAGGGTTTACTCTGCCCTTGCCTAGAGTTAGCTGGGATGGGTATGAGCCTTTGTGCAACCCTAATGAGGATTTAGTGGTTGTAGAAAATGATTGAATGAAAGAGTGATGCCTTCAGCTGTATGGTGGAAATCCCGCTGGAGATGTGGTGAAATCCCATTACTGAATTTGTTAAATCTTGAAATCCGACACCATCATCATGTCGGTCTGTTGATATAGTAGAACATGTGACTCTCGTTAGTGCTGTTTACACCATATCTCTCATTTCATTCCATTCAAACCTGTTTATTTCAAGAGCAAGTTCCTGGTTCCAAACCCCCTTGGTTTTAGTCCTTTCGCTGTTCATTCGTAGCCCATTTATCACCTTTTTAATCTGGGAAATGACCAATCTGGTACAGGTTTTGGTTTGGACTTCATCATCATGAATATATCATGGGTAGGTAAGCTGGTCAGCACCCATTTCTCTCCAACCTATTAGCCACAACTAAAATCTTACGTCAGACACACGCTGACCCCAAACACTTGGTCGTTCACCTGAGTAGGTTTCTCCGCCACAACCGGTGACTCCTTGGGATGCCTTACGCAGTCTTGACATACTGGTGCAGTGTTTACACCAACCTCTGACTTGGTTTAGCCCACCAGCTGGAGTGGAGTAAAGGTGTGTGGTGCAAAAACCCATCAAGTATGAGATAAAACATGCACTACAAATACTTCATACAGTCAGAAATGCACTTCTACCTACAAAAGCAGTACAGTCAAGCCAGTCATGTTAAGCCAGTGTGATGAGTCAACATGTTTTCCTGTATCTGTACAATGGTTTTTGTGAAAAGTGTATCAGAGCAAGCTATCTATGGCATTATAGTTTCATGTGTTAGAGATAACATTTAATGCAGCCGTGAGGGAGGGGCACAAGCCAGTGTCTCTCCCTCACGCCTGTCCTAAGCCCGGATAAATGCAGAGGATTGCGTCAGGAAGGGCATCTGGCGTAAAACAAATGGCAAATAAAATATGCGAGTCACAACAAAAAATTTCATACCGGATCGGTCGAGACCCGGGTTAACAACGACCGCCATCAGTGCTGTTAACCAACAGGGTGCTGGTGGAAATTGGACTACTGTTGGTCGAAGAAGGAGAGGCGGGAGGCGTGTCCGTAGGCAGAGAGAGAGGCATGAGTCTCGGATTGAAAGTAGGGACTTTGAATGTTGGAACTATGACAGGAAAAGGTAGAGAGCTGGCTGACATGATGCAGAGGAGGAAGGTGGACATACTGTTTGTTCAGGAGACCAGGTGGAAAAGTAGCAACGCTAGAAGCTTAGGAGCAGGGTTTAAGCTGTTTTTTTCATGGTGTGGATGGGAAAAGAAATGGAGTAGGAGTCATCTTGAAGGAGGAGTTCATCAGTATATGAGCACATCAGAGGGACAGCACGTGTAAGACGTTTTGGAGACCAAGTCAGAGAGGCTAGATTGAGATGGTTTGGACATGTACAGAGGAGGGATAGTGACTATATTGGTAGTAGAATGCTGAGGTTGGAACTACCAGGCAGAAGGCCTAGAGGAAGACCAAAGAGACTATTCATGGAGAGTGGTGAAGGAGGACATGAAGGCACTTGGTGTAAGACAAGAAGATGCAGAGGATAGGGTAAGATGGAGGCAGATGATTCGCTGTGGCGACCCCTGAAAGGAAAACCCGAAAGAAAAATAAGAAGAAAGAAGAAGTGTTAGAGATAATATTTACGGAGAAATAGTGGAGATAAAAGTCTGAAGAGTTAAAATAAATACACTGCTTTTGTACGTGAGTGCATTTTTTGTTTTTTTTTGTTTTTTTTTATTGGCGGCAGAATAAGATTTTAACAAATATAGCTAATTATGTTCATGGAAAATGAAGATCCACCAGAAGGAATGATGAGGCTCAGACCCCCCACAAACACACACAGACAGAAACCAGAGCCCTAACCTGATGAGCAAGCAAAGTTTTTACTGCTCCATATCTGTCAAAAAATAACCGATAGTCACAAATTGAAAGAGATAAAGAGTAGCTTTGTCATGGTAACGTGCACTTCATCAATCTGACACAGAGCCAGTAATATCAGTATCACACGTCCCATCCACAACAGAAACCTCAAATTTGAGAATCAGTGTGTATATATATATATATATATATATATATATATATATATATATATATATATATATATATATATATATCCCTTGTACCCTTCAGAAAAGCTATATGTTAGGCGTGATTATCTGAGAGAAATGGAATTAGTAATAAACAGTTTGTATTTGAAAATATTTAGGCAATGCAGCCATGAGACGGGGGGATGGGGGGGGGGGCACTAACCAGTGTCTCTCCCCCTTGTGCCAGTCCCAAGCCCGGAGGAATGCAGAGGGTTGTGTCAGGAAGGGCATCCGACATAAAACCAATGCCAAATGTTTATGATGTAAATCAGAAGTATGAACCCCATACCGGATTGGTCAAGGCCCGGGTTAACAAGGACCGCCATCAGTGCTGTCAATCAACAGGGTGCTGATGGAAATTGGACTACTGTTGGACGAAGACATCAAAGGAGAGGCCAGAGGCGTGCCCGTAGGCAGAGAGAGAAGAGGAAAGGCATGAGTATAGGACTGAGAGTAGGGACTTTGAATGTAATAACTATGCAAAGAAAAGATAGAGCTGGCTGACATGATGCAGAGGACGAAGGTGGACATACTGTGTGTTCAGGAGACCAGGTGGAAAGGTAGCAAAGCTAAAAGCTTAGGAGTAGGAGTCATCTTGAAGGAGGGGTTTGTCAGGAATGTTCTAGAAGTGAAAAGAGTGTCAGACAGAGTGATTACTCTCAAGTTAGAAATTGAAGGTGTGATGCTCAATGTTGTTAGTGCTTATGCCCCACAGACAGGATGTGAGCTAAAAGAGACGGAGAGATTCTGGAATGAGTTAGATGAAGTGATGCAGCGTACCCCCAGAGGTGAAAGAGTGGTCATTGGTGCAGACTTCAATGGACATGTTGGTGCAGGCAACAGAGGGGACGAGGAAGTGATGGGCAGGTTTGGTATCCAGGACAGGAACACAGAAGGACAGATGTTGAGAGATTTCTCAAAAAGGATGGTGAATACTTTCTTCCAGAAGAAACAATAGCATAGGGTGACTCATAAAAGCGGCGTTAGGAGCACACAGGTAGACTACATCTTGTGTAGGCGATGTAATTTGAAGGAAGTCAGTGACTGCAAAGTAGTAGTGGGTGAGTGTGTTGCCAAACCGCATAGGATGGTGGTATGCAGGATGACGCTGATGGTGAGGAAGGTGAAGAAGGCAAAGGCAGAGCAGAAGACCAAGTGGTGGAAGTAGAAAAAGGAAGAGTGTCGTGTTGTCTTCAAGGAGGAGCTGAAACAGGCTTTGGGTGCCCAGGAAGTGCTTCCAGATGACTGGACAACCACAGCAAATGTGATCAGGGACACAGGTAGGAGAGTACTTGGTGTGTCCTCTGGAAGGACAGTAGATAAGGAGACTTGGTGGTGGAATGAGGAAGTACCTGAGTGTGTACAAAGGAAGAGGTTAGCTAAGAAGAAGTGGGACATTGAGAGGACCGAAGAGAGTAAACAGGAGTACAGGGAGACACAGCGTAAGGTGAAAGTAGCAGTGGCGAAGACCAAACAGAGGGCGTATGATGACTTGTATGATAGGTTGGACAGTAAGGAGGGAGAAAATGGTCTATCCAGGTTGCCACAGCAGAGAGATAGATGGGAAGAACGTGCAGCAAGTTAGATTGATAAAGGACAGAGAGGGAAATGTATTGACTGATGACAGAAGTGTGCTGGGAAGAGGGAAAGAGTACTTTGAAGAGTTGATGAATGAGGAAAATGAGAGAGAAAAAAGAGTAGAAGAGGTGACCATTGAGGATCACGATGTAGCAAAGATTAGTAAGGGTGAAGTGAGGAGGGCATTGAAGAGGATGAAGAATGTAAAGGCAGTTGGTCCTGATGATATACCTGTGGAGGTATGGAAGTGAAACTATATTTGAAAATATTTAGGCAACATAAATTATGAATTCAAAACTATTCCATAACAGCATATTTTAAAATAAAATACATGCACATGCCATGTGATGGTGTCAATTGTCTGTCTGTCTTCCTTTCGGCTTTTTCCCTTTTACTCGGGAGTCGCCACAGCGAATCATTTTCATTCGCACGATTAATTTGGCAGAGGTTTTTACGTCGGATGCCCTTCCTGTCACAACCCTTTTAGCAAGGGATAGAAACACGCTGACGACTTTGCAGCCTACTCTTTACGAAAGTCAGCAATGGTTCTTTTACATGCCTCACACCATAGACAGTGAGAGACATGGCCCGCCTTTGATAACCCAGTTAGCTGCACTGGGGGGGACAGTGACAACCTTGTGGAGAGTGGGACTCGAACCGCCAACCTTTGGATCAGCGATCCAGCGCCCTATACCACTAGACCACCACTGCCCCACCATGTGATGGTGTCAATATCCTACAAATAGAAAACATGAAAACAATATAAATGGAATCTCCCACCCATTATTCATTTTCTGAACTGCTTAATTCTCAAAGGATTGTAGGGAAGTTCACAAAAATCCATAGTTTAATTCGATCAAGAATGTCCAAAAGGTGCTTGCATGCTGATAGGCCTCTGAACAATTACAGCATTTTTCAGGTCAGCCTCCTCCAGGCTCAGCCGACTGGGCGATGGCGGGGTGCACCCTGGACAGCACTCCGGCCATCGCAGGGCTCATTAAAATTGCCTCTAGGTGTCCCTGTAAGTAGTTATACATGTATTAGCCCTGCAATGATATGGTGAGCTGTTCAGGGTGTACCCTGCATTCATCCAGTGTCAGCTGAGATAGACTCCAGCCATTCCACAACCCTAATAGAAGTGAGAATGAGATTAAACACAGAGAAATAAAAGTTGAATATATATTTTACTTTTTTTCTTCAGATTTTTGGCTTTGCACAGGAGAACATGCAAGACAAGAATTATGACCAAAATAGAATAAAATGCACTCAAGCTCTGAATGGTGATTACAGCCAAACAGGCTATGACAGAGGGCACCTCATTCCAAACAGCTTTCAGTGCAATTCTGGGCGTGCTGCTACATTCACTCTGACCAACAGTGCACCAATGGATGCCTACTTCAACCGTGTCCACTGGTACCGATGGGAGAAAGTGGTCAGAACCATTTTAAGGAATCCGACTCAAAATGGAATGACGTACTTGGTAACAGGAACTGTACCTTCAGATTTCAGGATACCAAGGCAAGGGGAATTCGATGTGCCAGGCAGGAGAGAATACAAGAGTCACTATTCCTTTGAGGGTGTGGACAGCTGTTTGTTATGATGATAATGATGCAACAAAGTCATTTTCTTTTGGCTACAAAGGGCTAAATAAGCCTGACAGCAATATAAAGATCATGACGGTACCTGAACGTAATTGTTTACTGGCTAAACTTTATGAAGTACAGAAGTACAAATTTTTAAAGATGACCGTTTTTCCTCGAATCTTGCATCTCAGAACATTGTCCAGAAGCTTTATAGGACTATCCAGTTATCCTTAACTAACAAACTGTTCATGTCTGAGAATACGTTAAATACACTTCACACTGCCTTAAGCAGCTTTGGTGATGAAACACAGTCACCTTCAAAGAAGCCGAAGGTAACCGAGATGAAAATACAGGGGACTTACGCCTGCCTGAAGGATTATTTCAAAAATACAGAATCAATGAAATATGTGTCTCGATATACTTGTGCACTGTCGCAGCCATTTACTGGGCCCATTGAGAGTCAAAGTAGAACAGGGGTCCAAAAAAGAGACACCTTTCCTAATTCTCACGACCTAGTGTGTAGCATAGTGCCAGAAAATATACCACAATTTACTTACTTTTGCCTGTATAAGAAGGAGGCTCTAGATTCATTCAACAAGGTACTAGAGAGTGAGCAGATGCCGGAGGAGTGGCGGAGAAGTGTGCTGGTGCCCATTTTTAAGAACAAGGGAGACGTGCAGAGTTGCAGCAACTACAGAGGGATAAAGTTGATGAGCCATACGATGAAGTTATGGGAAAGAATAGTGGAAGCTAGACTAAGGGCAGAGGTCAGCATTTGTGAACAAGAAGGAGGCTCTAGATTATTACTGCTCTGATGGAACTCAAGAGAAATCATGTTCTCCTATATATTCAGGAATAACAGTCAGTGGATCCAAATGTAAAAGTGACCACACCTGTGGAAAACATGGGGAGAAATATTACTGGTGTTATCAAAGCAGTTCATGGGATTACTGTAGTCCTCCCTTACCAATGGGGAAAGGGTTAGGAAGGAAAATCAGTGATGGGAGTTACTGCCGTTCAAACCACAATTGTGGCTGGTATGGTTATCACTACACTTGGTGTTACACTGATGACCGTGATAATTGGGACTACTGCTGCAGGGTTGGTGATCCATACTCGGCTCTAAATGGTAGAACTTGCAAGCATGACCATCCATGTGGTTACCACTCTTATGCGTATCTATGGTGCTATACCACAGATGGGTCTTGGGATTACTGTTGTACAATTTACTAATCCCATTCACTTCCAGAATCTGGGCATGATGAGTTGTGTGGGTATGGTCGAGGTTAGCATTTAATGATAGGGTTGTACCAGAAACTTTTTGTCAGACTATCAAAAATATTTTTCATTATTGCACAATTAAATCATGTATTTTCACACAACCGTTGAAAGAAATGACTGAGTTTAGCAAACTGCTAAACTTCAAACTGAGTGAACAACAATTGAGTCCTTGTTTTGTGTACCCGTGTGCGGCATTCCTGGTCTCGTAAGCGTCCCTCGTCGATGCTTACGAGACCAGGAATGCCGCATGGAACTTGCTTGACGAGGGATGCTTACGAGACCAGCAATGCATCATCATATCGGTGGCAGCAGAATTGAGTGAGTAAATTTAAATAAGCAGGTTTGTCATCGCGTAAGAATCTCTTGAAAATTTATTGATAATTTTGTGCTTCTTGGTGATAATTACAACAATGAAATCTGTGTTACCATGGCGACAAAAGAGTATTTGGAATAGAAGACAGTAGTGAAAAGAAACACAGAGATAAAATAACTGTTGAGTTGAAGCGATTGTCAATATTATATGCTACCATAAACTAGCGATGCCTGTAGAATAAGTAGCATGTCTATTTAGGTGTTCTTTCTCAGATGTTGTATAGCTAGCACAGGAAACTTCTCAGTTAACATAAATCAGTCTGTGGGTTCTGTGGGTATCCATTGTATACTTGGGTATAAAAGTTAATCAACTTATGTTGGGTGTCAAACTATATTCTGATGTGAATTGTTAGAGGTTGAGTTCCTGTTTTGTGAGGCAGAGGGTATTTTGTTCCATGGATAAGATTACTTCTGTTATATCATATGTCCTACATATCATTTTCTGGCAAAACATATTTCCTGTGGCATCAAGTAAAGATCCACCACAAGATGTTTGCATAGGTGTAAGGTGAAGATGGAAAAATGGACATGCAGGCAATAAAACTGGGAGTCAGATGAGAAAAGGGACTCCATTTATCTGGTTGCCAGGAGGTGGTGGTTTGGACTCTGACTCAGTAAAACCTCTGGCCATGATGCAAGATCATGTGTGTTTTGTACCTGTATTATTGTTTCTATTAGACCATACAGTAAGCTTCCTTTTGTCTCTATCTGGGAGGCCAGCAGGGCGGGATATTGAGAGACAGCCAATTGGACCGTCTTAATTTCTTTTTGTAAGAGGGGTTTGTTTTCGTATCCCGGCAACTGAAACTTAGGAAAATGATCTTTGTAACTCGGGGATTTCGTATCCAGGGGTCTTTGTAAGTAGGGGGCCAACGTCCGTCTTATGGTCTTGAGTCCCTTAGTGAGAAGCACAACTGAGGTGCAAGGCTGTCTTGAGTGAGTGTTGATTAAATAGGGCTGGAATGCATTTCAAGTTTCAGCCTGACATTTTTCAGCAACTTTGATGGAACACTGACCACCCTGTATTCTTCTGCCTGGTGTTTATTGTCAAGTCACCAAGGAGCCATTTTTCAAGTTCATGTACTTGTCACATGTGTTTACTGTCTGTGAGGTCATAAAGGTGCCATTTTGGAGGAATAAAGGAAGAAATAAAGAAAGTCAAAGCCTAGTGTAGTAATTATTTTTGTTGAAGATGAAAAAACAAAGTGAGAGGACACCACTTCGAGGCAAACGTACACCCCGACCCCAAGACTCGAACTCCACAGTCCCCAGAGGAAATGTAAGCTGGATGTAACCACAAAGCCTGTGCTGATCATAACAGCTTGTACTTACATTCAGTTCACACATTAATTAAAAGTATTAAATATGTATTACTAGTTTACTCGAGGTTTATTCCTGTTTTGGTATCGTATGAATTACCCTCTGAGTGAATGAGATGCTGTTAGCTACTAGCCATACAATGCTAGTAGCCCCTACCTACGCTAACAAAGCTCAGCTGACCTTCCTCATGGTTTTCACACTTCAATATAATCTATAATTCTATAAACATATATATATATATTTTTTTTAATGTTTCCTCGTTGTGTCCCCTTGAACATTTTAAAATAGTGCTAGAGCCACATCTTAAACAGCTCTCATATCTCCTCATGCATGCATCTAAACTTCTGATTATATTTGCCTTGTTTTGTTTATTCGAACATAAAGACAGTACAACATTCACAAACAAAAGCCAGGGAGACCATGAGCTCATCAGCCCCATTTTCATTCAGTATAATTATCTCAATACATACTTATTATCATCACACAAAACAAATCCCGAAGTGTAGCTATGAATCCCACCATTCACTTCTGTTTTCACAATTTATGTGCCACCTGACCTCGACCAATCAGAAGGGGTGTGAAAAACTATAACCAGAATGCTGAAGATTTGTTGATTTGTCAAAACAGCGTTTCATTAAGACATTACATTAAATAATTTATGATATCTCGTGTGTTTCTTATTCAGGGATCTCCTAAACCTCAATCCCTGTTAAAGACACCTGCAGGAAAGGGAGCCAAAGTCTCCGGCAAAAAGGTTTGGTTGAAATTTTCATATAATTCTAATCACCAGACCATTACAGGGCTAACACACACACACACACACACACACACACACATACACACACATACACACACATACACACATGTATTCAGATACACTCACACCTAGGGGAAATCCAGCATATTCAATTAACCACTTTGGACCATCATGGAGCTAAGACACACACACAAACATTCAGGTACAATCCTATCTTGGGGCAATCCAGCATATTCAATTAACCTAACGACCATCATGGGGCTAAGAGACACAAACACAACCATTCAGATCAACATTGACTCCTATCAGCAATCCAGAATATTCAGTTAACATGTATACCTAGACTCTGGGATATCGAGGGCCAAAGTACCATAATTCAATAATGTTGATTTATTCATGATACACTGCAGCACAGGAACCATAAAATAATGACAGTCAAATAGTGAAACAATTTATGTTTTAGTTACATTACTTTCAAATTCAATTAATTATTCAGTCATTCATTTGCCAAACCGTAATCCTGGAATGCTGGAGTCTATCTGCACCCTGAACAGTTCACCAATCCCATCACAAGGCAACACACACAACCAATCACCGAAATTACATACTGTGTGCCGAATAATGACATGTTTTCACCATGCAGGCTGATGAGGACAGATCAGAGACTGGAGATGGAGACGACAGTATGCAGAAGAGCCTGACTAAACCTCCAAACCAGCTCCAGCTGACTGAGGAGGTAAGAACACTCTTGGGTTTGCTGAAGGTGTGAGATGATTACATTTTTTAACTGTCCTAAATTGTTTTATATGGATTTGATGGGGAAGTACTGTGTCACTGGGTTACAGTGGGCAAAGGCAGGTTCACCCCAAACTTCTCGTTAAGCCTTCACAGATCAGCAATACATCCACACAATGTTTCAGACTCGCAATCATTGGGTAAATTTGGAGCAGTCAATTAGCTTAATATTCATGACTTGGGACTGTGGGAGGGAGGAAACCGAAGTACCCGGAGGAAACCCATGGATGCATTTCAATCACATTCTCATATAATTCATAATAAGGTATAAAGGTGGGTAACAGCCACGTCTATATTTATTTAAATCCCTTTTTTAGTTGAGAGAATAATTCTAGCTCTTTTTTAAATTATTTTTTTGCTTGGAAATTGAAGCTGAAAGTCAAATGAATGTTTTTGATGCTAATTACTGATTCTGAGTTTTTTTGTCACTCAGGAACTTAAAGAGGAGCTGACAAGAAAACTGACAACGAAAAACCCACATGCGCCACAGAATATCATCAGATACAGCTTCAAGGTAAAGAGTTCGAATTTGCATCATTTTATTACTATTTCATATATACAGTGTGTGTGTGTGTGTGTGTGTGTGTGTGTGTGTATATATATATATATATATATATATATATATATATATATATATATATATATATATATATATATATATATATATATATATATACACACACACACACATATGCATGTATTCAGGCCATACAATTAACTGCACTGCATTCCTTAGGAGTGCGCTTTTAACTCCATCGGCAGCGTGGATCAGATGGCGATTCACTTTGTGCTGGAGGGCAACCTTCTTCACAAAGATTCGGATGAAGCTCTAAGGCAAACAGCTGAGGAAGATGAGGAAGACCTCACCATGGGTGGGTGCAGTTACCACGTCAATCCCAAATACCTCATGATATTCTCTTAATACTCACTGATTATCATCTGTTCCTTTTTTTAATTATTTTTTTCCTAGTAGAAACAGCACCCACAGAGGAAGAAACTGTTGCAGAAAGTGAGAAAACTGAGACTCCTGAGGTAATAAAAGCATAAAATAATCATACATTATCAATGCTCACTCAGTAGATTGTAGGAGAAGCTAAAGTGAAACAGATGAGGTGACTCAGCATTGTGATGCAGGATGAAGGGATTGAGGATGGGGTTGAAGATGGGGTTGAAGATGGGGTTGAAGATGGGGTTGAAGATGGGGTTGAAGATGGGGTTGAAGATGGGGTTGAAGATGGGGTTGAGGAAGAAGCGGATGCAGCAGAAGATGCTGAAAAGGAAGAACTGGAGAGTGTGGAACCCCGAAAAGGGAAAATAGAGCGCAAAATCAGAAATCAGTTCAACTTCAGTGAAAGAGCATCACAGACGATCAACAACCCTCAAAAAGTAAGACGGAGTTAGTTACGTGGTTGTTATTATTATTATTATTATTATTATTATTATTATTGTTTTTATCATTAATTTCCTAAGCCGCTTAATCCTAATTATTAGGTTCCTGAGGAAGCTGGCACCTATCTCGACTCTGGGCATGGGCAGGGCACACCCTGGACAGCTTTGCAGGCCACCACAGGGTTAAGACAGACACATAGCCATTCACACTCACATTTACATGCAAGGGAGATTTAGAACAGCCAGTTAGCCTACTGTGAATATTTTTAGACTAGAAGAAAAACAGAATACCTAGAGGAAATCCACATATGCACAGGGAGAAATGCAACACAGAAACACTCCGCGTCCAGAAATCTGGCACCGCCATGAGGCAGACATTCTAACCAGTACACCACTGTGCCGCCGTTACTATTGTTAATATAAATAATTTTGAATTAGTGATAAAAGCAACAACAACAACCATGCATCAAATGAGAAAATAAATAATTTATATTCTGCAGGAGCGAGTCTGCCAAACAGAGCCTCCTCCTCGTGCTACCCTCTCAGCCACAGTTAATCAGGTAAGAGAAGACTGGACTTTATTGATTCTGAAAGAAACACTTGTGAACAGGAAGCTTTAGAGCAACTTACATTACACTTTTAATGAATAGAAGACAAACATACAATTTCCAGCAGGCCAGGTCAGGACTGCACACTTTATTTGAAAAGCACTTTAAAAATCAATGTAATCTCCATGGCATTGTTGCTTCGGTTAGTTCGGTCAAGGCTCAGCAACATTAATGTGGCAATAAAATTAAGCACTTGATGATCTGAATGTACTGAGCAGGTTATCACATCAATGCACTTTTTCTTGCCTGATAGCTCGGATATAAAATGTGTTCTGGGAGCATGAGGAATCATTTTTACATATGTATTTTCCCCCCAGAGTCCTGACTTTAACCCTATTGAAAGTGTTCGGGAGGTGCTGGAGAAGACTATGGAGTCGTTCAGTTTCTCCTTTATAGATTTGTTTATTTGTGTGTGTGTGTGTGTGTGTGTGTGTGTGTGTGTGTGTGTGTGTGTGTGTATGCAGTTTAAATTTAAAAAGTATGCATGGATTTTGATGAAATTTTTTTGCAGTTTAAATTTAAAAAGTATGCATGGATTTTGATGAAATTTTTTTCTAGCCTGTGTTGTTACATGTAATAAACCATTAAGTTTTGGAAGTGATTCAGGCATGGGATCATACAAAAAAAATTCTGAAATCCTGAAGAATATTTAACATGGGGTAAAAGGTTCATCAAGTGCCCAACAAGAGGAGACATCCCATTAAAACTGAAAAGTTATAATAAAAACCTGTAGTCTTGACCAGATTTTTTTTTAGTTGTGACTTAGGAAAGGATTAAACAGTTAAGTAAACTGGAATTAAAATAGAAGAATCAAAGGAGCTGATAGATACCAAGTAATGTCACTCAGCAGGGACAAATAGACAAGGTTCAAGGACTGTGTTTTTACAATGAGGTTAAAATAAGGCCCATTCAGACAAACAAATCAAGGAACATTACAGAGGTTTACAGTATATAAATGCTTTGTGTGTTTGCAGTGGGAGATCTACGATGCCTATGTGATCGAACTAGAAAACCAGCAGAAGATTAAAGAGAAACAGAAGACCCCTCTTAAAAAGGAAGACAAAGAGCAGGAGATGGTAGAGCAGGAGGGCCAGGTAGGATCCCTTAGACATTTGTCTTCCTCCCAAACAGTCACTTATGTCATAAAGTATCTTATCTGCTGTGTAGAATTTAAACAGGGCATTGCTTATATCATAGGTGTCAAAATTGAGTCCCGCGGCCCAAATCTGGCCCGCCAGTTCATTTTATGTGGCCTGTGAAATTGTTGCTCGGGCATGGAGGTTCTGGAGGTCAATTTGGAACAACAAATAAGCCTCATGTGCATGTGTTTGGGAGTGATGACTGTGGGAGGAAAAGGGTTTACCTGAAGGAAACCAATGCAAACATGAGGAAAATATGTAAACTAAACACAAAAACGCCTGGGCCAGGGATTCAAACCTAGGACCTTTTGGCTGTGAGACAGACTTAAATTTTTTGTGTTTGCATCAACAATTACCATGAGACGTAATTCATCATCCATCCACTAGATGACAGTAACCTATTAAAAGTAATCAGCTGGTCGATCACTTGCAACTTACACCCCCATTTCACTGGAGCGTGGCAGACTCACGGAAGCAAAAATTTAGTCATCCTCCAACGTTCCTCAGTCATTTCCTCGTCTTCCATGTGCTTCCGTATGATTCCGAATGTGCTCCTCCACTTCCGGCAGACCGAAATCTTCCCTGAACGTGCTTTTGAACATGTTCAAAAGCACGTTTGCTGAAAAAATTTCTGACAGTGTTCCCTTTGGTTCCGCATTCCTTCAGGCAAACATTCTGTCATTTCCGCAAACATTCCGCGATCTTTCCTTTTATTCTGTAAGTGTTCCGTGACAGTTCCACGAGCATTCTCCACTCTTCCAGATGGTCAAAAGCGGCCACGGAACATTTGGTTTCTTCTACGGATCCCCACGGAATACTCTCAAAAGGCGTGGAATACATATGGAACAATAGAGAAACACTGCGTAATTACTGTAGACAGTACACAAAACAAAGCGGAACATTTGCAGAATACATGCGGGGTGTCTGCGGAATGGTTGCAGATAGCACGGAAGACTTGCGGAACACTCACGGAAGTCACTTCCATTATAAATACAGGCACGCAAGACAAAGAGCCATTCATTTCGAGAGACGCCACGATGCCAAAATTCAAGCGAAAGACATCCACCAAAAGCTATAGTCTCCAACACTAGAAACCCCACTGGAAGCGCCTTCTCAGGAAGCCCAGCTCAACGCCGAGCTGGATGTCGCTTCCGCCAAGATTGCCACTGAGAACAAGAAGGCACGCGTCTATATAAAGCTCACCGACAATGAGGAGCAGGCCATGGTGGAGTTCATCCAGGCGAACGAATGCTTGTACAAGAAACTCTGGTCCTGCTCTGTGCTCATCAGGGCTCGCACATTGGGGAGAGCAACGAGGAGCTGAAACAATGGTTCCATAACGTGAGCAGGAGGCTGGGAAAGCTGAGACGGTAGAAGTCGGGGCAAGCTGACTTCAACATGTCGCAGAGGGACCAGTGGAAAACAGCATATCCTGGGTGCATCCTGGATGACAGTGTATCTCATCCTCATGATGTTGTGAAGACAGACAGCAGCTTCAACTATAAGTCTGACTACATCTGGTCATTGTTGCAGTGTAGACAGTAGGAACTGCCAGCGATTGGCCAAGATGCCAAACGCATTCTCAACCACTCGACATCCTCTGGATATCCTTTAGTTGTTGGCCGGTTCTTCCTCTGTAAGGGCTCGTCTGGAATATGGCTTCATGAGGTATGATGCAGCCATAAGGCGGGGGGGCACTAACCAGTGTCTCTCCCCCTCATGCCGGTCCCAAGCTCGGAGAAATGCAGAGGGTAGTGTCAGGAAGGGCATCCGACGTAAAACCAATGCCAAATTTTTATGATGCAAATCAGAAGTATTACTCCCATACCGGATCAGTCGAGGCCCGGGTTAGCAACGACCACCATCAGTGCTGTCAATCAACAGGGTGCTGATGGAAATTGGACTACTGATGGTCGAAGACGTCGAAGAAGGAGAGGCGGGAGGCGTGTCCGTAGGCACAGAGAGAAAAGGAAAGGCATGAGTCTAGGACTGAGAGTAGGGACTTTGAATGTTGGAACTATGCAAAGAAAAGGTAGAGAGCTGGCTGACATGATGCAGAGGACAAAGGTGGACATACTGTGTGTTCATGAGACCAGGTGGAAAGATAGCAGAGCTAAAAGCTTAGGCTTTTATCATGGTGTGGATGGGAAGAGAAATGGAGTAGGCGTCATCTTGAAGGAGGGGTTTGTCAGGAATGTTCTAGAAGTGAAAAGAGTGTCAGACAGAGTGATGAGCCTCAAGTTAGAAATTGAAGGTGTGATGTTCAATGTTGTTAGTGCTTATGCCCCACAGGCAAGATGTGAGCTAAAAGAGAAGGAGAGATTCTGGAGTGACTTAGATGAAGTGATGCAGAGTACCCCCAGAGGTGAAAGAGTGGTCATTGGTGCAGACTTCAATGGACATGTTGGTGCAGGCAACAGAGGGGACGAGGAAGTGATGGGCAGGTTTGGTATCCAGGACAGGAACACAGAAGGACATATGTTGATCGATTTTGCAAAAAGGATGGAAATGGCTGTGGTAAATACTTTCTTCCAGAAGAAACAGGAGCATAGGGTGACTTATAAAAGTGGAGGTAGGAGCACACAGGTAGACTACGTCTAGTGTAGGCGATGTAATTTGAAGGAAGTCAGTGACTGCAAAGTAGTAGTGGGTGAGAGTGTTGCCAAACAGCATAGGATGGTGGTATGCAGGATGACGCTGATGGTGAGGAAGGTGAAGAAGGCAAAGGCAGAGCAGAAGACAAAGTGGTGGAAGCTGAAAAAGGAAGAGTGGTGTTGTCTTCAAAGAGGAGTTGAAACAGGCTTTGGGTGGCCAGGAAGTGCTTCCAAATGACTGGACAACCACAGCAAATGTGATCAGGGACACAGGTAGGAGAGTACTTGGTGTGTCCTCTGGAAGGAAAGTAGATAAGGAGACTTGGTGGTGGAATAAGGAAGTGCAGGAGTGTGTACAAAGGAAGAGGTTCGCTAAGAAGAAGTGGGACATTGAGAGGACCGAAGAGAGTAAACAGGAGTACAGGGAGACAGCATAAGGTGAAAGTAGCAGTGGCCAAGGCCAAACAGAGGGCGTATGATGACTTGTATGATAGGTTGGACAGTAAGGAGGGAGAAAATGATCTATACAAGTTGGCACAGTAAAGAGATAGAGATGGGAAGGATGTGCAGCAAGTTAGATTGATAAAGGACAGAGAGGGAAATGTATTGACTGATGACAGAAGTGTGCTGGGAAGATGGAAAGAGTACTTTGAAGAGCTGATGAATGAGGAAAATGAGAGAGAAAAAGAGTAAAAGAGGTGACCATTGAGGAGCAGGATGTAGCAAAGATCAGTAAGGGTGAAGTGAGGAGGGCATTGAAGAGGATGAAGAGTGGAAAGGTAGGGCAGAGGTCAGCATTTGTGAACAACAGTTTGGTTTCATGCCAAGAAAGAGCACCACAGATGCAATGTTTGCTTTGAGGATGTTAATAGAGAAATACAGAGAAGGTCAGAGGGAACTGCATTGTGCCTTTGTGGATCTGGAAAAAGCATATGACAGGGTGCCAAGAGAAGAACTGTGGTATTGCATGAGAAAGTCTGGAGTGGCAGAGAAGTATGTTAGAGTGGTGCAGGACATGTATGAGAGATGTAAGACAGTGGTGAGGTGTGCTGTCGGCATGACCGACGAATTCAAGGTGGAGGTGGGACTGCATCAAGGGTCAGCTCTGAGCCCCTTCTTGTTTGCTATGGTGATGGACAGGCTGACAGATGAGGTGAGACAAGAATCTCCATGGACTATGATGTTTGCAGATGACATTGTGATCTGTAGTGAGAGCAGAGAACAAGTGCAGGAAAATCTAGAGAGGTGGAGGTATGCCCTGGAAAGGAGGGGAATGAAGGTTAGCCTCAGAAAATCAGAATACATGTGTGTGAATTAGAAGGACCCAGGAGGAACGGTGATGTTACAGGGAACAGAGATAACGAAGGTGGAGGATTTTAAGTACTTAGGCTCAACAATCCAGAGCAATGGAGAGTGTGGAAAAGAGGTGAAGAAGCATGTGCAGGCAGGCTGGAATGGTTGGAGAAAAGTGTCCGGTGTGATGTGCGATAGGAGAGTGTCAACAAGAATGAAAGGAAAAGTGTACAAGACGGTGGTGAGGCCAGCGATGTTGTATGGCTTAGAAACAGTGGCGCTGAGGAAAAGGCAGGAGGCAGAGCTGGAGGTAGCGGAGATGAAAATGTTGAGGTTCTCTCTGGGAGTAACGAGGATGGATAGGATCAGAAATGAGTACATCAGAGGGATAGCCCATGTAAGATGTTTTGGAGACAAAGTCAGAGAGGCTAGGTTTGGACATGTACAGGGGAGGGATAGTGAGTACATTGGCAGTAGGATGCTGAGGTTGGAACTACCAGGCAGAAGGTCTAGAGGAAGACCAAAGAAGAGATTTATGGATGTGGTGAAGGAAGACATGAAGGTCGTTGGAGTCAAAAAAGAAGATGCAGAGGACAGGGTGAGATGGAGGCGATTAATTTGCTGTGGCGACCCCTGAAGGGAGCAGCTGAAAGGAAAAGAAGAAGAAAGAAGAAGAGGTACTTCCTGAGAGTTAAAGCATCATCACCAACAATGAAGTATGGCATGTCAGTGTCGTATTGGGGCAAAGGCTCCGGTGTGGGGAAGTTGATGGTGCCATCTTCGATGTACTCTCTGAGCTCCGAGGCATTGAATATCTGGGCATCAGACATGTGGCCCATGCCACCAACGTCTATCCATAGGAACCTGTAGTTGGCATCTACCAGTTCCAGCCTAAGAAAAATCCCTTGTAGTTGTGCTAAAGGGTTCCTGAAGATAGTGGCTTTCTAAAGGCTCCAATGGCAGGTTCCATTTTTCCTGGAAATCCCAGCTGAGTAATTTCAATTCCTGCACATTATGTGGACACTGTATGACATCGTATCTGTAGTGGTTGGTGATGACCTGACAGACTTCTGGTAGGAGACTTGCGATGGTGTGACGGGATACCCTGAAGTTGTCGGCCAGCGCAGGATACTTGTCACCCAAGGCCAGATGACGCAAGGTGACAGCTCGTTTCAGACCAGGACTGAGTGCGCTTCTGAAGTTAGTATCGTTCTTTGTCAGTCGAGGAGCCAAAGTCATCAGCAACTCATTGAACAGTTCAGGTGGGATCTGGAGATAGTTTAAGAAGGACTACTTGTCTTCAATACGGAGCTCCTCCATGAGGTTGTCATAATTCCCAAGGCCAATTCTTCTTTGCACCATCAGCCATGGACATACCCAGAAGCGTTTGGATGTGTATCTCCTTTTTTTGGTCATCCTCTGTGGTCGTCTCTTTGCATCTTGGTGTATTGGTGAAGCAACAGCAGCACTTGGAGCGGTTCCAAATCAGCCATTTCTCTATGCTTGTCCATTTTGGGAGAGCTTCTTGGTGCTTCCAGTATGGGGTCACTTGGCAGAATGAGCTTTTTTGGTTGAATCCATGTATTTATAGGTGGAATCAGGAGGAAATCCTTTGACCTTTGCCAGTTTTTCCACATTGAAAAGTGGTTACACCGGGTATTCCTCAGTCGTTCCTCGGTCATTCCGTGTTGAACGTAAACATTCTACTTTCATTCCTCGTGTTCCGCAATCATTCCACAGGTCTCCTAAAATAGAGTAGTGCTGTAGTCATTCCACGAGCATTCTGTGCTTTCCGTGAACGTTCTGTGAATTATCCGAAGGTCTTCCTTTGCGATCCGCACTGGTTCCAAAGATAATCCGTGCGCTTTTACGCATGTATTCCAACACTGTACCATGGTCTTTCCGTGTCTGTTCCGCACATTCCGTGAACGTTCCGAAGCTGTTCCGAATGTACAATTTTCCGTAAGTTTTTGACCCATTTTCCATGTAAAAATGCCAAAGCTACTCCATAGAGTGCATTTACACCCGTTTCCGCCACGATCATTGCATTCCACGCTCCAGTGAAATGGGGCCATTAAGAAGGATTGCAAGCAAGCTTGTTGCTATCAACAAAATGAATAAAAAGAAAACAAACAAACAAATAAATAAATAATTTTTTCATGTAGAGTTCATGATTGACCCTCGGTGGCCTAGAAAATAAGTTTGGTATCTGTACCCTGATGTATAGGATGATAATTAAAAGATTGTTATCAGATTTATCTCGTTCATCCATCAGAGTGATGACATCACCAAAGTGCTGAAGGAAGCCAAGATGATGGAGCGCATAGTGACTCTGAACACCTTTGATGACATCGCTCAGGGTAATATATGTATATATGTATATATGTATATTTTCCTGTTCTGGAGTAATAATTTCTCATTAAAATGTTGACCAAAAACGGTTTTCAAATTCCACACCATCTGCACTTACATGTCCATTTTAGATTTTAAATACTTTGAGGATAATTTAGATGAGATCCAAGAAAAACAGGGCACACTTTTGCCGTTGTGGCTGTTCCAGTACGACAACGCCAGGCATCTTTCCGTGACCGCCCTCTGCTGGTTAGTACAGTGTGTGTCCTACTTAAAAACAAAACAAACAAAAAAAAAAACAGTAAAGCATTAAAACTCAATGAAATGTTATTGAATTTCTCTTTAATTCCAGGAACCCGAAATACAATGATTTGTTTGCTGTCGGACTTGGATCATGTGAGTACTACAAAATGTACTGTTCTTAAATACGTCCTCCAAATTAATTGTTCCATTATCTTTTTTAAAATTTTGTATCCCCTCCCAGATAATTTCACGAAGCAGGGTCAAGGCATGCTGATTTTCTACACCCTGAAGAACCCCACCCACCCAGAGTACATATTCCACAGCCAGTCAGGGGTCATGTGTTTAGATATCCACAAAAAGCTGTCCAATCTGGTGGTGGTGGGATTCTATGATGGTAGCATTGCAGTGTATAATTTGAAGATGGAAACATCTCAGCCTATTTATAAGAGCACAGCCAAGGCAGGAAAACACACTGAACCAGTGTGGCAGGTACGAGGGTACATTAGTATTTTATCACTAGCTATAGCAAATGTACAATAATACAGGCCATATAGTGAAAGATAAGCTGAAGGGTTTAAAAAAAAACAATGTTGTTGCACCACTCTCAATTCTAATTGGCTCAAACAGATGTAAAGAAAATCAAAGGTTGATGTGCTGCATATTTTATACATATGAAAAGGGTTGCAATTCATCCAGCCATCTTATCCTTATCCGCTTATTCGAGATCTGGAAGAGACTCATTCATTCCCCTCCCCAGCGACACCAATCTCTGCCTGGGGATCCTGAGGTATTTCCAGGCCATTATTTATCAACGACAACAAGAAGAACAACAAAAAAAATAAAAACCAGACAAATCAGCATGATCTATGTTTGAACAGCCCAAACATGTATATGCCTGGGTTTCCTCAGGGGACCCCCAGTTTCCTCCCACTGTCCAAAGACATGAACATTAGACTCATCTGTTGTTCCAAATTACCCTTAGGTGTGTATGTGTATGCGAATGGCTGTGTGTGACAGTGTCTGTGTGCTTGTGTGTGCCTGTGTATGTGCTGGTGTGTGCGCACGTGCAGTGGTATATGTGTGTGTGTGTGCGCACGGCGCATGTGCGTGTGTGCACTACTGCCATGAAAGAATGTCTTGTGCTAACAGGTGAAGTGGCAGAACGATGATATGGACAAGAATCACAATTTCTACTCTGTCTCCTCTGATGGACGTGTGGTGTCATGGACGCTCGTGAAGGTATGTTTAATACAGGTCCCACATGTTTTTTATTAGTGTATAGATGATGCAATACCACTGTGTGTCCTGTCCCCCCTCCCCCCAGAATGAGCTGATGTTCACAGAGGTCATCAAACTGTCTCTAGAGGGCACTGTGTCTGATGAACTAGAGGAAATGAATATTCCTGACACGGGTAATCAATCATTAGCCACCCAGACATTTCATAACATCATCATTCAGAACAAACTTCCACCCACTGAAGTACTTCTTTTTTTTGTTTGTTTGTTTACATCCTCTGGTTTAAAACCCAGCTTCCGGAATGGTGTTTGATTTCCATAAGCATAATGGTGACCTTTTTCTCGTTGGTACAGAGGAAGGAAAAATCCATAAGGTCAGTACCACCTGTCTCTGGAGTGAATTATTAAAGAGGAAGAACAAGGAAATAAATGTATGTTTTCATTATCAGGTGGTTTTTACTTACATTATACATATCAGCAGTCTAATAAAAAATAGCTGCATTTGATAATTTGCATTATCCAAGTTGAAAATAAAAGCCATTTGTAGTGCGTTTCACTCTTGTGAGGGTTTGAAATCACCAGAATAGGCCACGGGCTTTAGTTGGCAATAATGTATGTAGTGGCTAGACTAACATGGCAACAGTTCTGGTGAAATTGCAACAAGCAAGTCCCAGCAACCATAAGGGGCGATACAGTGGAGTAGTCGTTGGCACTATATGTAATAAGTAATGGTATCCAGCCACAGCAAGAAGGACCAGTGTTTGATTCCTGTTCCTGTCGGTTTCTTTATGGAGTTTGCATGTTCTCCCTGTGCTTGCGGTGGTTTCCTCTGGGTACTCCACGTTCCTCCACAGTTCAAAAACATACACTGTAAGGCTGTTCAGGGTATACTCCGCATTTGACCAGAGTTGGCTGAGATGGACTACAGCCTGCCCATGACCCAAATTACTTTTGAGATATGACCCTTCCCTGCACCAGTATATTTCAATTAAGTATATAACAGCAAGTATATCCAGCCATGCAACATTGTTTCAGTTCATTCAGTCATTTTCTGAACTACTTAATTCTAATTAGGGTCACAGGATGGCTGACGCCCATCTCAAACTACTCTGGGCTAAGGCAAAGTACATTCCGGACAGCTCGCCAGGCCATCACAGGACCAACACTCACACAACCATTTGTACTCTCATTCACACCTAGGGGAGATTTGGAACAGCCAATTAACCTACTTTGAATGTTTTTGGACTGTGGGAGGAAACCGGAGTACCCGGAGGAAACCCACGGAAGCACGAGGAGAACATGCAAACGCCACACAGAAAAGCCTGAGCTGGGAATCAAACTGAGGACCATCTTGCTGTGAGGTAGACGTGCTCACCACGTGCTCACCATTGATATTACCCCCTTTAAGTTCAGTATTAAGTACAAATTAAAATACATGCGTTTACTGATTATAATGTAGGAAGTGTGTGTGTGTGTGTGTGTGTTAGTATAATATATGCTTTGTGCGCACACGTTATTGCAGATCTTAGCAGCCTGTTGTGGTGTAGTGACACTAGAGTCCTGAAGTGCCTGGCAACAACAAAGAAAAGTCACATGATCACAAACCCGTTCTCTCGTCTCAGTTTAATGATACTGAGAGGCCCCCGGGTGCCCTCATTATCTTCTCGTGCAGGCCCGAATCGATGGTGATGTGTGTGATATGACTGCTGAGCTTTTTCCTATTGCTTTATATTGTGCTCTGCAGTATTTCCACATTTTTGCAGAGCCTTAAGGAGCTCAGGAGTTGCCCCTCGGGTTCTGAGAGAAGTGATAAATCCGTATCTGTATGAGCAAGGGTTGCTTTCGGCGACACTTTAATCTTCTCTGTGTTGTAGTGAAACACTGGGAACTCAGGGTTTAGTTTCTGTCTCTGAACAAACAAAAGTGCTTTAGATTCAAACCCATGCCAATCATGCAATACTGCGGCATGAAAAAGTGATGGGGGGGGGGGTGCCAGTGTGTTTATCCATAAGCTCATGCTCTCTCTCATGCTCTCTCTAATTCAGTGCTTCTCAAATAGTAGGGCGGCAGTGTGATGCCGGGGGAAACGCGAATGACTCCGGAGAACATGCTTTTCTGGAATAGTGTACAAGAATTAAGTGTAATTGCGCCTCCACTCCAGTAGTTGGCAGTGGTGCTCTCATTGTCGCGCTATGGTGTAGCGGTTTTTCGCACGAGCAAACAATATGAAGTGCAGTAAACAACCCCTCAAAAAACAACACTAAAAAATTTCTAACAGGAACGAAGAGAAAGGTGGAGAGAGACAGAGATATTAAGACATAAATAAGTTAAATGAGTTAAAATAAGGATGTGTTTATTTAATTTCAGCCACATTGGTGCACTTTAAATCTTTTCTGTTACAGATTAAAAAACGCTATTAATGAAGTTTTTCTTGATTGTAAGTTGAACTATATCTCTTTCTTGTTGTTTTTAATGTTAATAAAGATACAGTGTTATGCAGAGGTGTACTAGTAACAATTTTATAGACAAATAATACTATTTGCAGTCGCTGGAGGGGGGAGGGGGGTGTTAAATGTTTTTTTTTTCTTCCTAGAGGGGGCGCCTCAGAAAGTAATTGAGAAGCACTGCTCTAATTGGATCTCAGTGATTGCAATATGGGAAAAACAATGAATGATATCTATTCCTCAGTGCATGTTTTCATTTGCAGTGCTCCAAATCCTACTCGAGTCAGTTCCTCGAGACGTACAACGCCCATGTCCTGCCCGTCGAAGCCATAAAGTGGAACCACTTCCATCCCAACGCCTTCGTGTCTTGTAGCTCAGATTGGACTGTCAAGATATGGGACCACTTGATCACGTATGTACATGTTGATTCCATGAATGGTTCATATTTGCTTAATTATGGCAGTAATTAAAGTTATTTTAAACTCTTAAACCCACACATACACACACAAATAATAATTAGGCCATGCTTAAAAAAATCTTTTTTGGCAATGAGATGATAAAAAAATTCACCCGGGAGGAAGTAAAAGGTTTTTTTGCCTATGCAGGCCACTCGGGCTTTGCAGAGAACTTTTTTCATACATCGTGCTATATTATGTATGTGATGTTGTAAACACAGTAGAATCAATATACTGAATATCAAAGTTTATTCTTTCAATATTGTATTCAACAGAGTATCAAGGTTTCTTCAAGATATCAACTTTTATTATTGTAGTCAACATGGTGTCAGATACCTTCGTCACGCTCCACGCTGTTGCTGGCGGTTTATAATTAAATTGTTTTCTTTGAAAATGTCAGCAAATGTGTTGCTCAATTTAAAACGCATTCATTTATGTATTATTTTCACATTGGGCCCTTTAATAGTGACAGAGAACAGTTTTTTTTTTTCACCTCATCATTATCCCCTTCTATCATGCTTTCTGCCTTTGTTGTTGAGACAGGACTGGCCTATGAGAATCGCTGTTTCACCAAACTGGTGAAATTGACCAATCACGAGGTGCGGTTGATACTGATTTTGCTTTGATCACTTTTTAGTACAGTATATGATAGGGGACACACACGTTTTTTCAGCACATGTGGCCGGTATATTTTTATGTTTTGCGTCTGAATGCTCAGGCGGGGTTTTTATGTAAAATTCTGGCCCAACCGGCCGTGTTACTGCCAAGGCTGGTTTTATGTTATATTGAAGCTGGAAACTTTTTCACAGTTGAACATGTGGCTGAAGTGCTGACAATGGAGACTCCTTCCGTAAATCTGACATTACCTAGGGAATGTGTGAACCTGACTTCTGATGTGGTCTGACATGGCTATACAATACAGTATTTACACCTAAAATAAATCAATCATATCTCCCCTCTAATAAGGTTGGAGTCACAGAGATAAAATTCATGAATAATTTTTCAGACTCACTGAATAGTAACTTTCCAAACTCTTCTCTTCATTTCCAAAATAGCAAGCATGAATTAAACACATTTACTCCTACAGTTGTTATTAAAATAAACATAATTAACTTGTCAAGACAATGATTTGACAAATCAGTTAGGCATTAATAGTCTGTGAGAGGGATAGAAAGAGGGACCCCTGGGGGGGTAATGATTATAATCACCATGTCATTTTGACAACGCTCGATGTGCTCCATATGCTGGGGTCGTTTTATTCTGGGGCTGGAGTTTTTAAGCCATGTTTCCAGGTACAACCTGAGTTCACCAGCAGAGAGCTCTAGTGCAGTCAAGAAGGAAGCAGGCCGAGATCACTTCTCCGTCATCACACCCTACAGCTAGCATAAATAATTGAATGGATCTTTTGTAGTGTTTTTTGATGTTATTGAAAGTCACTTGTATTGATTTTAGCGGCAACGCGGACATGATGTTCGGCAGAGTGCAGAATGCAGAACAGATTCAGATTTCGTTAAGGTTGTTCAAAATAATAGCAGTGTGTTTAAAAAAGTGAATAATGCTCAAAATCCACATATCTTTTATTTCCATGCACGCAAATGCATTGGGAACACAACACATTTTATTCCAAATCAAAACATGAAGAAAAATATGTCAAATTTGTGTTATTCCTTTAAGAAATTGAAGAAAAGTGAAAATTAGACTTTAAAAATATCAGTGTCTGCATTTCTTCTCAAACTCAAATATTCACTGAATAAACTGAAAAATTATTTAAGGTTTTTGTTTTCTTTCGAATCACTCAACTAATATTTATTATGTTATAATATTTTATTATATTTATTATATATTAATTATGAACACTGTTCCTGAGACCTACTGCTCACCTGTGTTACATGGAGTCGGCCAACTTCTAGTACCTGTGAGCAGGTTTTCCAGCCCAGGATGATTGGACTACAGTCCACATACTTCTGTATTTCTTGGCTTTGCCTCAGAAGCTGCATTTTTGATATTGAAACACAAGTTTAATATTAAACAACAATATTAATGTCTGGACAGGGCCAGTTGCTCCATAACCTCAATCTTGTCTGTCTGGAACTGAAACGTTGCCCATTTACTGGTGTGTTTGGGGTCGTTGTCTTGTTGGAACCCATTTCAAGGGCATTTCCTCTTCAGCATAAGGTAGCACGACCTCTTCAAGTGTCCTGATGTATTCAAACTGATCCATGATCCCCATGATGTGATAAATAGGCCCAACACAGTAGTATGAGAAACATCCCCATATCATGAAGCTTGCGCCACCATGCTTCACTGTCTTCAAATTGTACTGTGGCTTGAATTCAGTGTTTCTGGCTCGTTTGACAAATTGTCTCTGGCCAGTAGACCCAAAAAGAACAATGTTACTTTCATCAGTCCACAAAATGCTATGCCGTTTCTCTAGGCCAGTCAATGTGTTGTTTGGTGAATTGTAACCTCTTCAGCACATCTTTTTTTCCAACAGTGGGACTTTGCGGGGCTTCTTGCTGATAGCTCGGTTTCACATAATCATCTTCTAATTGTAACAGGACTCACGGGTAACTTTAGGCCTTCTTTGATCTTCCTGGAGCTGATTGCTGACTGAGTCCTTGGCCATGTTGGCTCTTCTGTCCATTCGAATGCAAGGATTTTTGCATTCTTCCATGGCATTCAGGTTTTGATTGCCATTATAAAGCATTTGGGATCATTTCAGCTGAGCAGTCTCTCATTTTCTGCACTTCTTTATATATTCTCCTCTCTCCAATCAACTTTTAATCAAGATACGCTGTTGTTCTGAACAGTGTCTGGAACAACCCAGTTTCCTCAGAATTTCAGAGCGAAATGTTCTATAACCAGCATGTACAACATTTGCTGCCTTCCTTCCTTAAATAAGGACAATAATTGGCACCTGGTTTTCAACAAATGAATGACATCACTAATCAAACTCCCCATTGCTGTTATTTTGAAGTCGCTCCTTTCAATTAGTGATTCTATTACACAGAATCAGCAGCATTCAGGTCATGATTGTTGGGTCTGTTGGATTCTGTTACTCTACTATAGCTGCTCGTAAATTAATTTACTTGTAGAAATATCATTTCTACCAAAAACAGTGATTCATCAGGTTAGTGATGTCTGACTGATATTAATTTAAACAAAACTGTATTATTTAGACATGCTTGATTAGAAGTGTAAGGTGAACCTATACACATATACAGGCATTTACAGTATTTTGATGACTATCGTCCGTGGACTATTGTTCATAAGCTAGTAAAGCTAATCTCAGGTGGTCAGTGGATATGCATTTGAGACTAGGTGTATGCACGCAGTGGGCCATCTCACTTTTTCATTTTCCATACATCACTGCATGAGCCAAGAGTTGCACTTGTTCTCTCTCTTACTCCGAGACAGAATTTTTTTCAGTGTGTAAGATTAAATAAGACTTCTCTCACCTGTTCCGCAGGAGCCCGCTGTTCACCTTTGATCTGAATGCACCTGTGAGTGATGTGGCGTGGTCACCGTACTCCTCCACTGTGTTCGCTGCTGTCACCATTGATGGGAGGGTAAGTTAGCCGCTTCAGTCGGAAGCTAAGATTATCAATCAGCGTTGTCCGATTGCAGTATCGTAAAAATACAGTAGACCCTTGACTATTCGCGGTTTTGCACTCACAATTTGGGTATTCGCGGATTGCCGAGCAACTGACATGTCACTCAAATTCAGCCAATGGCTGTCCTCCTTCCTTCTGATTGGTTGAGCTGATGTAACGCCCCTTTTTCCTCATTCGCGCTCAAGTTGTCAATGAGCCTCTTTTTTGTGTGTGTTTTAATTACCAGTTAAGCTTTATGATACCATTCAAACGCTATGCGTCTTCTCTGGCTAAGTGACAGAAAACTCTGGATGTTTCTTTTGAAGAAATAAGACTTTCTCCTGAGAAACAACGGTTTCCTCTAAACTGTTGTATTAAAATCTTTCTCAATTATTATTCCAGTACAGTACCTAAGGTCATGTTTATGCGTGAGATTTTATGTTCTGTAGCATGTTTAACAAACGATACCAAAAGGATAAACTTTATTACGCTTCTTGTCCTTTTACATTGAACTTGGAGTGACGGCTCCAAGATGGCGACGTCGCGGAGTTCTCAGAGTCCAATTGTTTCTTTGTTCGTTTTAATTTGTTTTATTTGTTGTTTTGTTTGTTCATGTTTTGCACTATGCTCGTCTATGACCGTTCGGACCTACTACAGCTATGAAATCAGAGTCTTCAACTCCTATCCTGAGCTAATATGCTATGGTAGCTCAACGCTAGCCGCACCCCGGCTAACAAGAAGCCCAGGCGGGAAGGGGCCGAACGACGACTCCGGCTCTTGGGATTGCAGGGGATGAAGGCCGTGTAGCTATCTGGTGCAATCGCCTCGTCGGGTGTACTCTCCTCGAGCCATGTTTCACAGAAACACAGCATGGAGCAGTCCTGTAGATCCCTCTGTGCTGCAATCTGAGCATGAAGCTCGTCCATCTTGTTTCGCAGGGACTGAACATTTTCAAGCAGTATGACCGGAAGTGCTAACCAAGCGCCGGAGACTCTGAGAACTCCTCCTGGGCTTCTTGTAAACAAAGTAAAACGAACAAAGAAACAATTTGACTCTGTGACCTCTGCGACGTCGCCCTCTAGGCAGCGTCATCTTGGAGACGTCACTCCAAGATGTCACTCCAAGTTCAATGTGAAAGAACATGAAACGTAATAAAGTTTATCCTTTTGGTGTCATTTTTTAAACATGCTACAGAACATAAAATCTCATGCACAAACATTAACTTGAGTACTGTACTAAAATAATAATCAAAAAAGACTTTAATACTAGTGCTTTACAACAGTATATGCTGGAAATGTTTATATTTTATCATAAATAAATATAACAGTAAAAATTGAAAAGTTTTTCTTAATCATTACTACATTGTACTACATTAATACTGTATTAATGAGTAAGACCGTCTATAGAATGTGTTTAAGAAGTATATTTTAGTGCATGTAACAGATACACAGTATTTTCCTTCCATTTGCACATTTGCGCATGTGACGTGATACATGGGGTTTTACTTCCGGGTACAGAACTCACGAGAGGGCCCGGAACCGAACCCCCGCGAATGTCGAAGGCCTACTGTGACTGCACAAACTTGTCACTGTTACATGTTATATACAGAGTATGAGGTTAGTACCAGGAAATTCCAGACCTAAGCATAGATGTTTTCACCATGCGATAGTGAGATGTCATTCTTTTTGTTCTTTATTTAAAGTTTTTGTATTTTGGTGACGTGCTGGTGGACTGAGAATAAAGATATTAACCGGTCAGTACAGGAAAATTCCAGGCCACTTAACAGCCAGTCAGGTTGCATGTAATGTCATAAATAGCAAATACGATTATTTTGTTTACATAAAAAATACAAAACAAGTATTGGGTTTTTTTTGGATGATGTTGTAATGGTTATCACATCCATTCACACACTTCATTTACTCAAAGTCGGCTGAGATAGGCTCCAGCTTCCCCAGTTGGTAAAAACAATGCTGATGTCATTCTAATACAGTAATGCTGGTGAGACTTTGAAAAGTACTTGGAGCAAGAGCGTACACACACACACACACACACACACACACACACTCACCGAGTGTAATAGGTGTTAATGAAACAGCATAGCAGCTGCATAATAGAGTTCTACCCCAGCTGTGTCATAATACTGAACGACCGCATGCACCCAGTCAACCATATCATACCTGCGCTAGTGTACAGCGACATCCCATTAACCTGCCTGACATAAGCTATTAGCCTCAGAACAGATACCGAAGACATTCTGTTTCTTCAGCTCCACTGAACATGCACAATAAACGCTGACAAAACTGTTGTCACCTGTGTGCACTTTCAGGTGGTTCAGGTTTTTGATAAACAAGTGGCAGTAACCAAAGTGTTTCAGCTTCTGTATTATATCAGAGTTGAGCAAGTGAAATCTGATTAGTCAAAAATATCTAACATACATGTACTGGAAGCAGTGCAGCCAAGAAGGAAGAGAACAGAGTGTTGGGAATAAATTAATGGAATTTAATGAAACAAATACTAGAATTTAAGTTGTAAATATAGGTGAGTGCTTCTGATAGTGTTTAGACCGGCAGAGGCTTTGCTGACTCTGACGACTCACCACTGCATATTATATAAATATCGCTGCTGGGCTTCTTGAGTCAGGGATATCTGTGAAGCATAAAATACCTGGATGACATACTATAGGTCTTGAGTTTTTTTTGAAGCTGTGAATAACAAAAAAAAAACAAAAAATGCCATGATCTGTGTCTGCATCTATTTTTTCCAGGTTATTTCTGAAGAACCGCTGGGCAGATCATTCTGAAAGTATCTATAAATTCATCAGTTTCTTTATTTGGCCTCTGTGTGACCTTGTCAACATGGTCTTGACCTTATAAATGTTATCTGGGCAAATTCTCAAGAACTGCTGGGCACCTAATACTCATGTATTTTTCACCATGCCTGATCACTGATTTTTAAAGAAATAGCCTAAAGCTAGGATTGGTAATCTGGAAAGCTAGCATTTGAAAGTAGCATTTCATTAGGGCTTCGGGCTGAACCCTCGCACCCTCCCCTGTCCTGAGAGGCTGTTCCAAAGGGTTCCCTTACGCATATTCTTTGATCGCACGTATGGTACAGTCAAGCATAAGCAGTGAAACCAAAGCATTTGTTGAATCTTTCCAAGCACCACAAAGTTGAAGATTGTTCATGTTTTTACAGGATTTTAACATGTTAATGGTACTTTCCTTGTCAAACACTTGTACAGATATAACGTCTGGCCAGTGGAGGCTCAACACTTAAGAACCCTCAGGCTCCTGATTAGTACATTTTGGACTATTTCAATGTGACCTTTCACTGAGCTTCACCTTTGACCCTGACTTTCCAAAATCAAACTAGCTTTTGGACACAGGTAGAGTAGTGTCCCCACTAAGTTTGGTGAAAGTCCTTGTACGGGGTGTGGCTCAAAATCCTGACCAGTGGTGTGCAGATGGGATGTCCCAGCGTGGTAGCACCGCTGTTCGTGACATCTTGGCAGTCAAAGAGTTGGTCATGATGGCACAGGAAGGGCAAGACTATCAATAGCTGATGTTACAGATAGGGTGGGTCTCTCAGCAGGTGATGATGTCATTGAGAAGAGCTATCATGACTGGGTCTCGAGAGAGGGTCCCGTACATTCAGTTTGAGAGGTGTTACTGTTCTATGTTATACACCTCATTGGATACCGCGCTAAAGAAGGGTATTTGTATGATTCATCTGTGAGCATTTCTTGTTGTTTTTTTGACTGTTCCCAGCAGTACCGGTTGGCTTTAGTGCATTCAAGTGTCATTCTGTTAGTTTGGAGTTGCGTGGTGGATCACAGAGCTGTTATGGCTCTTGAGTTGTTCTTAGTGCCAGTCGGATGGTGTGCCAGCATGAGCGCCAGTCACAGTGTGGAAATAAGTAATATGTGCCAGAGTCTCAGTATCCCTGGCACCTCTCCAGAATTCTGCTCCTCTCCTGCAGTCTGGTGCATAAATCTATCTCAAGGAGTTCATAATCATTATTGACAGCTTCTCTACAGCTTGAGAATGACTGCTCCTGGAAGAAAGAGCCTGTTCCGTGCTACTAGTGAATTGCGACATTGTAGAGCCTCAGCTGCTACACGACTCCGTCTCAGCCATGCTGTTGGTCAGTATGTGACTGTGTGCTTTCAGTGGTCCTCCTACAGTTACAGATGGCTTCTCCAGCCCTTTATGTGTGTATTTTTGTGTTTCGTTGCCCTTGCTTCAGCTGCATAGAACAGAAAAGTGCATTTGGTACTGCTCTGTGACTAACTATGAGCCATGCTGCTTGACTAATACATTACCACGGGCATTTCTGTTCATCTCTCTCTGCCTCTGTTGCCTCCTGATGCTTTCACTGGCTGTCTTGCTGAGGTGGGTGGCCTAATAGCCATGAGAAATGAGCCACATTTTTCTCTCCCCTAATTCAATTTCTATTGCTTTTTCACAGTCTGATTTTTTTTTTTTTTTTTTTTTTTAATTCATTGCTTCGCAGACCGAGATGCTCAAACTATCAAATTTGGTCTTCATATTGTTCTGTGTACTCCTAGTCTACTATCCGTCATCGGCTCCGACTGTCAATGTTGTGTGCAGTGTCTGACTGGATATGAGGTGTGTGCGAGAGTATGTTGTTATGAAATACTTGTGACTGGGGACAGACTGCATTATTTGATAGTGAGATTGCAATTGTAATGCAGTGGCATCAGACTACATCATTTCCCACACCGGATTAAACTCCTTTAGTGAAGAACTGAGTTTTTGTGAGAATATAGTTCCATCTTTCCCTTTTTCCATCCTTTCTTCTGTCCCCTCATATTTCCTTTTATCCATCCTAATTGTATATACTACATATATGCACAAAAAAGCTGCATACTTGTATTTTTTTTATTAGACCACCTTTAGCCTCGAGTGTAGTGCACAACATTCATTTCCATCCAGAGTCGGGTTCATTTTTCACCAACACGTTGAATTGATGGAAAAAACCTCGACCTCTATTGAAGGACACTGGGAGGTGCTGGAGCAGACCTTTTTCAAGTGGTTAAGTCTGTACTAGTGTGAAATTCTTTCTTCATGCTCCCTGAACCATTCTTTCACAATTTGAGCCCCAATTTTATATCCATACCATCAGGGACAGTGGGATAAAATATATATTCTGGTCAGCGGGTGGACTACATTTTAATGTCCCATAGTGTTGCTGAGCCTTTGACCTGACCAACAAAAATAATAATGGCATGATGAGTATGTGCTGTTATCAAGGCTATAATAGGTCATACCCAATTTGGGTCTAGGTCAGGGGAGTCAACAGTCTCATGAGGGAGGCTCAGACCCTCTTCCTCCCTGAGACTCCACTAACTTCCATGCAATTTGTTTTGACCAGGTAGTGTATAACTACCACCAAGTTGGCATGGTCAGTACATGGTCCCCCTTTCTTCCATCCATCAGGTATGCCATACTCTTGCTGATAAGACTGTCAGCTTTGGTCTGTGAATACTGACCACTAGTTGGTTCCTCAAACTTCAACGTGTTGGTCCAAAATCTCATCAAATTTCAACTGATATCCACTGACCCTGAAGGCCATATCATATCACATCACTCACATTTATATCCTAATCAGACCATTCAGGGAAGCGCCATCATGCCCCGTACGTCAGGGTGTGGTTATGGAAGAAACCACACACCGATAGTGCACAATGTGACAAAGAGACAGAGGACTATGGTAGGGCTTTGCTAAGTAGTCTGTCTGTCTGCTCGTTATATGGGACGTTCCAAAATGACACACACTCTATGGCCTGGAATTACACTGCCCTAATTAATCCCACTCTTCCATCCCTCTCACAGACGCATGTGTTTGACCTGAATATCAACAAATATGAAGCCATGTGCCAGCAGGTCATTGGATCTAATAAGACCAAGCTCACTCACATTGAGTTTAACCCTGTGCACCCCATCATCATTGTGGGAGGTAGCCGAGGCTACATCACCTGCCTGAAGCTGTCACCCAACCTCCGCAAAAAACCGAAGGTAAGAAAAACTACTGTATTTCCCTAAATTTGCCCATCAGTGTGAGTGAGGAGGCATATGATTAGATAGCCATGCGAGAGGTTTCGATTATGGCGTGTGTGTGTGTGTGTGTGTGTTACTGTATGGAGTCTGCATGTTCTCCCTTGTGTTTGCGTGGATTTCCTCTGGGTACGCCGGTTTGCATATTGGACTAACCAGCTGTTTCAAATTGCCTTAAAGAGAGATGTAAGTGTGAATGGTTGTGTTTTGACCTGTGATGGTCTGGCAAGCCTTTCAGGGTGTACCCTGCCCTCTTCCACTGTAAGCTGAGATAGGCACCGGCCTCCACCATGACCCTAGTAGTAGAGTTGGTAAGAACAATTTAGAAAATGAGTATGTGGGTGAAATTTATGACTTCATGACTGTTTAGGTCATGTGACACTGGAAGGTCATCATGATGACATGGAGTTCAGCCTCCATAAGAGCATCGATAAGTGGTCCATCCCACAACTAGGAGCAGTGCATAAAGGTCTGTGGGTGGATATCCCAATGTGTGATGTCATCACAATGAAGAGGGACAAGGAGTCCAACCCCTGGTAGTGGTCTATTACATAGGACATCCCATAACAAGCCCAGTAATATCATGGCTCTATGACACTCAGATCTTCTGCCATGTTGAGAGTAGAGCAGCTCTGTGGTGTCATACAGTATGGGTTTAACGTCCTGTGTGAGGGCACTATGTCTGCTCGGGCTGCTCTCCCTGAACTGTTGGGCCTGTTAAACCAGTGCAGCATCCTTCCTGAACAAGCAGCGCTCACTCACCCTCTCAGCTCATTCGCAGTAAATTCCTTCTCCTTGTACATATTCAGCTATAAGCATTTTTTAATCGCGATTAACTGTTCTCGACATCAGTATTCATGTATTTATTTGCATTATTCATGCCCGTGATTGTGGAATTGTGGGGGGGGTTTCTGACAGGGATGAATCAGTGAACATATGTGAGACCTAATCATGCACAGAGCAGAATAGATAAGTGTCACATATACTGAGCTGCTCCCTGCAGATAATGATAATCCCCCCCTCATCATCACCACCACCATTCTAAACATGCATTAGAGCCAAATTGCTGTCTGATTGTTTGCCAAACTGAAAAATACATGCTAAGTGTCTTCTTTCGTTATTGCAAAAAACACTAATTGGCCTGGTCACCACCACCGTGGTCATTCACACCATAACCTAGGGGCAATTTGGAACAGCCAATTAGCCTCTTGAGCAAGTATTTGGACTGTGAGAGCAAACCAGAGCACCCGGAGGAATCCTCAGGCACAGGGAGAGCCTGCAAAACCCAATGAGAAACATCCCTGCCAAGCTCCAGAATCTCTTTCGAATGAGGGAGCAGATAGTGCTTTCCCTCCGAATGTGTCAGTCCGCCCCCAAAAATGCACCAGCAGCTTGAAAAGAGGCGGATGGCTAGCATTGCATGTCACGGAGGGAGTGTGCATGCTTTAACGCCTCACTGGTCGGTGGTGGTCGTGTGATTGGGAAGGCAATACCTGATGTCTGGAAATTGGAATTTGGATATGACAAGGATGCAAATGGAGAAAAAAAAGGAAATTAAATGTGAATAATGTCCATGGGCCTAAGGCAAACTAGTGTTTAAAATGAATGAGGTTGGACTTGCTATACAGCATCTCTCTGTTACATTCAGATAAGAAAATGAGAAATCAAATGACTGGAATTGAATCGGTCCCAGATGACCGGTTGACATTGAAATCCATTTCATTCAACGCAGCAGACGCTGAGAATGATTCCCATCAGCATTTCGGAATTGCTCCGAAGCAGTTACTTGGAGTTTGTTCAGAATAATAACAGAGAATTTAATCAGCAGAAGGAGATTGCCCTTGAAAATGGGGAGCTTCTTAAGCTGAGGTGGAAAGCTTCACCATTCATTTGGTAGCTTCATCATCCAGATTATTAACTTTTGAATAATTTACACAGTAATGCCCGACCAAGGAAATGGACATACATGTATACTTTTATAATAGAGTCCTCATGGCTGATAGGTTTTTATGTGTAAGTAGAATAAAGCATTTTTTTTCCCGTCAAGACAATAATTATTCGGAAAGTAATGGGACAGGGTGCGCCGTACACAAGGATCCCTGAGTAAGCAAACATCAATATACTGACAGCAATCTGTCGGATAACGGCATGGTCTGCAGTGACGATGCATGGTGCAAGACATGCAGCTTGGGATGTGTAACATCTTAATTATTTGTCATCGTATGTCAAGAGTTCATCATCTTGCATTGTTGTTTTCAAAAACTCGCCGTGTTGCCAAGCCCCAAGTTGTACAGAAAATCATCCCTGGCGACACCAATATACAGGAACCAATTTATTTATTCTTGCACAGAAAATCATTGACGCAGGTTGACCATGTAACAATGGCTTTAATCATTATACCAAAATAAGTTGTGGGAGGAGCCATATAATGGGCAGACCACTTATCAGTGCTCCTCCACCCATTGACCAGACCATCTCTATCTCCCATGATGTCTCGCCATGATCTTCATGTACTTCATATCTCTGCAGCCACCTATGACAGAACTTGTTATTAGGGTCACACGAAAGGTCTTTGGACAGGCTTTTAGAAAAAGAAAAAAAAAAAATCAGATTTTGTTGCTATGGAAACACCTTTTTCATACATACATATATGCATATATCTTCAGTTACTTATGGTAGAAACTTATTTTATTCATCTGAAAGGTCTTTGGAGAGGATTTTTGTTTTGATCTTTGTTCATTTACTCTCCGAATTCTTTAGTTGTAACCAATTACCATCCATCAAGTGTTGCCTCCCTAACACATACAACCACCACCAACCGGGGAAGGACGTAAGCATGTACATGCCCCCTTCGTCATGTGTAGTGCTGCCACCGGCCTCTTTACAAACTGCTTGACATGCGCATTAGGAGGCAGCCTAACACACTAGGTGGGAAAGTGCTATCCGTCCTTTTTTGTTCAAATGGGTTTACAGACGCTATTGGATTGGTTGGTGATTTCTGTGAGTGACACGGAAATTAGCTCCTGTGTTCTCCCGGCCTTGACCTGGATTCAAACTTGTGATCTCCAGATTGATACTCAAGCACCTTGCACTGCTTCTAGTAACCTCAAATATTTTGATGTTTTTAATCTTAAAATTTATAATGATAAGGTGTCTTTCTTTGGAGAAAAGTATAAGGCTAGACAGAGATGTCTTTACTTTCCATCATCATTCTGGGGAGTTGGAGGTTCACTGTGTACCTGCCATCTTGAGCTGTTTCTTTAAAAAAAAAAAAGAAAGAAAAAAAGCCTTTGAATGCATCTCTCAGGATCAGGGTTGACGCTTCAGTGGCTCCTCTGCCACATTTTTATGCATATCATCCTAATAAAACTGCACCTTTCTTGACCTAGCAAGAGTCTGCGACTTCATTAAAAATGATTTTGCATATAATTAATGAATAAGATTGACTGATTCTAGAGGAAGGTTATATAACTGCTTTATTTACACGAACCTTGTTTTTCCCATCAGTCGGTGTTTACTGGGATTTAGCTGTGAGGTTAATGACTCCGAGAATAAAGCAAAGATTTATTTGCACTTCTCAGTTGAACTGCTCCTCGGGGTGTCTCGTTAGGTTCATTAGAGCGTCTGCGAGGTCAGTAACCATAGTGATGATCTTTGATAGGGAGCACTGCCCATTCAGCACCCTTCTCCCGAGAAAACGATGTGTCTAAATAATTGTCAGCCCAAAGCAGAGGGGATCTTGCCTGTCTATTGTTTTTTTTCCTTCTCAGTGTTGTACACACTGTGTCATGAAACGTGAGTTAAAGCTTCCTGTTTGAGTTTGCAGCTTGAAATGAGGACGTTTAAATAGTCAGTGTGTTAGCGTCTAATATTTACATCACTACAGCATTGCATGAGCTGATTCATTCTCGCAATATGGCTGACTTCTTTTTTTTTTTATCTACCCCCCCCCCCACCACCTACCCACTCGCACCCCTTTTCTAGGAGAAGAAGGGCCAGGAGACGCCAAATGGGCCAGAAGTTGAGATCGCAAAGCTGGACAATCTGTTGTATACGGACAGTCCTGGACGGACATAACTTATGTACACATAAAGGAATGCCGCACAGCAAAGATGCCTTCAGAAATAGCAGGGTGGGCTGAAAACCTCATAGTAATCCACCCAGCCCCTAGGATGAGAGAGTTTCTACACCAAGGGGATCCATGTACTGTATCACTGATGGAAGACGTGAGTAAACTGCAGGGGACACTGTGATAAAATATGAACTTTTCAGCCCACCCTCATAAATGAAATTAAATGGGAGCGGCAGCAAACAGTAATAAATGAATCCATCAGGATTTAACATGATCTTTTGCTTTGTTTTCTTTAAAAGTAGCATCCTCAGGTGAAATGTGTATAGATTTCTTTCCTTCCAGCCATCCGCTCAATCCTACAGGCTGGAGCCTATCTCAGCTGATTTTAGGAGAAGGCAGGATAGACTGGACAGTTTACCAGTCACTACAAGGCAAACTCCCTGGCACACACACACCCACACACACACACACACCCACGGGGCAATTTGGAATAACTAGTTAACCTAATGAGCATGTCTTTGGACTGTGGGAGGAAACTGGATTACCCTGGAGGAAACCCACAGCGAGAACATGAAAATTCCACATAAAAGTGTACAGTAACTCCCTCGCCTTGAACCAAGAACCTTCTTGCTATGAGGCAGATGGGCTAGCCAGTATGCCACCCTTTTATATTCTGTAGGAGTAAACAGACATTTCTGAGAGAAACTGGGGGTGGTGGTGGTGGTGGTGGGGGGGGGAGGTACATACAAACTCCACAAAAAAAAAAACCAGAAACACCCTTGCTGAACCTGGGACTTGAACCCAGGACCTTCTTGCTGTAAAGCAGATGTTCTAACCACTATGCCACCCTATAGATACCCTCACCCTCACCCCACCCATCAGTTTTCAATTATTCATATAGCACTTTGTACAAAGCTTATTTTTTCCAGAATCGTTAATTTACTTTCCAACAAGAAGATATTAAAGAGAGGTTTATTACTTCCAGAGCTTTGATGTCTTTATTAAAACAATTCCTCATGTCTAATCCACTGGCTTTACTACCTGATATATGCAAATGAGAAAATATTTGTTTATTGACTCCTCGATGCTTTAAATAAGCAAGCTATGAGTGCAGGGAGGGGAGTGGAGGGGGTTGGTATAAAAATCGCAACCACTCTTCTTTGCTATTAAAATGCACTCACTTCTAAGCACTACAGGGGAGCATCTATTCAAAACCCAGATGTATGCGTCGTTATTAGTACAGTATTGATTGGTGGTCGGTCGACTGGCTGAGCAGAGTGCGTGGGTTGAGTGCAACTCTGGTCTGTGATGAAGAGGCCCATAAGTGACTCTTTACCTTTATATAAACCACTCAGAACTGAGTGCTAACGAATCAGAGAGCTCAGACATCAGAGACCACGGCACACAGCCAAGCCAGTGCTGAGGACATACGGTCTCGCATAGGAACCTCGACAACACAAGCTTCGAGCAGCAGTGAAGAAACATCTCTACGTTTCTAAGCATCGAAAAAGCTCGTGAAGATAAGTAGGTGTTGTACTACAGAACGGAATGGTGGCTACCGCTAATTTTAGCTTCTATTATACTATCATACTACATGGACACTTGGGTCTCTTCGGAGTGTCTTCTCAAAACCTCTTCCTGTCTTCAATCTAACACTCAAGTGGTGAGGAGATACTTCTGCTCTTTCCTTTGCTGGGTATTCCCCGGTGCTAGCACAGGCACCCTTTCCTGACTTGAAGGCACTTTGCAGGCCTTGTACAGGATAAGGAAGAGAACCAGAAGGAGAACAGCCACCAGTACATTACACACTATAGCCACCACTGCTGCAGTGGACAGTCCTCCACTGCTGTCTCCGGACTCCATGTTGGAAGCTGGAAATCGCTGCGGTCCCCGAGACGGCGTCAGAAGGGGTTCAAAACAGGATTTGAAGTTCACAAAAAACAGAGTTGTGCTTCATCCCTGCTGCCATCGTCCTGCTCAGTCCTCTTCAGTTGAAATGAGATACATCCCCAGGGTTTCTCCCTTCGCAACAGTTCAAGTGTTTCACTCCTCAGCTCATGCGTAGCAATCAAGAGCAAAGCCACTGAAGAAATCCCTAAATTATTAGGAGATAGGAGTGCATCATCACGCCGAGTCTGCAGGTGGGCAGGAATAAGATCTGTTTTTGGATATTCTATGCATCCAGGTTTGATGTGGAAAAAATAAATGGTCCATATTTATCAAGCAGGCACTCATGTTCTTCCTGAAGATCCTCCAAGTGTCTTTTAGGTCTTCCTTTTATCTGTGAAGAAGTAATAACAGTGGGATCAGAAAACCCCTTTTTCACATCTGACCATCATCACTGAAATCGGCACATAAACATTTCAAAGTTGAGAATCCACCAAAGGAAATCCAATCATTATTTCAATTTTTTCTTAAGATAAAGTATTGACACCCCAACTCTACCATTACTGCAGGCCAAAGAAACTGGACCGGTGCTGTTTATTGTGCTTAAGAGCTCAGAGAAAAATCTCCAATGTCTTACATCCCCCAGGATCTGTTTATGGTAGGGAGTACCAGGAGGGAACCAATGCAGAGCAGAGGGAGAACATGCAAACTCCATTTGTATCCTCTCCCTGCATGATGCATGGGTTCCCTCTGGGTACTCCGGTTTCATCCCACAGCCCCAAAACATGTACAGTAGGCTAATTGGCTGTGAGAGTGAATGGCTGTATGTGTGTTGGCCCTGCGATGGCCTGGTGAGCTGTCCAGGGTGTACCCCTTTCACTCAGAGTCAGCTGAGATCGGCACCAGCCTTAATTTAATTAATAGAATTAAATGTAGTTTGTACTGTAGTCTGTTCTGTAGTCTGTACTGTATAATGTAGACTTTTCTGTAGTCTGTTGTCTGCAGTGCAGTCTGTACTGTACAATGCAGGCTGTTCTGTTGTCTTTACTGTAGTCTGCATTGCAATCTGTGGTGTAGTCTACTGTATAATGTCGTCTACTGTACAATGAAGTCTGTCCTGTAGTCTTTACTGTAGTCTGTAGTGTAGTTTGTACTATATAATGTAGTCTAGTCTGTACTGTACAATGAAGTATTCTGTAGTCTTTATTGTAGTCTGCATTGTAATCTGTACAGTGGTACCTCGACTTACGAGTGTCCCTGATCCTGAGTTTTCCATTATACGAGCTTCGATCCCACCAAAAATCTGCCCCATCCAAAGAGCAACTTTTCGACTTACAAGCTCTGCTGGGGAAATGGCTTTTCCGGGTTGAGTAGCAATGCATTCTTCCACGCTCTGAGAACACCTTGTGCAGTGCTTCTCAATTATTTTGTGATACCACTATAGGACGATAAAAAAAAAACATTTTAAACCCCCCCCCCCCCTCCCTCCAGCACCCCGCACGTGACTATAAATAGTGTTTACGGCACTTCATATCATTTGCTCGGTGCTTTTCCCCTACACCAGTGGTTCTTAACCTTGTTGGAGGTACCAAACCCTACCAGTTACATATGCACATTCACTGAACCCTTCATTAGTGAAAAATACAAATCTGATTTTTTACAAATTCAAGACATAGGTATATGGGTTTTTTTTTACTGGTGCACAAAATGAACCGTCCATGAACATTACCTTGTTCAAAGAACAAAACCAACACAGTGCATGAACTCACAAAAAATTATATACCTGCAAATCAGTGTGACTTCTGCTGTTGCCTTTGAGAGACCAGTTCAGATATGCATGGCTTAACCTTGGCAAGTGCCACTCTCATGTCATTTTCACAGCAAAGTCTATTCCTTTTCTTCATTTTTATTGCTTGCAAAGATATGTTGTAACAAATGGTACAAAAAAATGAGCGCACTAAATTCCCCGCAGCACTGATTGGCCAAGCAATGTAAAGTGATCATCTGCAGCAAGTGATGGCCTAGAGGGGTGTGTCATCACTGATTGACATGATGAGTTGGTTGTGTCTTGACCTCCACGGCAGAGGCTCCGCCGAACCCCTAAGACCGACTTACCAAACCCAGGTTAAGAACCACTGCCATAGGGAACACAGTGATACATACCATAGATAAGATATACACACAGTGATACCAAAGATACCATAGGGAACACAGTGAGAGCACCACTGCCACCTAGTGTAGAGGACGTGCAATCACACTTAAAGCTGGTCCACCAGTATGTTGAAAAAGCATGGTCATAAGCACCAATTAGCCTTGTATTCTTTCATGCATATTCCTCCGCTTTCTTTTCCGCGCTGGCATTAGTAGTGTGCACGCACACAAAAGTTTTTCTTTCCTATGGTTTGGATTTTGTGACTTTTTTAGTCTTATTTTTTTGTGCATATTCCAGTGTTTCTAAGATGGTCGTAAGAAGGTGGCCAATGTATTCAAGAGGAGAAAATCGATTTCTCTTGAAATGAAGCTTGAAATCGTAGCTAAACATGAAAAAGGAGTCCGCGTGGCTGATCTATGTAAGGAGTATGGGAAGAATGCATCAACCATCTGTACAATTCTCGAACAGAAGGCCATGTTGAAGAGTATTAAACCAGCAAAGGGGGTTCCTATTTTATGTAAGGAAAGATAAGGACTCAATGATGAAATGGAGAGGCTTCTATTATGGATCAAGTCGAAAGTGATCAACGGCAATTGGAGTGCAGCCAAGTAGCAGAAGACAAATGATAAAAATTAGTGACGTGAAATAAAACAGTTAAAAAGTACCACTGTATTGTAGTTTGTACTATATAACGTAGTCTGTACTGTAGCCGGGCTGCCAACCCAGGAAAGTTCCATTTTGTAGTTGATGAAGCAAAAATTTGTATTTTGAGCTGAAAATTAGTATTCGTATTAGACAAAATTAGTACCGTATTTTCCGGACTATACGTCGCTCTGGACTACAAGTCGCATTGGCCAAAAAAAATGCATAATAAAGAAGAAAAAATCATATAAGTCACACTGGACTATAAGTCGAAAACTCATGAAAACTGTCTACATTGGCTTGAAAATCTGCTGGCAGTTTTTGTGACATCCTTGCTCTGATAGACGGTTGCATTGCATGAAGTGGTAACACCAAGAAAGTCCTCACGCCAAGTCATTTCTATTCATCTCCTTGACAAGTACTTCGATGTGGAGACGCAGCTGCACTGTTGACAAACCTCTCCCTGCAACGTGTTGCTCAAGCACCCATGTGCGAGCTCGTTCCTCTAGCTGTGGCCATCTAGCTTTTAGTCTGCAATTTAAGCTTTGTTTTTAGTTTTCTTCACTGCAGTAATAATAATGTCCGCTTTTCTCCAGTCCCTCACAAGTTTCTCGTTCACTCCAAACTTTCTTTCTGCTGCTCAATTACCATTTTCTGCTGCATATTTCAATACTTGCAGTTTGTAATCCGCAGAATAGGATTTTCCTTTGGGGGACATTTCTTCAATGGTGGATGGGCAGGTACTCGTACCCAAGCCTAGAGTGCCCTCTTGTGGTTGTGAGTGTAAAAATAACAAACATGTGAAATTATGTCTATTATGATGACGAACAGAAATATATTTCACATATAAGTCACTCTGGAGTATGTGTCGCACCTTCAGCCAAAGTATGAAAAAAGTGCAATTTATAGCCTGGAAAATGTGGTACTCAAATTAGGATTCCACAAAATTACATATAGGGACATACAGGTTAAATTTTTCAAATTTTACTGTATTTTGGATTAATAATGAAATAAGAATATATTTGAGAAAACCATGTTTATTTGATAGAATTCTACTGGTGTTATAATATAGAATATAATATGGCATATTTAATATTATATTATGCATGACCCTAAATGATATTCGATGTCAGCATTTACAAATAACAAGGAAGAGAGTTCAGGACAAGAAAAAGTTATTAAGTAAGCAAACCGGTCGCTAGCTGGCTATAAGTTGTTGAATATTCTAATAAATATTCTTGCTTTCTTTCGTCGGCATTTTGGATTTACCCCAACCAATTCAATGATTGGCTCTGGTTACCATGGAGTGTATGTAAGATAGCCGCTGATTCGTGGAAATCGACCCACCTTGCTGCTGATTAACGAATCATGTGATGAAATACAGATCGAATTTGATGCAATTCATCAGAATTATTGATAAAATATTGTCAATTAAATTGAAAGGAGCATATTTTCCTGAAAGTTTATTAGTTCGTATTGCCCATATTTTGTGTTACTTTTTGTATGAATACAGATAAATTCGTACAAGTTGACAGCCCTGCTGCAGTCTATATTGGACAAACTGGATTCTAAAAAGGTTGGGACACTATACAAATTGTGAATAAAAAACTGAATGCAATGATGTGGAAGTGCCAAATTTCAATATTTTATTCTAAATAGAACATAGATGACAGGGTCAAAAGTTTAAACTGAGAAAATGTATAATTTTCAGGGAAAAATATGTTGATTTTATCTTTCATGGTGTCAACAAATCTAAAAAAAGTTGGTACAGGTAGCAATATACGAGGTTGGAAAAGTCAACTGCACTCATAACAAACAGCTGGCAGACCAATGAGGTCCATTGGCAACATGACTGAGTATAAAAAGAGCTCAGAGTGGCAGTGTCTCTCAGAAGTGAAGATGGGTAGAGGATCACCAATTCCCCCAATGTTGTGCAGAAAGATAGTGAAGCAACATCAGAAAGGTGTTTCCGAGCGAAAAATTGCAGAGTTTAAAGTTATCATCATCTACAGTGCATAACATCAGCCAAAGATTCAGAGAATCTGGAACAATCTCTGCGTAAGGGTCAAGGCCGAAAAACCATACTGGATGCCCATGATCTTTGGGCCCTTAAACGGCACTGTATCACAAACAGGAATGCTACTGTAAGGGAAAATCACAGAATGGGCTCAGCAATACTTCCAAAAGCCATTGTCAGTGAACACAATCCACCGTGTCATCTGCCGTTGCCAGCGGAAACTCTACAGTACAAAGAATCCATTTCTAAACAGGATGCAGAAGCGCAGGCGTTTTCTCTGGGTCAGGGGTCATTTAAAATGGAGTGTGGCCAAGTGGAAAACTGTTCTGCGGTCCGACAAATCATGATTCGAAGTTCTTTATGGAAAACTGGGACAGCATGTCATCCGGACTAAAGAGGACAAGGACAATCCAAGTTGTTATCAGCGCTCAGTTCAGAAGCCTGCATCTGTGATGGTATGGGGTTGCATGGGCAGCTTGCGCATCTGGAAAGACACCGTCAGTGCAGAAAGGTATATTCAGGTTCTAAAACAACATATGCTCCCATTCAGATGTCGTCTATTTCAGAGAAGATCTTGAATTTTTCAACATGATGATGCCAGGCCACATACAGCATTAATTACAACATCATGGCTGTGTAGAAAAATGATCCGGGTATCGAAATGGCCGGACGGCACGGTGGCGTAGTGGTTAGCACGTCCGCCTCACAGCAACAAGGCCTGGGTTTGATTCCCAGCCTGGGTGTTTCTGTGTGGAGCTTGCATGTTCTCCCCGTGCTTGTGTGGGTTTCCTCCAGGTACTCTGAATTCCTCCCACGGTCCAAAAACATGCACATTAATTGGCCGTTCTAAATTGCCCGTAGGTTCGCATTGTGCAGAAATGGCAAACCACTGCACTATCCCTGCCAAGAAAACCTCAATGAAGATAACAATCAAGGCGTTATCCTTCATGGCAGGTCGCCAAGAGTCATCCAACAACTCGGAAAGTACCAGACCAAACCATTGAAATGGCCAGCCTGCAGTCCATATCTTTCACCTGTCTGTCTTCCTTTCGGCTTTTTCCCTTTTACTCGGGAGTCGCCACAGCGAATCATCTGATTCGCACATTTGATTTGGCAGAGGTTTTTACGTCGGCTGCCCTTCCTGTCACAACCCTTTTTAGCAAGGGACAGAAACACGCCGACGACTTTGCAGCTACTCTTTACGAAAGTCAGCAATGGTTCTTTTACATGCCTCTCACCATAGACAGTGAGAGACATGGCCCGCCTTTGATAACCCAGTTAGCCGCACTGGGGGGGACAGTGACAACCTTGTGGAGAGTGGGACTCGAACCCCCAACCTTTGGATCAGCGATCCAGCGCCCTATACCACTAGACCACCACTGCCCCTTAGTCCAGATCTTTCACCTATAGAGAACATTTGGCGCATCGTAAAGAGGAAGGAGCAACAAAGAAGGCCCAAGACAGTTGAACAATTGGAGGCCTGTATTAGACAAGAGTGGGACAGCATTCCTATTTCTAAACTTGAGAAACTTGTCTCCTCGGTCCCCAGACGCCTACAGACTGTTGTAAGAAGAAGAGATGATGCCTCAAAGTGGTGAAAATGGCCATGTGCCGCCTTTTTGGAGATTTGACAACATGAAATTTAAAGGCAACATATTTTTCCCTGAAAATAATACATTTTCTCAGTTTAAACTTTTGACCCGTGTCATCTATCTTCTATTTGGAATAAAATACTGGCATTTGGCACTTCCACATCATTGCATTCAAGTTTTTATTCACAATTTGTATAATGTGCCAACTTTTGGAATCCAGTTTGTAGTCTCTGTTGTCTGTACTGTAGTCTGTACTATACAATGAAGTCTGTTGTGTAGTCTGTACTGTATGATGTAATCTGTTCTGTATATTGTAATATATTGTCTGTACTGTAGTCGTGTACAATAAAATCTGTTCTGTATCCTTTACTATAGTCTGTAGTGTAGTCTGCGTGTGAATGTTTTAGACACAGAGGCTGTGGTGGAAAACAAATGAAGAGGTTTTATTTATTTAAGTTTTAAATTCAGGTTCAGTCCCAGACTACAGTATATAAGAATGGCAAATAAGCATGAAGTTCAAAAATGACACCAGTAAATGTCAAGTCATTGAGGTGATGCTCAACATGTTTGCTAGGTTTTTGTTGTTTGTTTTTATAAAAGATATCAAGACAAAAGCAGATTCAGTCTCTTTCTCTCTCTCTCTCTCACAGACACACACACACACACACACCCTCTCTCTCAACATCTCTCACACACATTCAGGTCCTCATCCTGCTCCCCATCTAAACTTCCCATCTGCCTGAACATCTCTCGCTCACACACACACACACACACACACACACACACACACACACACACAGTCACACTCTGCATGCTGCCAAAATTTTCCATAGACCTATTTATTCAGTGATGATAAACAAACAATCATGCATGTGAAACGAGTGTATCAGGACATATGGTGGTGTCAGTGACGCACCGTTTCCTCCAGATATCAAACCGAGAAACAAACATTTCATTTATAAAAAGAAAGAAACAAACAAACCTGTAGTTGAATCATTTGCATTTTAGTGAAACTGCTACTGACTGGAAAATGTGTCTCTGTTCTATTTTTAGTTTGTCACCCAAAGGTATTTTTTTGGGGAAAAGAAACTGCGATAGACAGAAAAAAATGTACTCATATGCAATTTACACTAAAGCTACAGGATGGGTCAGTTGGAGTACATCTTGAACAGGTCAAGGGACTGTCGCAGGGCCAACACACACACACACACACACACACACACAGGGGTTCACACTGACTCTCACACCTCGGGTCCAATTGGAACAGCCAGTTAGCCTAATGTGTACGTCTTTGGACTGTAGGAGGAAACCGGACTACACAGAGGAAACCCACACAAGCACGGGGAGAACATGCACACTCCAGACAGAAACATCCTCGCCGAGCCCGGTATCCAAATCTGGGCCGTCTACTACTCTGCCGCCATATCGTTCCAGTAGTTGCATGAAATTAAGATTTAAATAAATACGTCATTAAAATAACATAGCGAGGAGGAATCTGGTGGTTGGTGTGCTGAGTGTTACTGTATTTATTCATTCATTTTCTGAACCGCGTAATCTTAATTAGGGTTGCAGGGAAACTGGTGCCCATCACAGCCGATTCTTGGCAAGGTTGGTGTACACCCTGGACAACTCGCCAGGCCATTGCAGGGCCAAACTAACACAAACATTCCCACTCAGGCAGATTTATAACAGTCAATTAGCTTCCTGTGAATGTTTTTGGACTGTGGGAGGAAACCAGACTACCCAGAGGAAACCCACACAAGCAAAGCACGGGGAGAACATGCAAACTCTTCACAGAAACGCCCGAGGTGGGAATCGAACCCAAACCTTCAAACCTTCACGCTGGGAAGCAGATGTGCTAACCACTGCGCCACGGTGCCACCTCGTTACTGCACGAGTGTAAATAAACAGTGCAGCTGTTGTGGATGTGAAAAAAACGCCAGTTACTCATCAGGTTGTTATTTCTAGTAGTGAACATCCCACTGGTGTAGAGGAGAAAGGAAAAGGCACGGAGCACAAAGGGCAGCTACATACTGAGCAGTCAGTGTCCCTGAGGAACTCCTCCTCCTCCTCCTCTTCATCCACATCCAACACACACACACACGCAGAGTCCACCTTCCTTAAAACTTTCTGTCTCTGCTTCATTCACATAAACAAACAATTATCTTCCTACTCCAGTCAGTGAAAACACACAGTGACGCCCACCAGCATTCACTGGCATTAAAAACCACACAAGCCGTCACGCCGCCACCTCGTTTCCTCAGAGGCTCTGAAGTCCCGCTTCACCCTAGGAAACAGAGCGACTGGCGCACACACACTCGAGCTACAGAATCCCAAATGGAGGCACGTCTGAAAGCAGAGTGCAGATTAGAGCGCGCGAGCAGGAGGACTGTTCCGTTTAGATTAAATCCACCCCATCTGGGGACAATGGGACGGGGAATGATAGTGACAGACCACTCCGGCATTGAACAATTTTGTGTGTGGGTGTGTGCAGTGGTGTGGGTGGGGCATGGAAAGCATCTCTACTGAAGATCATCCCTCACGATACACAGAACACCTGAGAGACAGAACAAGTGGGTGAAAGAGAAAGAAAAGAGAGACAGAACAAGTGAGAAATAATGAGTGAGAGAGAGAGAAAGAGAGACAGAATGAATGAAAGAGAGAAGAGAAAGACAGAATGAGGAGACAACAGAGAGAAAGACAGAACAAGAGAGAGAGAGAGAGAGGCAGAATGAGAGAGAAAGGGAGAATGAGAAAGCGAGAGAGAGAGGGAGAGAGACAGAATGAAAGAAAGAGGAGAGAAAGTCAGAATGAGGAGACAGGAGAGAAATACAGAAAAAAGAAAGTGAAAGAGACAGAACAAGAGAGAAAGGGAGCATGAGTGAGAGAGAGAGAGAGAGAGAGAGAGAGAATGAGAGAGAGAAAGAGAGACAGAATGAATGAGAGAGGAGAGAAAGACAGAACAAGAAAAAGAGAGAGAGGCAGAATGAGAGAGAAAGGGAGAATGAGAGAGAGAGAGAGACAGAATGAAAGAAAGAGGAGAGAAAGACAGAATGAGGAGACAGAGGAGAGAAAGACAGAACAAAAGAAAGAAAGAGGCAGAATGAGAGAAGGGGAGAATGAGAGAGAAAGAGAGAGAATGAAAGAAAGGGAGGATAGAAAAGAGACAGAAGAAGAGAGAGTGAGAATGAGAGAATGAGACAGTGTGCTGTACGCTCTGTGTGGAAATCTACAACAGTATGAGAATCATTTCACATAAACGCCCGACCGGAACATACTTTACTCTCTTTCTCCCCATTTTCCTGTGTGTGTGTGTGTGTGTGTGTGTGTGTGTGTGTGTGTGTGTTGGGGGGGCACATGTGTACATGTTTAGGGACAGCCGGCTCAGTTGAGCCGTTCTGGGGGAGTTCCCAGAGCGCTGTTGTGTGCTCTTGCCGAAGCGGCTTTCTGCTGCTCGCGCTCTTTATAATGACTCAAACAAACCCAAAGGTCACGGTGTCCGGAGCATCCGGCTCACGACTTAATAAAAACTCGGACCAGCCCAGTGTCACGATACACCGCAAGGTGAGAGGCTCGCAGAGAACGACACAAACGCGCCATTCATCAACGCTGCTTTCCGTAGGGTTTTGAGTGAAAGGCCGCCACCCACGTGTCACAACACACACGGACGGATCTGTCCGAGCAGCCATCACAGATCACAGGAAACCAACCACGTGTAATCACACAACTCCTCCATCTCCCTTTCTCCCTCCATCTCTTTCCTTCCATCCCTCCCTCTCCTTTTCTCCCTCCCTCCATCTCTCTCCCCACACCATCTCCACCTCACTGCCTCCATCTCTCTCCCACCATCTCCATCTCTCTCTCTCCCCACCATCTCCATCTCTCTCCCCATCTCTCTTTCTCCCCACCATCTCCATCTCTCTCCCACCATCTTTCTCCCCACCATCTCCATCTCTCTCTCTCTCCCCACCATCTCCACCTCACTGCCTCCATCTCTCTCCCACCATCTCTCTCTCCCCACCATCTCCATCTCTCTCTCTCCCACCACCATCTCCACCTCACTGCCTCTATCTCTCCCTCCCTCCATCTCTCTCCCCCCACTATCTCCATCTCTCTCTCTCTCTCCATCTCTCTCTCTCTCTCTCTCCCCCCACCATCTCCACCTCACTGCCTCCATCTCTCCCTCCCTCCATGTCTCTCCTCACCATCTCTCCCTCTCTCCCTAAATCTCTCTCTTCCCCGCCATCTCCTTTTTTGTCTCCTTCCCTCCATTTCCTCTCTCCCCCTCTCCACTCTCTGCCTCCCTCCATCCCTCCCTCTCTCCGTGATTCATGAAATAGACTTATTCAGTTAATTTATTTTCCAAACCACTTCCACTGGGACAATCCATGAGAAACATTCAGTGATTAAAAAAGGCCCAAAATGTTCGCCTTCCAATTCAGGAACAGGAAATCATGTCCCTAATCTTCCTGTGACACACATACACACACACACACACACACACACACACACACACACACACACACACACACATACACAGATTGCCACCCAGGATGCCAGATTCTCCAAGTACCAAAGGAAATTACCCAGGCAGATCTAGCCGAGGCGATCAGTTCCTCGGTTGCAATTCAGATAGAAACACTGTACTTAACATCCTGCACGATTAAACACTCACTTTTACTCACCAAGCCTCTTAGTCCAACCATTAGGGTTGCGGGCAGGCTGGAACCTATCCCAGCCTACACTGTGCGACAGTAGCGTACACCCTGAATTACTGAGGGTTTTTTTTACACACCATTGGGTGAATTTCTGACAACTAGGGGGGGCCTCAGAGGACGTGGTACCTCAACCAGGCAGCAAAGAACAAATTGTCCTGTAAGGGTGCTGGGTTTAAGTACCCACGTGATCATCAGGCTGGAGCTTATGTCCGGTCTCTGTAGCTTGAATTGACAAAGAATTCAACTCATGGATGGGATACGAGTCCATCGCAGGTTTTCTTCCTGGTATGATGGGTGGACAGAAGCACACTTATAGTGAAGCCCTTAAAGCCCAGGGCTCTTACAGTCGAGGTCTAAAGGGGATTCGGATCCATGGCTTCTTGATCATGAGCCCATTACCCTAACCAGTACAGCATTGGCACCAAAAGTATGTGAACACGCAAAAACTATCAAAAATGCCCTCGTTTGATGGCTTTACAAGATGACTGGACTTTGACCTTTCAAGGTCACAGGTAATTGTTTCATTTGATGGTTTCTTGATAGCGTTCCATGGTCACAGCCTGTCTATCAGAGTTTGTTACAAAGTTATAAGCGTTCCATCTCCAAGACTTTATGACCTTGAACTTTGACCTCGGCATTCCAAAATCGAATCATCGTTGGGACGTCGGTAGGTTTGTGTCCCCAAAAACATTTGGTGAAAGTCCTTATACGGGTGTGGTCAGGATTTCATTCACAAACAAAATGTACAAACGCCAATGGACGTGTCAGTCGATCCGCCACCATGCCCTGCTAAACCTAGTCACTCAGTTCCGTTATCATTTCCTTTAATCGTGTAAAATTTTAGGAAGGCTTACCTTAAATACAGGAGGCCCCTGACCATTCGTGGTTCAGCGCTCGCACCCCTGCATACTTGCAGGTTGGCGAAAAACCCAGACGTAACTGGCACGTGATTCAAATTTAGCCAATGGCTGAGAGGTTTTGTTTCTCCCTCCTGCTGATTGGTTGCAGATGATATGTACACCTCTTTTTTTCTCCTTCGTGCACAAGTTATCAACATGATTGCTTGAATCTGGAAGTAAATTTTTGTGTGTGTTTTCAATGATTATTTAAGTGCTATGATGTCACTCAAAACGCCATGCGTCTTCTTTAGCTTCTGGTAAAGCCGAAGTGCTTTATTCATAAATATTATCACAGTACAAAATTAATGTTTTTACGTACTCATTACTACATTTTACTGCTTTATTACTGTATTGAGTAAGATTGTCTATAGAATGTGTTTAAGAAGCATATTTTAGTGCACGTAATATCATACATAGGGTTTTAAAGCCACATTAATAACTCGCGTATTTTATTGATCCGTTGAAGGGCCGGAACCAAACCATCGTGAAAAACGGGGGCCTACTGTCCTCGTTATGCCATCTGCTGTTTGCATGTTTTTGGTTATGCTAAATTAAAGCATCAAGGAAATGATTAGATGTAAAAAGGTAAGAAGAGACCTCCAAACAAACTCAAGAATAAGCTGCTTCTGTATTACTTCATCCCTCTGGAAAATAAATTCTCCCACCCTGTTGGAGGCACGAGTGCCCTGCTGCTGCCTCATGATGCAAGTGATGTTGTTGCTCTGTAAATGGTGACTTACTGAACTCCACTGATAGAACATTTTCTTTAATGTGGTTTGAAAAGAGCTCGCTTTAAAGAGCAGGGAGCGGCCCATTATATCCAGGCACACTGCTGTGCATGAAGAATACATTATTACGTACTGCAGGTAAAACCAGAACCCACCAGTGCAATCACCACCACCCACTTGGTCCATCTGAGAGAGAGAAACAGAGGCAGGGAGAGAAAAACAGAGGCAGAGAGACAGTCAGAGAGGGAAATAGTGAGACAGGGAGAGAGAGCGCGAGAGAGAAAAGAGATTACTGTACGGCAAAACAGCCAATCACTTTCGTGTGCCTTGTCATCTGACAGCATTCTGACAGTTTGCGTCACACAAGGCTTTAGTTTCTACCTGTCTCACACACACACACACACACACACACACACACACACACACACACACACACACACACACACACACACACACAAACACACTGGATGACAGTGACAGAAGCATTTTCATAAACTTTATCTCAATAAGCAGAGTATTTCTTCTCCCACACACTCAGTCAGGCTGTAAATACAAAACCCTTTCTTCTCATCATGTCTCATTAGGGAGAAACCAGACAGAAGAGATGAAGTTACTCTTGCATGACGGGATTATGAAATAAAAGAATATATAAAACAATTCTAAACATAAAAATTCCAGCAGAGCAGAGCTTCTGCATGACTGATGAACCCAGGCTCTGCATCAGTCCCACAGAAGCTCAGGTCTGTTGGAATTTTCTCACCAACACTGGAGACTCCTTCCAGAAATGTTCAACGAGAAGCCAACTGGACTCTGACATTGCTGTGTGGAGTTTACATGGTCATCTATTGCTTGTGTGGGTTTCCTCCGGGTACCATGGTTTCCTCCAGTAGTCCAAAGACAAGCACATTAGGCCAACTGGCTGTCCCAAAGGGACTTTAGATGAAGTGGTGAGTGTGATTCGTTGTATATGTTAGCTCTGCAAGCCTCAGGGTGTACCCTGTCTCCACGCAGTTTCAGCTGAGATGAGTTCAACCTCCCGGTGACCCTAATAGGATTAAGTGGTTTGGAAAATGACTGAATGGCTCCCAAGTAGAGCATCAACATGGTGAAGACGGAGCCCACGGAGATAATTGACATGCACCTGCTTCGCTGTTGCTCACAGTGAATACCAGACATCTGCCTAGCCATCCATGAGCTCATTCATTCATTCTTTCTCTCTCTCTCGCTCTCTCTCTCTCACACACACACACACACACACACACACACACACACACACACACACACACACACACACACACACTTTCTCTCTCTGTGCATTGGAGAGGGGCGTGGCTGTCACACGCAGGTGGCGTGCTAAACACACACCTGATTCCACTTAATCACACGCTACAAAGACGAGCAGCACCCTCCTCCCAGTGCTAGAAGATTGCCCCTCTTCCTCATGATCTCTGGTTCTCAGCTCCGTGCTCCACCAGTTTCCGCTTTAGTTTGATTTCCGTCTTTCTCCGCATCTCTAACAGTGACTACGATTTCCCCGTACTCTAGTGCCTTCCCTGTGAACAATAAAGCGCACCCGTTTTCATCACACCCTGTTTCCTGTATTTTTGGGTCTGGCTGAATGTTCCTGACATCACAGAATCTTCTAGAGAGCGAGAACGAGCTGCCAAAACCAGAGTCTCTCACAACACAGACTATAACACACTAAAATAAAAACCACAATGCAGTTAAAGCATAAGAACAATAAAGATAAGAATTTTAACCTTTGTGATGGAGAGCAGTTGGCATACGTAAATGTTGGAGAGGGAGCGAGGAAGCAGATCTACTTCCATAACAGCTTTAGGTGAATCAGCCAAAGGTGTTTTTTTCTCTTGCTACTCACTTTGTGGATGACTCTTCATCAGGATGTCCCTTTCTTTTCTTGAAAAATATTTCTAATGTGGTTTGTTTCTGCCTTCTATTCAAAACCTCACGAAAGTGGCTCATGATCTTATCCTTAAAAGTGTTCACAGTATCAACAACTTCCGGACTTCCCCAGAACAGCACTAGCTTTATCAGGGTGATACATAGTATCAACAACTTCTGGACTTCTGAAAAGTATGCACTTCCCTACTTCCCCTCCCTCTCGATCTCGTTTTTAATCGCGTTTTTTAGCATTCAACTTCCAGATTTTGGTCGACTTCCGGGACAAAAAATCCCGGATTTTTTGGTCATATTCTGACCTCTAAAGTGTTCGAGTACCGAGGCTCCACTGTGTGTATATATATCATCATCATCATCATCATCATCATCATCATCATCATCTTCCGCTTAGTCCAGGGTCGGGTTGCGGGGGCAGCAACCTAAGCAAAGAGGTCCAGACGTCCCTCTCCCGAGCCACTTCCTCCAACTCTCCCGGGGGGGACACCGAGGCGGTCCCCGACAAGCCGAGAGACATAGTCCCTCCAGCGTGTTCTAGGTCGACCCCAGGGTCTCTTCCCGGTTGGACATGCCTGAAACACCACACCAGGGAGGCGTCCGGGGGGCATTCTGACCAGATGCCCAAGCCACCTCAATTGGCCCCTCTCAATGCGGAGGAGCAGCGGATCTACTCCGAGCTCTCCCCGGATGGCGGAGCTTCTCACCTTATCTCTAAGGGAGAACCCTGCCACCCGGCGAAGGAAGCTCATTTCAGCCGCTTGTATCCGTGATCTTGTTCTTTCGGTCATTACCCAAAGTTCGTGACCATAGGTGAGGGTTGGAACGTAGATCGACTGGTAAATTGAGAGCTTTGCCTTGCGGCTCAGCTCCTTCACCACGACGGACCGGTACAGGCACCGCTTAACAGCAGAGGCTGCAGCGATCCGTCTGTCGATCTCTCGCTCCATCCTTCCCTCACTCGTAAACAAGACCCCAAGATACTTAAACTCCTCCACTTGGGGCATGACCTCATTCCCGACCCGGAGGGTGCATTCCACCATTGTCCGACTGAGAACCATGGTCTCGGACTTGGAGGTACTGATCTTCATCCCGGCTGCTTCGTACTCAGCTGCGAATTGCTTCAATGAGAGCTGGAGGGCCCGACTTGATGAAGCCAAAAGGACAACATAATCCGCAAAAAGCAGAGACGATATCCGATGGCCACCAAACCAGAACCCCTCATCGCCTCGACTGCGCCTAGAAATTCTGTCCATAAAAATTATGAACAGAATCGGTGACAAAGGACAGCCTTGGCGGACTCCAACTCCCACTGGAAACGAATCCAACCTGCTGTTACCAATATGGACCAAACTCTGGCTCCGGTGATACAGCGACCGAATAGCTCGTAGCAACGGATCCGGAACGCCGTACTCTCGGAGCACGCCCCACAAGATCGTTCGAGGGACACGGTCGAAAGCCTTCGCCAAATCCACAAAGCACATGTGGACAGATTGGGCAAACTCCCATGCCCCCTCCAGAATACTGTGGAGCGTATAGAGTTGGTCAAGAGTGCTGCGGCCAGGACGAAAACCACATTGTTCCTCCTGAATCCGAGGTTCAACTATCGGTCGGATCCTCCTCTCTAGTACCCCTGCATAGACTTTCACAGGTAGACTGAGCAGTGTAATTCCACAATAATTGGAACACACCCTCCAGTCCCCCTTCTTAAAAATTGGGACCACCACCCCAGTTTGCCAATCCAGAGGTACAGCCCCTGATGACCACGCGATGTTGCAGAGACGTGTCAACCAAGACAGTCCTAGAACATCCAGAGCCCTGAGATATTCCGGGCGGATCTTGTCTTACCCCGGAGCTTGACCACCGAGGAGCTTTTTGACAACCTCAGTGACCTCAACTCCAGTGATGGGCGGACCCTCACCCGAACCCCCAGGGTCTTCCTTCTCCACGGAGGGCGTGTTGGTGGGATTGAGGAGGTCCTCAAAGTATTCCCTCCACCTCTCGACAACATCCCCAGTCAAGGTAAGCAGTTCCCCACCTCCACTGTAAACAGTGTTTGTGAAGAACTGCTTCCCCCTCCTGAGGCGTCGGATGGTGGCCCAGAACCTTTTTGAGGCCAACCAATAATCACTCTCCAGGCCCTCACTGAACTCCTCCCACGCCCGAGATTTTGCATCTGCGACAGCCTCGGCTGCAGCACGTTTGGCCTGCCGGTACCCATTTGCTGCCTCAGGAGTCCCACAGGCTAACAAAACCCGATAGGGCTCCTTCTTCAGCTGGACGGCCCCCTTCACCGCAGGTGTCCACCACCGGGTTCGGGGATTACCGCCACGACAAGCACCGACGATCTTACGGCCACAGCTATGGGCTGCCGCCTCAGCAATGGAGGCACGAAACATGGCCCATTCGGATTCCATGTCCCCCGCCTCTTCCGGAACGTGGTTGTAGCTCTGCCGGAGGTGGGAGTTAAAGGCCTCTCGGACAGGGGATTCCGCCAAACGTTCCCAGCAGACCCTGATTACACGCTTGGGACTGCCAGGTCTGGAAGGCAACCTCCCACACCACCAAAGCCAACTCACCACCAGGTAGTGATCGGTAGACAGCTCAGCTCCTCTCTTCACCCGAGTGTCCAGAACATATGGTCGCAAGTCCGATGACATGACTACAAAGTCAATCATCGAGCTGCGACCTAGGGTGTCCTGGTGCCAAGTGCACTTATGGACACCCTTATGTTCGAACATGGTGTTCATGATAGACAAACTATGACGAGCTCAGACGTCCAACAACGAAACACCATTCGGATTCAGACTGGAGAGGCCGTACCTACCGATCACACCCTTCCAGGTCACACTATCGTTGCCCACATGGGCGTTGAAGTCTCCCAAGACAACGAGCGAGTCTCCCGAGGGAGTGTTCTCCAACACCCCCCCCCCAAAGACTCCAAAAAGGGTGGGTACTCTGAACTATCATTTGGTGCATAAGCACAAATAACAGTCAGGACCCGTCCCCCCACCCGAAGACGGAGGGAAGCTACCCTTTCGTCAACCGGGGAGAACCCCAACATTTGGGCACCGAGACGAGGGGCAACAAGAATACCCACACCGGCTCGCCGCCTCTCCCCATGAGCAACTCCAGAATAGAAGAAGGTCCAGCCTCTTTCGAGATGGATGGTTCCAGAGCCCAAGCTATGTGTTGAGGTGAGCCCGACTATATCTAGTCAGTATCTCTCCACCTCACTCACCAAATCAGGCTCCTTTCCCGCCAGAGAGGTGACATTCCATGTCCCGAGGGTCAGAGTAAGTAGCGGAGGATCGGTCCGACAGAACCCATGCCTTTGGCTGCCACCCAACTCACACTGCACCCGACCCCAAAAACTCCTCCTACGGGTAGTGGGTCCATGGGAGGGCGGACCCATGTCTCCTTTTCGGGCTAGTCCCGGCCAGGCTCCATGGGCATAAGCCCGACCACCAGGCGCTCGCCTTCGAGCCCCTCCCCTGGGCCTGGCTCCAGGAGGGAACCCCGGTGACCTGTATGTATGTATATATATAAACACACTGTAGGGGCAGTGATGGTCTAATGGCTAGGGTGCAGGATCACTGATCCTAAGGTTGGGGGTTCAAGTCCCCCACAGGGTTGTCACTGTCCCCCCAGTGCAGCTAACTGGGTTATCAAAGGTGGTCCATGTCTCTCACTGTCTACGGTGAGAGGCATGTAAAAGAACCATTGCTGACTTTTGTAAAGAGTAGGCTGCAAAGCCGTCAGCGTGTTTCTGTCCCTTGCTAAAGGGTTGTGACAGGAAGTGCATCCGACGAAAAAACGGCAAATCAAAAAGACGCCAAATCAAATGTGCGAATCAGATGATTCGCTGTGGCGACTCCCAAGAAAGGGAAAAAGCCGAAAGGAAAAGAAGAAGTACACACACACACACACACACACACACACACACACACACACACACACACACATACATACACACACACACACACACACACACACACATACGTACAGTGCTGTGCAAAGGTTTTTGCCCCGGACTAATTTCTGACATTTTTTGCACGTTTGTCACTGTCACCCATTTCAGATCAAGCAAACTGAAATATTATACACAGATAAAACACATGTACAGTGGTACCTTGACTTATGAAATGAATCCGTTCTGAGGGCAAGCTCGTAAGTGGAAACGTTCGTTAGATAAAACAAAAATTCCCATAGGAAGCAATAGAAAACCAATTAATCTGTTCCAACCCCCTCCCAAACTCATATAACCTGAATAAAACATGTATTTTTGACGAAATATATTTAAGATAAACATATAACAATAAACATTTCACAATAATAACACATGTACAGTAACATTAATAATACTGTAATTAACAAATAATAATAAAACAAGAATAAAAATTTCAATAAACCATACATTAAGTGCATCTGAACTTTAGAATATCACTTAGCATTAACTTACACTACTCATTTTTTAAACTTCCTATTTATTTATTTATTTATTTATTTTTGTTTTTTAACTGTTTTATTTCACTTCACTAATTTTGATAATTTGTCTTCTGCTGCTTGGCCGCACTCCCATCGCCATTGACTCTTTCGACTTGATCCACAATAGAAGAAACCTCGCCATCTCATCATTGAGTCCTGATCTTTCCTCAGATAAAATAGTTGCCCCCTTTGCTGGTTTAACACTCTTCAACATGGCCTTCTGTTTGAGAATTGTACAGATGGTCGATGCATTCTTCCCATACTCCTTACACAGATTGGCCACGCGGACTCCTTTTTCATGTTTATCTATGATTTCAAGCTTCATTTCACAAGAAATCAATTTTCTCCTCTTGAATACATCAGCCACCTTCTTCGGACTCATCTTAGAAACACTGGAATATGCTCAATAAAAAATAAGACTAAAAAAGTCACAAAATCCGAACCACAGAAAAGAAAAACTTTTGTGCGAGTGCACGCTACTAATGCAGCTCCGAACATGCTTTTTTAATATACTGGTGGACCAACTTTATTAAGTGTGAATGCACATCCTCTACACTAGGTGGTAGTGGTGCTCTCATTGTGTTTTCTACGGTGTAGGGAAAAAGCACCAAGCAAACGATATGAAGTGCAGTAAACATTATTTATAGTCGCACACGAGGCACTGGTGGGGGACGGGGACATAAAATGTGTTTTTTTTCTTCCTATACAGTGCATAACATAAAATAATTGAGAAGTACTGCACAAGGAATTCTCAGAGCACAGAGGAATACACGCTAGAGAATACAAGGCTCATCAACCTGAACAAGGGGTTTCCCCAGCAGAGTTTTGTAAATAGAAAATTTGTTCGTTGGATGGGGCAAATTTTTGGTGGGATCGAAGCTCATATCATGGAAAATTCATTGTTAGGGACACTCATAAATCGAGGTACCACTGTAAACACAAAATGCAGTTTTCAGTGCTAATTGCATTTATTAAGGGGAAAAAATGCGAGAAGAGGCTTTCACATTGCTGTGATGGGATTTTGGCCCACTCTTCTATACAGAATTGTTTAAGATCAACCAGATTGTATGGTTTTCAGGCATGAACAGCTTTTTTAAGGTCATGCCACAGCACCTCAATAGGGTTCAGCTTAAGATTTGACTAGGCCACTCCAAAACCCTCATTTTGTTGTGAAGTGGAAGTGGACTTGCTGGTGTGCTTCAGATAATTGTTTTGCTGCAAAACCCAGGTGCGCTTTAGCTTAAGGTATCAAACTAATGGATGAATATTCTTCGCCAGGATTTCTTGATAGTGAGCAGAATTCATGGTTCCATCAATCATGACAAGTCGACCAGGTTTCAATGTTGGCACAATGTTCTTTTTATCAAATGCGGTGTTGATTTTGCGCCAGACGTAACGGGATACATTTCTCACAAAAAGTTCAACTTTAGTTTCATAAGTCCAGAGGACATTTTCCCAAAAGCTTTGGGGATGATCAAAATAATTTTTGGCAAAACTGAGTCGTGCCTTGATATTCTTTTTTGTTAACAGTGGCTTTCACCTCGGAACTCTTCCATGGATGCCATTTTTGCCTCGTGTCTTTCTGATGGTGGAGTCATGAACATTGACATTAACTGAGGCAAGGTTGTTTAGAAGTGTTTTTTTAGATTCTTTGGGACTTCTCCGGTTAGTTTGCGCTGTGCTCTTGGAGTAATTTTGGTAGGTCAGCCACTTCTGGAAAAGGTCACCACTGTGCCTTGCCTTCTCAATTTATGGTTAATGGCTCTGACAGTTGTCCGTTGAGGTCCCAAAGATTTACCAATGACTTTTGTATCCTTTCCCAGACTGAGACATCTCTATAATCTTCTTTATTGTTTGCTCTTGAAGCTCACTGGATCGCGGCATGATGACGTGTGTTCAGTATGGTGTACTCACCTTGTCAGACAGGTTTTATGTTAGGGATCTCCTGATTGGAAATGTCTGACAGCAATCAGGCCTGGGTGTGGCCATGAATTTGAACTCAGTTTTACTCAATAATAGGATTAATCACAATTACCTCAGCTTTTAACAAGGGGGGGCAATTACTTTTTCATAGAGGTTTGTGTAGGTTTGGATAGGATTTTTCTCTTAAGAAGTAAAATTGCAACAAGAAAACTGGATTTTTTTAACACTTGGGTTATCTTTGTGTAATGTTTAAATTTGTTTGATGAGCTGAAAAGGTTAAGTGTGACAAAGGTGCAAAAAAGTAAAAAAATCAGTAAGCAGGCAAAAACATTTTCACAGCACTGTATACAGTATACACATAATGTTTAATATACTAAATACCGTATTTTTCGGACTATACGTTGCTCTGGAGTGCAAGTCGCATTGGCAAAAAAAATGCATAATAAAGAAAACACATATATAAGTCGCGCTGGACTATAAGTCGCAAACTCATGGAAACTGTCTACCTTGGCTTGGAAATCTGCTGGCAGTTTTTGTGACATTGTGGTCCTCGCTCTGATACAGAGGAGGTTGGGTTGCTTAAAGCAGTAACACCAAGAAAGTCCTCACGCAAAGTCATTTATATTCGTTTCCTTGACAACGACCTGGAAATAGAGATGTAACTGCACTATTGACAAGCCCCTCACTGAGGTATGTTGCTCAAGCCCCCAATGTGCGAACTTTTAGCCCGCAATGAGCATTTTTTGTTTTCTTCATTGCAGTAATAATAATCTCTGCTTCTCTCCAGTCCCCTCACAAGTTTCTCATTCACTCCAAACTTTCTTTCTGCTGCTCGATTACCATTTTCTGCTGCATATATCACTACTTGCAGCTTGCAATCCGCAGAATATGATTTTCTTTATGGGGCCATTTCTTCAGTGGTACAGTATGAGCACGTACGGGTACCCAAGTCTAGAGTGCTCTCATGCGGTTGTGAATGTAAAAAAATAACAAATGTGAAATTATGTTTGTTATTATTATGACAAACAAAATTATATATAATAGTTTCATTTATAAGTCCCTCTGGAGTATAAGTCGCAATTTCAGCTAAAGTATGAAAATACGGTGTATGTATATTATATAATATATATATATATATATATATAAAATAAAATATATAATATACTATGGATGTGGTGAAGGAAAACATGAAGGTAGTTGGTGTAAGAGAAGAAGATGCAAAGGATAGGGTGAGATGGAGGCAGATGATTTGCTGTGGTGACCCCTGAAGCAAAAGAAGATATGATTATAATATGTAAACTTTATTTATTATTTTTATTTTTCCATATATTTTTTTGAAAACCGACATATAATCGAGAACGACTCAACTCTAAACAACTTAAGTCGAGGTATACCTGTACAGTAAGCCCTCGTTATTCGCGGGGGTTTGGTTCCGGGCCCTCCCGCAAATGAAGATAATCCATAAGTTCTGTACCCGGAAGTAAAACCCCATGTACTAGTATAATATTACATGTTCGAATGATCAACCAAAAGTAAAATACCATGTATCTATTACATGCGATAAAATATGCTTCTTAAAAACATTCTATAGACAGTCTTACTCATTAATATAGTATTAATGTAGTAAAATGTAGTAATGATTAAGAAAAACTTAATTTTTACTGTGATATTTATTGATAAAAATATAAACATGATACATTCTCTCTCTCTCTCCCCCCCAGTGCAGCTAAGTGGGTTATCAAAGGCAGGCCATGTCTCTCACTGTCTATGGTGAGAGGCATGTAAAAGAACCATTGTTGACTTTCGTAAAGAGTAGGCTGCAAAGCCGTCAGCGTGTTTCTGTCCCTTGCTAAAAAGGGTTGTGACAGGAAGGGCATCCGACGTAAAAACCTCTGCCAAATCAAAACGTGCGAATCAGATGATTCGCTGTGGCGACTCCTGAGTGAAAGGTAAAAAGCCGAAAGGAAGACAGACGTGGTGGTCTAGTGGTATAGCGCACTGGATCGCTGATCCAAAGGTTGGGGGTTCAAGTCCCACTTTCCACAGGGTTGTCACTGTCCCCCCAGTGCGGCTAACTGGGTTATCAAAGGCGGGCCATGTCTCTCACTGTCTATGGTAAGAGGCATGTAAAAGAACCATTGCTGACTTTCGTAAAGAGCAGGCTGCAAAGTCGTCAGCGTGTTTCTGTCCCTTGCTAAAAAGGGTTGTGACAGGAAGGGCATCCGACGTAAAAAAAACCTCTGCCCAATCAAATGTGCGAATCAGATGATTCGCTGTGGCGACTCCCGAGTAAAAGGGAAAAGCCGAAAGGAAGACAGACAGACATTCTCTCTCTCTCTCTCTCTCTCTATATATATATATATAGTATATATATATATATATATATTGTATACAGTCGACCCCCTTCTTACGAAATTAATCTGTTCCAGCACCTTTTTCGGAACCTGGAGTTTTCGTAAGTAGAGGCGCATTTCACATGTAAAACTCGTGATTCGTTCCAAGGCTCCCAAGACTACCCTTTAAAAGTTAGAAAAGCATACCTTTTAAGGTACTTACTTCATGTTGACCATGTATGTGTGTGTATGTGTGTGTGTGTGTGTGTGTGTGTGTGTGTGTGTGTGTGTGTGTGTGTATATGTGTGTGTGCGTGCGTTGACCATGTCTTCTTAGCAGAGTTATAATCTTTGAAATGCTTATGGAAGGTTAAAAGCCTGAGCCATAAAATACAGTTGGAATGACACACAAACTTGAACACGGTTCACACAAACTTCAACAAAGTTGGAAGGACAGTGTCATCCCTCCTAGCCAATGGGAGGCCAGCGAGGCGGGATGTTGAGAGATAGCCAATGGGAGGGAGCTGTGTCATCCCTCCTAGCCAATGGGATGCCAGCGGGGCGGGATGTTGGGAGACAGCCAATGAGAGAGCAACTCGCGCATTGTTTGAATGGCGCGTTTGGCGCTTTTCGTAAGAAGAAGTTGTTTCGTATACAGAGGACAAACATTTAGGAAAATGTTTTTTGTATACTGGATTTTTCGTATTCAGGGGTTTTCGTAAGAAGGGGATCGACTGTATTTTATATTTTATATATAAAAGGACATGAACTGAGCATCTTCTTCTTCTTCTTCTTTTCCTTTCGGCTTTTCCCTTCAGGGTTCGCCACAGCGAATCATCTGCCTCCATCTCACCCTATCCTTTGCATCTTCTTCTCTTACACCAACGACCTTCATGTCCTCCTTTACCACATCCATGAATCGTCTCTTTGGTCTTCCTCTAGGCCTTTTGCCTGGTAGTTCCAGCCTCAGCATCCTATTACCAATATACTCACTATCCCTCCTCTGTACATGTCCAAACCATCTCAATCTAGCCTCTCTGACTTTGTCTCCAAAACGTCTTACATGTGCTGTCCCTCTGACGTGCTCATTCCTAATCCTATCCATCCTCGTTACTCCCAAAGAGAACCTCAACATTTTCATCTCTGCTACCTCCAACTCTGCCTCCTGTCTTTTCCCCAGGGCCACTGTTTCTAACCCATACAGCATCGTTGGCCTCAACACCGTTTGTACACTTTTCCTTTCATTTTTGCCGATACCCTCCTATCACACATCACACCGGACACTTTTCTCCAACCATTCCAACCTGCCTGCACACGCTTCTTGACCTCTTTTCCACACTCTCCATTGCTCTGGATTGTTGAGCCTAAGTACTTAAAATCCTCCACCTTTCTTATCTCTGCTCCCTGTAATCTCACCGTTCCTCTTTGGTCCTTGGCATTCATGCACATGTATTCTGTCTTACTGAGGCTAATCTTCATTCCCCTCCTTTCCAGGGCATACCTCCACCTCTCTAGATTTTCCTGCACTTGGTCTCTGCTCTCACTACAGATTACAATGTCATCTGCAAACATCATAGTCCATGGGGAATCTTGTCTAACCTCGTCTGTCAGCCTGTCCATCACCATAGCGAACAAGAAGGGGCTGAGAGCTGACCCTTGATGCAGTCCCACCTCCACCTTGAACTCTTCTGTCACACCGACAGCACACCTCACCACTGTCTAACATCTCTCATACATGTCCTGCACCACTCTAACATACTTCTCTGCCACTCCAGACTTCCTCATGCAATACCACAGTTCTTCTCTCGGCACCCTGTCATATGCTTTCTCCAGATCCACAAAGGCACAATGCAGCTCCGTCTGACCTTCTCTGTACTTCTCCATTAACATCCTCAAGGCAAACACTGCATCTGTGGTGCTCTTTCTGGGCATGAAACCAAACTGTTGTTCACAAATGCTGACTTCTGCCCTTAGTCTAGCTTCCACTATTCTTTCCCATATCTTCATCGTATGGCTCATCAACTTTATCCCTCTGTAGTTGCCACAACTCTGCACGTCTCCCTTGTTCTTAAAAATGGGCACCAGCACACTTCTCCTCCATTCCTCTGGCATCCTCTCACTCTCTAAGACCTTGTTAAATGTTCTTGTCCAGAAAATCTACTGCTACCTCTCCTAGACACTTCCATACCTCCACCGGTATGTCATCAGGACCAACTGCCTTTCCATTCTTCATCCTCTTCAATGCCCTCCTCACTTCACCCTTACTAATCTTTGCTACTTCCTGGTCCTCAACAGTCACCTCTTCTACTCTTTTCTCTCTCTCATTTTCCTCATTCATCAGCTCTTCAAAGTACTCTTTCCATCTTCCCAGCACACTTCTGTCATCAGTCAATACATTTCCCTCTCTGTCCTTTATCAATCTAACTTGCTGCACGTCCTTCCCATCTCTATTTCTCTGCTGTGCCAACCTGTATAAATCATTTTCTCCCTCCTTACTTTCCAGCCGAGCATACAAGTCATCAAACGCGCTCTGTTTGGCCTTTGACACTGCTACCTTTGCCTTACGCTGTGTCTCCCTGTACTCCTGTTTACTCTCTTCGGTTTTGTCAATGTCCCACTTCTTCTTAGCTAATCTCTTCCTTTGTACACACTCCTGCACTTCCTCATTCCACCACCAAGTCTCCTTATCTACTTTCCTTCCAGATGACACACCAAGTATTCTCCTACCTGTCTCCCTGATCACATTCGCTGTAGTTGTCCAGTCATCTGGAAGCACTTCCTGACCACCCAAAGCCTGTTTCAACTCCTCCTTGAAGACAACCCGACACTCTTCCTTTTCAACTTCCACCACTTTGTCTTCTGCTCTGCCTTTGCCTTCTTCACCTTCCTCACCATCAGCATCATCCTGCACACCACCATCCTATGCTGTTTGGCAACACTCTCACCCGCTACTACTTTGCAGTCACTGACTTCCTTTAAATTACATCGCCTGCACAAGATGTAGTCTACCTGTGTGCTCCTACCTCCACTTTTATAAGTCACCCTATGCTCCTCTCTCTTCTGGAAGAAAGTATTCACGACGGCCATTTCCATCCTTTTTGCAAAATCTACCAACATCTGTCCTTCATGCGTTCCTGTCCTGGATACCAAACCTACCCATCACTTCCTCGTCCCCTCTGTTTCCTGCACCAACATGTCCATTGAAGTCTGCCCCAATGACCACTCTTTCACCTCTGGGGTACTCTGCATCACTTCATCTAACTCCCTCCAGAATCTCTCCTTCTCTTCTCGCTCACATCCTGTCTGTGGGGCATAAGCACTAACAACATTAACCATCACACCTTTAATTTCTAACTTGAGACTCATCACTCTGTCTGACACTCTTTTCACTTCTAGAACATTCCTGGCAAACTCCTCCTTCAAGATGACTCCGACTCCATTTCTCTTCCCATCCACACCGTGATAAAACAGCTTAAACCCTGCTCCTATGCTTCTAGCCTTGCGACCTTTCCACCTGGTCTCCTGAACACACAGTATGTCCACCTTCCTCCTCTGCATCATGTCAGCCAGCTCTCTACCTTTTCCTGTCATAGTTCCAATATTCAAAGTCCCTACTTTCAGTCCTAGACTCATGCCTTTCCTCTTCTCTCTCTGGCAACGGACACGCCTCCCGCCTCTCCTTCTTCGACGTCTTCGACCAACAGTAGTCCAATTTCCATCAGCACCCTGTTGGTTGACGGCACTGATGGCGGTCGTTGTTAACCCGGGCCTCGACCGATCCGGTATGTCATTCTTTCTTGTGATTTGCATAGTTTATTTGGCATTTGTTTTACGCCGGATGCCCTTCCTGACGCAACCCTCTGCATTTATCCGGGCTTGGGACCGGCGTGAGGGAGAGACACTGGTTTGTGCCCCCCCCTCACGGCTGAGCATATTTCCATTAAATATACAACACTAGTTTTCAAAAATGCCCATTAGGGGGAGGTATTGCATTATATTTACGTACTTTGCATTGCATTATATCGGGGGTCGACAACCCACAGCTCTTTCACCTGTATAATAGTTTGTGTTAGCTCTGGGATAACCTGGTGAGCTGTGTGCAGTGTAACCCCACCCCTGAACCAAAGTCAGCTAGGATTGGTTCCTGCTTCCCTTATAAGTGGGGATATAACTGGTTACCATGGACACCATAGTGTATTAGGGCTGCTAGTTTTCTTATAAGATATTATTTGGAATGCCAGTCAGAACCACCATCAAATACATTAATCAACACTTTTTTGACCAATCAAAATCAAGCATTCAACACAATGAGGTCATTCTGTATTTGTCATATATGGATAAGGAAATATGACCTAAATTTGAATATATTTCAATATATTTCCATATTTTAGGTCTCGTGTTGGATGGCATGGTGATGTAGTGGATAGCACATCCACCTTACAGAAAGATTCCTTGGTTCCAGCCCGGGAATTATTTTGTCGAGTTTCCCTGTTCTTACTGTGCTTGTCTGGTTTCCTCCCATAGTTCAAAAACATGCACATTAGGCTAACTGGCTGTTCCAAATTGATCCTAGGTGTGAGTGTGAAGGTGAAAGGGTGTTGGCCTTGCGATAGGTTCGCGAGCGGTTCAGGGCATACCCCACCTTCACCCAGTATCGGCTGAGATAGGCTCTAGCCTCCCTATAGCCCTAATATTATTAAGCGGTTCATGTATAGATACACAGACCAGGTTAATATTTAGTCATGGCCAATTTATTACAGCATTAATGTTCTGCACACATAAAGCTCATTATGCAGATGACAAAATTGTATGCATGAATATTTGCATATGCATCACTTGACTGAATAAGTTTCATTAAAGTTGAGTCATTGACAGGGTAATAAAGTCCACTGAAGAGGCAAAGCAATAGACAAAATCATAATCTAATACACACCTGGAAACGGAATAACAAGGTAAGAGATTTAAAAAGGAATTGGAGAAAAATCCGCCATCTGTACCCGACCTTGAGGCACTGAGGTGAGATTTTAGTGAGCCACAGATATTCAATCATTTATTTGATGAACTGTTTAATCTTGTGGTTGCAGGGAGGATGGAGACTATTTCCGCCAAACCCAGGTGAAGGCAGGGTACACCCTTGAATAGCTTGCAGGCCCAGATATAAAATAAATGGTATAGGACGTGGTGGTGCAGGTTATCCTCACAGCAAGAAGCCCAAGCCTCGGTGAGGGCAATTTTTTTTGTGTGTGGGGGTGTGTGTGTACAGTTTGTGTGTTCTCCCTGAGCATGCCTGGTGTTTCTCCAAAGTCATGTATATTAAGCTAACTGCATGCTCCGAATTTCCCCAAGGTGTGTGTTGGCACTTTGGGCGAAGGCGGGGTGCACCTGGAACAGCTCACCAGATCATCAGAGTGGGCTGAGATGGGCTCCAGCCTCCCTGCCATTCTAATACAGTAGTTTTATGCAATTTGTCAGATGAATGAATACCTGAATGAATGTAAAATCAATGTTATGCCTATGTTTAAATATAAGCTTGTAGGTTTATAGAATCCCTAAAATAGTGTACAGTATTTTTATTTGTGTTCATGGTAAAAGAGCAGACAAATATCCTGATGCAGTGTCAAAGCTGTTTAATTATACTATTCTTGTGGGGACATTTGATCCCACCAAAATACAGTATATAAACACACACACACACACACTATAAGCTCTATACACATGTATATACTGTATTAAATTGAGATCAGTCCCAGAGATTCATGATCCAGCCTGAACACTTTCCTGGGTAAATTCTCCTTAAACATCCAAACACACGTGATAGTGAGATCACACCGCGTTTAAAGTCTGGAGATAAACAGAAAACTGACTGTAGGGTGAAGGTTTTTCTATATGGATCAGGAATTGAGGACCTGAAATATTTAGATTTGTAGTGAATAAAAAGTGAAATACCTGCTGTGGTGGAAGAGAAGGCATGAAGCTCCGTCAGCAGCACAGGACCGACTCCCATCCCCGCGTCCACACCACGACCACTCTCTCTCTCTCTCTCTCTCTCTCTAACGGACGCGTCTGAGCGGTGAGTCGATTCACCCCATGAACATCGACTGAGAATAAACCTGCTGCGAAAAGGGCCACACTTCAGCAAGTCTGCATCCCAACCTGCTCATTAAACCTCTAATGTGTCCGATTACATCCTGTGTGTGTTGTACTATGAAGTCGTAGTGACGGAAGCAAACGAATCGGTTCGTTTTTGAACGACTCTTCAAATGAACCGACACATAAGAATCATTTGGACGCAATTTGAACATTTTTGACGAGTCTGTTTCACTGTTGGTGGCCTGGTTTTAAGGTGCTGAATTACTGATCCCAAGGTCGAGGGTTCAAGTCCCACTATCAGTGAGTTGTCCCCCCCTCTGAACAGCAAACCAGGTTATCAAACTGCCTATGGTTAGAGGTTCATGTAAAAGAACCAACATTGCTGACTTTCATAAAGAGGAGCTGCATAGCCGGCCTGCATTGGCCTGAGCTATCCAGGGTGTACGAGATGGGCACCAGCCTCCCAGCGACCCTAATTAGGATTAAGTGGTTCAGGAAATGGAATGAATGAATGTATTCAAAAGTCCTCCTCTTGCAAACCACCCACCGTATGAGAATGATAATGGCCAACATCCATAGAAGACAACCAGGTTAAACTTAAAAAATACAATTCTGCAAGGTCACTGCTTGATGTTCTACCAACATACTCTGATGGATGGATTGACCAGTAACATCCATGCTTAAATTACTGTGTAGGCTGGGATTAAAGGTGTGATCATTTGAAATGTTCAGATGCACCACTCAGGAAAGTAAACAGAGAGAATCCGCTGTTCTTGATTAAAGGTTGTATTTGTAAGACGGTTGCTGAGGGTTGGACTGACTTATCTCAAGATGCACTGAGGAAACAAATAGGATGAATCAACCTGATAGATGTTTTAAGTTCATCAGTTCATTTTCTGTAAGGGGCAGTGGTGGTCTCGTGGTATAGGGCGCTCACTGGTCCTTAGGTTGGGGGTTCGAGTCCCATTCTCCACAAGGTCGTCACTGTCCCCTTCAGTGCAGCTAACTGGGTTATCAAAGGCTGGCCATGTCTCTCATTGTCTATGGTGAGAGGCATGTTAAAGAACCTAGGCTGCAAAGCCGTCAGCGTGTTTCTGTCCCTTGCTAAAAGGTTGTGTCAGGAAGGGCATCCGATGTAAAAACCTACGCCAACTCAAACGTGCGAATCATTCGCTGTGGCCACCCCTGAGAAAGGGAAAAAACCGAAAGGAAATCTCTCTTCATTTTCTGCAACTGCTTATTCCTAATGAAGATCGCAGGGAGGCTGGTGCCCATCCCAGCTGACTCCGGGCAAGGGCAGAGTACACCCTGGACAGCTCGCCAAACCATCGCAGGGCGGAAACACGCCGACGGCTATGCAGCCTACTCTTTATGAAAGTCAGCAATGGTTCTTTTACATGCCTCACACCACAGACAGTGAGAGACATGGCTGGCCTTTGATAACCCAGTTAGCTGCACTGGGGGGACAGTGACAACCTTGTGGAGAGTTGGACTCGAACCTCCAACCTAAGGATCAGCGATCCAGCGCCCTATACCACTAGGCCACCACTGCCCTATTTTTAAGTTATCGGTAATAACATTTATGAACGGGGCAGTGGTGGTCTAGTGGTATAGGGCGCCGGATCGCTGATCCAAAGGTTGGGGGTTCAAGTCCCCCCCCCAGTGCAGCTAACTGCGTTATCAAAGGCCGACCATGTCTCTCACTGTCTATGGTGTGAGGCATGTAAAAGAACCATTGCTGACTTTCGACAAGAGTAGGCTGCAAAGCCGTCAGCGTGTTTCCGCCCTGCGATGGCCTGGCGAGCTGTTCAGGGTGTACTCTGCCCTCGCCCTGAGTTGGCTGGGATGGGCACCAGCCTCCCCGCGACCCTAATTAGGATGAAGCGGTTACAGAAAATGAAGAAAATGAACATTTATGAAACAAAAATAATGTGCCATATTACAGAAATTCACCACACAGTCCCATATAAATAACAATAAAAACATCTTATGGAATTGGAACTGCAGATGGAAACCAGAGTACCCAGAGGAAACCTATACAGGAGACCACTCTCTTGATAAGATGGCCCTGACACGAGCTGCTGTGCCCTTCATGCAGAGTCGGTCGGATGCACATATAAATTAACTTTATGGCTGGTGGTGACATAATATTGGGCACACTCGCCTCACAGCCACAAAGTCTAGGGTTCGATGCCCAGGCTCAGAGAGGGCTCTTTTGTTTGAGGTTTGCATGCTGTCTCTGTGCTCACACTGTACCCAGAGGAAACCCACACAGTCTCAGAGGAGAACATACAGACCCCACACAGAATCAGCCAGGCCCCAGGACTCAAATCCAGCACCTTACCGTCATGAGATGGACGTGCTCACTTCTTTGTTGCTGTGCAGAGTTCCTTTTTATATTAAAAATAAAATGTGTAATAACTCCTAACCCCTTTACATTTATCATACATTTAAATCAATAAAATCAGAAAATGGCATCCCAGATTAGATGCCACTGATTAGAACCTCTTGCATGTGGAACCTGTTATACTTAATCTGGAAGTCTATGGACAAGTCGAACTGCAAGTTTGAGCCGCAGTCTGATGTTCTGTGGGCTGGACATGCAAAGAAAACCCTGAATGAAGAGCAGCTAAAGAGATTTTGCATGGGAGTGTCGCAGAAACTTGGACAAGCTGATGTCAGAGACTGTAATGCATCCAATCACAACCACGTGCAGAAATTCTGTTGAAGAGACACTATTATTTTTATTTACATATAAATGAGTACTCTATTTAATTCTGTCTAAAAAATGTATGTATCTGTAGGCAAGTGTTAAAAAAAAAAAAAACAATTTATCAAAAAGGATGATATTTTCAGACTGCCCAACCTTGGGCCAGGATGATCCCCTGCCTTGCACTTCTACATTTCAGTGCTTTTCTGGTTCTGAACAGCTTTCCCTGACTTGAAGTGGTTGTGATCAAGCAAAGCAAACACGGAAAGGACGGGGGGGAGGGGGGGCTGGTTCCACCAGGACCAGCGCTGAGAACCTCTGAAATAAACAGTGTATAAAAATCATTAAGAATATTTGGTGATGTTCTGCCCTCCAGTGGCCAACACAAAGATTCACAACTTTACAAATGCCCCGTTAATACATCATGGTTGCCAGGATATCATTTTATAAATCATCACACAACCACTCGACCTATTTGCCAAACCGCTTAATCCGAGTAAACAATGGGCGAAGGTAAAGTATAGTGTCCTGTCCAGCTCAGCAGACTATTACAGGGTCAACCCACATGCAGCCATTCACACTCAAAACAATCTGAAACCAAACTAACCAAATGCATGACCCCCATCCCCCCAGTTTCTCCCCTAATTTATTGGCATGCAATTGAAACCCATCAAGTTCTTACTTTCCCTGTCACATGACCACCACCAACCAGGGAGGGGCGAAAGCATATACATGTCCCATCCACCCGCTTCCTTTTGAACTACTGTACATGTGTATTCAATTGTGGTCTAACACACTTGGAGGGAAAGCACTATCTGCCTCCTCGTGAAAGAGCTCACAGACGCCCATGATCACGGCTTGTGATCACTGTGACAGGTAAGTGAACATATACCATCCCTCCATCCCTTCTGTGAGAGCTCAGTCAATTAGCTCAATTAGCAATTAGGACTCTTGGCCACGGACGACTGTGGAATTAACCCGGCTAATGTGCATGTCTAAAAACTGTCGGAGGAAACCGATGTACTTGGAGGAAACCCACACATTCACAGGGAGAACATGCAAAATCCACACTGAAATGCACTCAACAAGCTCAGGACTAGAACCCAGTACCTCCTGGATGTTTGACATCTAATTACAATAGTCCATCTGCTGATATGTGGCTTGTCAGATCCACTCATCACATCCATCCAAAATCCTCCATCATCTACTGCATACACCTTCATCACACACCAGTGTTAGCATGGCAGCATAGTGGTTAACACGTTCACCTTACAAGCAAGACGGTTTTGGGTTCAAGTCCCAGGCGCATCGAAGTCCAAGGCATTTCTATCTGGATTGGTGCAGGATACCAGAGTCCCTGGAGCAAACCAACGCAAGCACAGGAAGAACATGCAAACTCCAAAGATATGCACACGAGGCCAATTGGCTGTTCCAAATCGCCCCTTGGTGAGAGTGGGTATGATTGTGATCTGTTCAGGGTATATGCACCCCAGCTTCACCTCGAGCTGGCTGAGAGTGACTCCAGGCTTCCTGCAACCTGAGTAGGAATGAGTGGTTCAATGAATGAATTCATTAATGTACCAACTTTGACTTTAAGTTTAATAAAGCACCAGCCACTTAGACAATAGAAGAAATATTTATTTTGTAATAGACTTCAGTTTGGAAATAACTGACCATTCAGGGTGGGGGGAGGGGAGTACACAATTAGTTTACTTTTATTGGGGTTTTTTTTCTGGATCACTGACAGTCGATGTAATATCTATGAGCACATGCAATGGCTTTCTATCCACTACACAAACAGCAATGAAGCTCCTTGGTTAAACCACAGATGGTCACAGACCAGACGCTGGCCAGTGAACGTCTCTCACCAAATACACACACACACACACACACACACACACACACACACACACACACACACACCATCCATCTCTTGTGTGTGAAACAATGTCAGTGTTGGTAGATAGAACACAGCAAAGTGACGGATTTTTCTTTCTTTTTTTAGTAGATTCCGTGACAGTTCTGATGTCAGTGCAGCTTTTCAGACGAGTTCGGTCATGTACCAACAGGCTCGATCGTCATGAAGAGAAGAGATGATGGTTTCAGAAGGGCAGTCCATTTGCATAAGAGTCTGTGTGTTTGTCTGCTGACGTGAGAACTTGCAGCCTGTTTTATAGTCTCTGATGGATAAAGTGCACTTGATGGCTGAGGTTCCGGTAAAGCAGCGGGCTCTTAGTTCATAGAATCCTGTAACGAACCCACAGATTTAATAATAATAATAATAATAATAATAAAAAAAATAATAATCACCCCACTGCAGCACCATTTGGGCAACCCATCAGTAAGGCATGATTATTGAATTAACAGTAGGGTGAGGGTGGGGTGGTTATAACTGCATTATAAAACATCCCTCCTGGAACTAAAGAATGAAGGAAACTGCAGATTCCCAGACCCCGCCGTATTTCCTCAGACCTCCACGTTCTCTCACGTCCATGGAGACACACGTCCCCCTGACTATGGTTCCGGTGCATCCCTCTCTAGTACAGATTATGACTCAGAATGATTCCCTGGCTGCATTAAGGGATTAGAGAGAACCCGTGTGTTGCTGTGGTCTGAAGGCTGTGACTGCACTTTGTAAACAAGGCACCGTATTACTAAACAGGGCAGATGTGTGTTTCTATTCACGTGAATCTTTCAAAATAATAACAACATTCAGTAAAAATCCCCACAGCACATTTCCACCGGCTCCTGTCAGCCCACAAGGCAAAAGAACGACTACTAAGGCAAGTTCTCTGTGTAAAGAAATGCAAAGTGCATCTTTTCCAATCATATTTTTTAATTTTTTTTCTCTCTCTCACTTTTTTTTTTTTTTTTTTTTTAAATCATAGACACTTCTCTGGAATAAATTATCTATACACACCCCCACTCCCAGCACAGCTCATGCTGTTTGGCCATAGAAATCTTTATAGATCTATTTTTTTAATACACAATTTCAGGATCAGCAGAAGCTCTGCTCCGCCCCAGAACCAAATTCTTCTGCCCTGCTTGGTTTCTCCAGCAGACCAGCGAAAACAAATTTCCAGTTTTCTTCACACAGGACACACATATGTTTAAGAGAAGAAAAAAAGTAGATTTGAAATGAAGAAACAGGAGTACAAATATTCACCGTGCTACCAGTTCCCAGTCAAAAAACAAACGAACAAACAAAAAAACCCCAGTATTCCACCAAAGGGTTTCCAGCAGAAATAAAAAACCCTCTTCCTGATGGAAGTAGACAAGAGATGATCTGATTGGAGAGAGAGAGAGGGAGCAGATGACATCAGCGCTTCACTGCACACCTTCCTCATCGACGTACGTTGAAGGGAACCAGCCAATCTACAACCAGGAACACGATAACCACTTCACACAACAGCACACCAGAATTTAACATTCAACATGACCTTATATCATATTTAATAATTAATACTACGGTGTGTAATACCCCCATTTCACTGGAGCACGGCAAACTTACGAAAGCAAAAATGTTATCATAAAACGTTCTGTAATTATTCCCTCATCTTCCGTGTCATTCCTCTGGGGGCAGTGGTGGTCTAGTGGTATAGGGCACTGGATCGCTGATCCAAAGGTTAAGGGTTCGAGTCCCACTCTCCACAAGGTTTTCACTGTCCCCCCCAGTGCAGCTAACTGGGTTATCAAAGGCGGGCCATGTCTCTCACTGTCTATGGTGAGAGGCATGTAAAAGAACCATTGCTGACTTTCGTAAAGAGTAGCTGCAAAGCCGTCAGCGTGTTTCTGTCCCTTGCTAAAGGGTTGTGACAGGAAGGGCATCCGACGTAAAAACCTCTGCCAAATCAAATGTGCGAATCAGATGATTCGCTGTGGCGACTCCCGAGTAAAAGGGAAAAAGCCGAAAGGAAGACAGACAGACTTCCGTGTCAATCCTCAAGTCTTCCTCCACTTCCGTATGCTTCTGACAGGCCAAAATATTCTGTGAACATGAAACGTGAAAAAAAATTCCATGTACACATTTTCCGAGTAAAAATGCCGAAACTCTTTCATAGACTGTGTTCTGAGCCTTTCTGCTACGATCCTTGCATGCCGTAATCAAGTGAAATGGGGGTATAGCACTTTAAAGGCTCTATTAGCAGAAATGAACTGTTATACCATTAAGCTATATTCAATAAAAAATGCTCTTGAGGTTTCGAAACTTTAGAGTACACTGCTTTTATCTGAATATGAAGGTCTGAGATCCCATCTCATGCAGACCGCCATCTTGCCCTGCTATGTTTCTACAGTAGCCTACAGTACAGCTGTACAGGCTTTGAAGGGGAGGGGATCATGAATGAAATTTCAATTGGTTGCAATCTGGAACCTCCCCATGAGATGCTGCTAAAATGTTACATACAGTACCTTTCAAGTAAAACAAACCCAAATCTAGTTCTATTCTTTTTCCAGGCTTGAGTCTTACCCTGCCGTTTGCCTCTCCTTTCCACCAGCCCTGGTCTCCTCCTATCTTGCTGTAGATTTTGACGACGTCACCTTCTCTTAAAGATAGCTCTCTCATGTCCCGAGCTGCAAAGTTATATCTGGCCACCGCTGTGCTCACCACCTTTGGTGTGAAAACTGGACAACACAAGACATTATTAAACGGATGAAAGGACCCATACAGAACGGAATGGGACACGGGGGGGGGGGGGTTTAGGACCCAGCTGTATGATGTGGATGAGTAATGTCTCAGCCAACACTGGATGAAGGTGGGGTACATCACACACACACACACACACACACACACACACCTTCATAACAGAAATGGAGTTCGCAATATCACTGGATATTTTTATAAGGAAAGGAATAAGGGAGGATCAGGTGGAGGAAAGAACATGAAAGGGAAAAATCTGAATGGATAAATTTGACTGTAATGAGAGAGAGAGGGAGAGAGAGAGAGAGAGAAAGATAGTACCTGACCAGAAGGGAGTAGAGCTCTGAGAAGAGAAGTTGATGCCTTGAGGACTGAGGAAGGAGAAGTTGTAGGAAGCACAGGAGGCTGCTAAGATACCAGCAAGAAGACAGAAAGACAAACTCAGATCAAAGACAGAAATCTGCATACACACCATTTCACCAGGCGCATGTGCACACGCGTGCATGTGGGTGCGTGCGTGTGTACGCATGAGGCCCGACTGCGAAATCAATTCTCCGTAAGACAATAAACAACACAAACTGCTCATCATTTCTCTACAGCAGGGCTCCCTGAGTCTCTGTTGCGCTTTTTACGGCCATGTGGCTCCACAGAGGACAGTTAGACACAGCTGGACGATGAACAAAGAGGGTGTTTGTGGGCTTCTGGCTACAGGGTAGTGAATATCTTTTATAACTCACTCTGCGGCATGTGTTAACACAATCTATTCAGGATGCAGACACAAAATCTAGTCCTGCAGTTGAGGCGAAAGGCGGACGGGGGCGGTTCCTGAGCATAGCAACTATGGGGTGATTGACAAGTACAATGGGAAGAGGCGTAGCATGTAGCATGTGGTGGGTGGGACTAGCAGATGTTTCTTTTAGGAAGTCAGGAAGGGTGTGATAGAGATAGAGAAAGGAAGAGCAGGGTGATGCCATGGATGAATACAAAAGTGAGAGAAAGGTAGAGAGAAAGAGAGAGACAAAGAGAGAGGGAGAAACAGAAAAAAATACAGGGGGAGCACGCAGAACAGAGTGCTAAAGAGAGACGGATCGAGAGACTAAGAGACAGCAAGCAAATTACTGACAGAGACAGAAGGTAGAGAGAGGGTTAAGAGAGTGAAAGAGAGAGAGAGAGAGAGAGAGAGAGAGAGAGATAGAGAGAGAGAGATGCAGAGTTTACACACACACACACACACACACACACACACACACACACACACACACACACACACACACACACACACAGGGGTGAGGGGGTGCTGGGCGGTTGTACCTGGAGAGCGTGTGCTGGCTCTGGAGTTGGAGCGCTCTCGGGACTTGTACGGGTATCGTAGTGTTGTGTCCAGCAGTTTAAAGCTCTCTTTCAGCGAGTGACACTGATAATACTCCACCAACTCCTGCACACACATCACATCCAACACGTCTTCAACTCCTCCCTCTACAGTCTGAATAAACTCACTGCAGCAATCACTCAACGCTTTACCAGCAGGCTCTCGAACTTCTTTGCTTCCGTGATGTGAATCCAGTTGTCTTTCTCAACCACTTTAATATGTTTCACTTCGTCATTGAACCTGTTGTAGAGAGGGAGTGAGTGTGTGTGTGTGTGTGTGTGTGTGTGTGTGTGTGAGAGAGAGAGAGAGAGAGAGAGAGAGAGAGAGAGAGAAAGAGGGAGGAAGAGAGAGCACGGTTCAACAGTGAACAGCATCACAACCAACATCACTAAAGAAACAATCAATCCGGTAAAGAACATCCACGTCAATATTTATTACCTCCTCGCATCTGTGAGTTATTAACAGGATTACATATAAGCAGTCTTTCATAAAATTTGTATTGGGGCGGGGTTTTAGACAAAGAAGACTCCATTCCATTTTGAAGATGATGCAGATCAAATTCTGTATCAGAAATGTTTAAGACAATTCTTTAACATTGTTAAAGAAGACAATTACAGACATTTAGGCTTCGCTTGGCAGGGGTTTGCACTCTCCGTAGGCTTTTGTAATACCTAAGAGATCTTTAAAGGTGAACCACAATGTTCCCGAGTGACGCATCGACAAAGTAGGTGACTATCAACCCAGAGATTGCAAGTTCGAATCCGGGTTGATGCCATAGCCATCCATGACCAGGAGTCAATGTGAACTGATTGGTCGAGCTCCCACAGGAGGGGAAGATGGAATACGCTCACTTCCCTGTCACTCACAGTGATTTCCAGCTAATCGCAGGCGTCGGTACGCTCATTCATTCAAGGTGGAAGATTGCACCTTCCCTCCAAGTGTGTTAGACTGCCCCCAAGTTTAAAAAGAGGCAGGTGGATAACATTGCAAGTCACAGAGTACACTGTATTTCCTCACTGGTTCCACCACTCATAGTAGTTGCAGCATAAACTTTGTGCCGTATGTCTCCTCCTTATTTATAGATTATATACAAACAAGTGAATAACTATTTTGGCAGTTTTCACATAACTGAGCGATTAATTACAATAAACATGTAAAAACATCACAACATGCATTTATATTACAAAAAAGTGCTTCAAAAGTAGGTACAGTGGTACTTCACATTAGGATAGTCTCAGCAAAAGAAAAATCCAGGTTACGAATTTTCCAAAATTTTTTGTCTTTGTATACGAAACAAGTTCTTATAAAACATGCCATTCAAACATTAAAACAGGCCATTCAAACATTCAAAGGCGCCATGCAAACAATGCACGAGCTGCTCTCCCATCAATGACGTTCAAACATCCCGCCCCGCTGGTCTCCCATTGGCTAGGAGGGATGACGCAGGTCCCTCTTATTGGCTATTTCCCAACATGTTGCCCCGCTGGTCTTCCATTGGCTAGAAGGAATGACGCAGGTCCCTCCCATTGGCTATTATGGAGCTGCATCTCCCATAATACTTTTCGTGTAAAGGACAGAGTTGCTATTGTTTCTTGCTTTATTTCTTGACTCAGGCTTTTAACCTTCCATAAACATTTGTAAGATTATAACTCTGGGAAGAAGACATGGCCAACACATGCGCGCAGACACACACGTGTGTGATTTCCGGTGCGAGTGAGAAGAAGAAACGGGCTTGAGTGATAAAGCAAAGGAATATGGCCAAACCCGTCTACCATCGGTACGATATTGAAGCAGAAGGAAGTCTTACAAGGCATGCTTTTATAATTTTTAAAGGGTTTAGGTGGTAGTATTGGGGGGCATTGGAACAAATCACATGTTTTACATGTAAAATGCGGTTTAATTTATGAAAAATCCAGGTTAAGAAAAAGGCTCTGGAACGGATTAATTTTGTAAGGTGAGTATACCATTGTATTTTACTTCAGAACGATCACAAAACAGCCCACAGAATCCTAGATGGCCCCCCTCATGGCTGAAAGTAACTGCAGTGCTGACTATAAAATCAGTGTCTGTTGTTAAACAGCAGGTAAAGTATCTCACTTTATGCTGATGGCGAAACGTTCAGCCTCCGCAGTTCGCTCTCGGATCAGATACGTGCCGCTGCTATGAGACTTCAAGAGGTTATCAGCCTGCTGCCTCTCCATGTTCCCTGCAAACCTGTATTACACACACACACACACACACACACACACACACACACACACAAAGAGTCATTCATCATCGCAGCCCTTATACTGGGTCAGTACACTGAGAAATCTCATGATGTGCACTGCACATGGCTTTGATGCAATCAATCATCAGCATCGATTTAAACCACAAGTGCAAGGTGGTTGTTGTTGTTGATTAATTTTATTTAGGTCAAATGTTCCAGGAGTGCTTTGATTATATGTTTTCCTTGGCTTTGTGTTAACAATCGGCAAGCCAAAAAAATCAATGGTGTTGAAATTGGAAAACAAAAAGGAGTAAAAGGGACATACCAAGGATAAACATTGTAATCTGTCTCTCTTGAGGACTGACGACTGGGAAAAGACTGGGATGGCTAGAGAGAAATAGATAGAGAGAAAGAAAGTGAGGGAAACAGTGGGTATGTGAAAGGAGAGAGGGCGAGAGAGAAAGGGAGGGAGTGAGGAAGGGAGCATGTGACGGAGATGGAGGAAGCGAAAGAGGGAGAGAGGGGGTGGGAGACAGAGAGGTGGAGAGAGAGAAGAATCGAGGGAGGGAGAGAGGCAGGGAGAGAAAAGAAAAAGAGGAAGAAAGAGAGGGAGGGAGAAAGGGGAAGAGAGAGACCGAGAAGGAGTGAGAGAGAGAGAGAGCGAGAGAGAATGAGGGAGAGAGAGGAAGATAGAGAGTGAGAGAAGGAAAGAGTGGGAGAGAGAATGAGGCAGAGAGAGAGAGAGAGAGAGAGAGAGAGAGAGAGAGAGGGAGGGGAGAGATGGAGAGAGAGACCAAGAGTGATGGAGGGAGAAAGGGGGGAGAGAGAGAGAGAGAGAGAGAGTGAGGGAGGGAGAGAGAGTGTGGGAGAAAGACAGCGAGGAAGGGAGTGAGAGAGAGAGGAGAGAGAGGGGAGAGGGGGTAGTGTGATAGGGAGAGAGACAGAGAGGGTAAGAGGGCGAGCGAGGGAGAGACAGAGGTGAGAGGGGAGAGAGGTGAGAGAGAGGGGAGAGAAAGAGAGAGGGAGAGAGAGAATGAGGGAAGGAGAGGGAGAGAGAGAGAGAAAAAGAGAGAGAAGGAGACAGGGTGAGAGATGTAGAGACAGAGGTGAGAGAGGGAAGCAGTGGGAGTGAGAGGGGACAGAGGGAGGGAGTGACAGAATGAGGGAGAGAGAAGGAGACAGGGTGAGAGATGTACAGACAGAGGTGAGAGACGGAAGGAGTGAGAGAGAGGGAGGGAGTGGGAGAGAGGAGGAGAGAGGGAGTGAGAGAATGAGGGAGAGAGAGGGGAGAGAGTGGGAGAGAGCGAATGAGGGAGAGACAGAGAGGGATGGAGGGAGGGAGGAGAGAGTGAGAGATAGAAAGAGAGAGAGAGAGAGAGGGAGACAGGGTGAGAGATGGAAACAGAGAGGGAGAGAGACAGAGGGAGAAAGAGAGTGAGAGAGAGGGAGAGAGCGGGGCACAGAGGGATGGAGAGAGAGGGAAGGTGGAGAGACAGGAGGGATAGAGAGAGGGGAGGTGGAGATAGAGAGAGAGGGAGAGAGAGAGAGTGAGGGTGAGAGGAAGAGTGAGGGAGGGAGTGAGAGAGAGAGCAGGCCAGAAGGAAGAGAGAGCAGGAGGGAGTGAGAAAGAGGGGAGAGAGGAGAGAGCGATAGAGAGAGGTGAGAAAGAAGTGTGTGTGTGTGTGTGTGTGTGAGAGAGAGAGGATGGAGAGAGGGAGAGTGAGGGAGGGGGAGAGAGAGGGAGAGAGAGAGAGAGAGAGAGAGAGAGAGAGAGATATTATCGACAGTGACATGTTTGACTATATTATGAATATATATTTATATTATCTCCCTGGTCCCAGAAAATGACAATCAGTAAATTTTTTATTTACAGTGGAGCCTCGGTACTCGAACTTAATCTGTTCCAGACAGCTGTTTGGATTCCAATTTGTTTGGATTCCGAATCCGCGTTTCTCATTACAAATAATGTAAATGGCTTAATCCGTTCCGTCGTCTTTTGAACGGACATTAACAGTACCGTAAGTCATACCATAGGTCCACAAATTATTTGAAAAAATGATTGAATACAGTACACTATGTTATTGTCTGTGTTGTGAGAGACTCTTTAACTGCACTGTGGTTTTTATTTTAGTGTGTTATGGTCTCTCATAAAAGAGTTGCGCGTTGAAATGCGCACTGGAGAGAGGCGTGTCTGTCACACGTGGTGTGCAGTGCTAAACAAACACACCTGATTCCATTTAATCACGGGCCATAAAGACCAACAGCGCTTTTCCCAATGCTAGAAGACAGTCCCTCTTCCCTGTGATCTCTCTGGCTCTCAGCTCCGTGCTCCACCAATTCCCGCTTTAGTTTAATTTCCGTGTTTCTCTGCATTTCTAAACATTGACTACAATTTCTCCGTTTCATCTCGAAAACGGGTACGCTTTATTGTTCATAAGGAAGGCACTAGAGCACGAGCACTAGAAACACGGAAATCAAACTAAAGCGGGAACTGGTGGAGCACGGAGCTGAGTGCCAGAGAAATCACGGGGAAGAAGGACAGTCTTCTAGCACCGGGAAGAGCACTGCTAGGCTTTATAGGGTGTGACTAAAAGGAATCAGGTGTGTTTGTTTGGCGCTCCACCACGCATGTGACAGCCACGCCCCTCTCCAACACGCATTTCAACGTGCAACTCTTTTGTGAGAGACCATAACACACTAAAATAAAAACCACAGTACAGTTAAAAAAATAAAAACAATAAAGATAAGAATTTTAACCTTTGTGGTGGTGAGCAGTTGGTACACATAAATGTTGGAGGAGAGAAGAGGACTCCCTTGCATAACAGAGAGGGAGAAAGGAAGCGGATTCCCTTTCATAACAGCTTCAGGTAAATCAGCCAAAAGGTGTTTTTTTTTCTCTTGCTACCGCTTTGCATGGATGACTCTTCTTCAGGATGTTCCATTATTTTCTTGAAGAGCATTTCTAATGTGGCTTGTTTCTGCCTTTTTTTCCCATGAGCTCATCTTGAAAGGTGTTCACAGTGCTGCTAGCACTTTAGCTTAGCTTTAGCACTAGCGTTAGCTTTATGAGGGTGATATGTACATAGTACTGTATCAACAACTTCCAGACTTCCCCAGAACAGCTTTATTAGGGTGATACAGAGTATCAACAATTTCCGGACTTCCCCAGAACATAAATAGTATCAACAACTTCCGGAAGTTGCGCACTTTTCCTCCCTCTCGGTCTCGTTTTTCTCGCGCGTTTCTCAAGGTCGACTTCCAGTTTTTGTTCGGTTTCCGGGAAGAAAAAAAATCAGGGATTTCTTGTTCGGATTCCTATTTATTCGAACTCTAGAGCGTTCAGATTCCGAGGCTCCACTGTATTTATTTTTTTGGATGGAATCTTCCTGAGCTCAGGATAATCCCCCCCCCCCCTCAAAAAAAAAAAAAAAAAAAAAACCTCACACCCTCTGAACAGTTGTTCCTCATAACTGGGGGTTGGGGAACATTTCTAACTCCCCGCTGAGTGAAGTACTAACAGAAAGTGCTGCACTTTCATTTCAGCCAAGGCTCCAGATTTTCTTTCCCTCTTGCGCAGATTAAAGTGGGCCATTCGTGTGGCTACTCCCAGGCGTGTCCTGCGTTAGGATTTATATTTATATTCCAAAATTTAACGTTAACACACAAAATTGGGCCAAGAATCTTCCAGCCTCCTGATACAGAAAAGGAAGCAGCTGTTAAACAAACCATCTGCTTAAATCACGCTGGGCCTGTATGTGTCTCGCCTGCCTTTGTCAAAAAGTTATTAATTTATTTTACACGCACAGAGAAGAAAAGTTCTTGATTTGTGTTTTCACAGGAAGAGAAAAGTATTTTGATCACCAACATAAATGGATTGATCTGATTAATGCTATTAAGGTCGTGGCGGAGGCTGGAATCTATTGTCAGTGAAGGCAGGGTACACCCTCAACAGCTCCCTAAATCATCACGAGGCCAACACACACAACCATTCACACGCACACCTAGGGACAATCTGAAACAACCAATTAGCCGCCTTCTTCTTTTCCTTTCGGCTGTTCCCTTCAGGGGTTGCCACAGCAAATCATCTACCTCCATCTCACTATTTCCTCTGCATCTTCTTCTCTTACACTAACTAGCTTCATATCCTCCTTCCCCACATCCATAAATCTTCTCCTTCATCTTCCTCTAGGCCTTCTGCCTGGTAGTTCCAACCTCAGCATCCTACTACCAATATACTCACTATCCCTCCTCTGTACAAGTCCAAACCATCTCAATCTCGCCTTTCTGACTTTGTCTCCAAATCCTCTTACATGTGCTGTCCCTCTGATGTACTCATTCCTGATCCTATCCATCCTTGTTACTCCAAAAGAAAACCTCAACATTTTAATCTCTGCTACCTCCAGTTCTGTTTCCTGTCTTTTCCCCAGTGCCACTGTTTCTATACTTTCTGTCTTACTGAGGCTAACCTTCATTCCTCTCCTTTCCAGGACAAACCTCCATTTATCTAGATTTTCCTCAACTTGTTCTCTGCTCTCACTACAGATCACAATATCATCTGCAAACATCGTAGTCCATGGGGAATCTTGTCTCATCTTGTCTCATCTGTCAACCTGTCCATCACCATAGTTCAGAGCTGACCCTTGATGCAGTCCCACCGCCACCTTGAACTCTTCTGTCACACCGACAGCACACCTCACCACTGTCTTACATCTCTCATACATGTCCTGCACCACTCTAACATACTTCTCTGCCATGCCCGACTTCCTCATGCAATACCACAGTTCCTCTCTCGGCACCCTGTCATATGCTTTCTCCAGATCTACAAAGGCACAATACAGCTCCTTCTGACCTTCTCTGTACTTCTCTATTAACATCCTCAAAGCAAACACTGCATCTGTGGTGCTTTTTCTCGGCATGAAACCAAACTGTTGTTCACAAATGCTGACCTCTGCCCTTAGTCTCGCTTCCACTCTTCTTTCCCATAACTTCATCTTGTGGCTCATCAACTTTATCCCTCTGTAGTTGCCACAACTCTGCAGGTCTCCCTTGTTCTTAAAAATAGGCAACAGCACGCTTCTCCTCCATTCCTCCGGCATACTCTCACTCTCTAAGGCCTTGTTGAATGATCTTGTCAGAAAATCTACTGCTACCTCTCCTAGACACTTCCACACCTCCACCGGTATGTCATCAGCACCAACTGCCTTTCCACTCTTCATCTTCTTCAATGCCCTCCTCACTTCACCCTTACTAATCTTTGCTACTTCCTGGTCCTCAACAGTCACCTCTTCTACTCTTTTTTCTCTCTCATTTTCCTCATTCATCAGCTCTTCAAAGTACTCTTTCCATCTTCCCAGCACACTTCTTGTCATCAGTCAATACATTTCCCACTCTGTCCTTATTCACTCTAACTTGCTGCACGTCCTTCCCATCTCTATTTCTCTGATGTACCAACCTGTATAAATCATTTTCTCCCTCCTTACTGTCCAACCTAGCATACAAGTCATCATACGCCCTCTGTTTGTCCTTTGACACTGCTACCTTCACCTTACGCTGTATCTCCCTGTATTCCTGTTAATTCTCTTCAGTCCTCTCCATGTCCCACTTTCTCTTAGCTAACCTCTTCCTTTATACACACTCCTGCACTTCCTCATTCCACCACTAAGTACACTCCTACCTGTCTCCTGATCACATTTTCTGTAGTTGTCCAGTCATCTGGAAGCACTTCCTGACCACCCAAAGCCTGTTTCAACTCCTCCTTGAAAACAACACAACACTCTTCCTTTTTCAGCTTCCACCACTTCTGATCTGCCTTTGCTTTCTTCACCTTCCTCACCGTCAGCGTCATCCTGCACACCACCATCCTATGCTGTTTGGCAACACTCTCACCCACTACTACATTGCAGTCACTGACTTTCTTTAAATTACATCGCCTACACTAGACGTAGTCTACCTGTGTGCTCCGACCTCCGCTTTTATAAGTCACCATATGCTTCTGTCTCTTCTGGAAGAAAGTATTCACCACAGCCATTTCCATCCTTTTTGCAAAATCTACCAACATCTGTCCTTCTGTGTTCCTGTCCTGGATACCAAACCTGCCCATCACTTCCTCATCCCCTCTGTTGCCTGCACCAACATGTCCATTGAAGTCTGCACCAATGACCACTCTTTCACCTCTGGGGGTACTCTGCATCACTTCATCTAACCAATCCAGAATCTCTCTTTCTCTTCTAGCTCACATCCTGCCTGTGGGGCATAAGCACTAACAACATTGAGCATCACACCTTCAATTTCCAACTTGAGACTCATCACTCTGTCTGACACGCTTTTCACTTCAAGAACATTCCTGACGAACTCCTCCTTCAAGATGACTCCTACTCCATTTCTCTTCCTATCCACACCATGATAAAACAGCTTAAACCCTGCTCCTAAGCTTCTAGCCTTCCTACCTTCCCACCTGGTCTCCTGAACACAGAGTATGTCCACCTTCGTCCTCTGCATCATGTCAGCCAGCTCTCTACCTTTTCCTGTCATAGTTCGAAAATTTAAAGTCCCTACTCTCAGTCCTAGACTCATGCCTTTCCTCTTCTCTCTCTGCCTACGGACATGCCTCCTGCCTCTCCTTCTTTGACCTCTCCTTCTTCGACCAACAGTAGTTCAATTTCCACCAGCACCCTGTTGTTTATCAGCACTGATGGCATATATATGAGCCTATAGTTTCAATATTTGGATGGTGGGAGGAAACTGGGGGACCTGGAGGAAACCCACGTAATTACAAGGCGAAGAACATGCCCACAGAACACCCATTTGCCAAGTCCGAGATTCAAACCCTGGACCTTCTTCGTGCAAGGCAGACGTGCTAATAACTACTGCACTATGCCGCCCGGTATTTAATTCATAACATAAAATAAATGATTACAGGAAATAATTAGTGTCTCTTTACTGATGCTTTTAGTTTGGGGTCTCACACTCTTTCCGCCTTCACTGACGCTTTTCCTCTTACAATATGATTTGACGTGCTAACTAGTATAAAGTCGACGCCCACTGATATGGTTTGATTAACAGCATCAACTGAATTGAAAGTTCAATAATTAATTTTCAGACGTAAATTTTGCTTCAACTGTTACAGATATTTTCCTTAACGTATACAGGTTGTAGCAACGATTAGAATTTAAATACTTGATTCTGATTGGCTATCGCATTCAGCAGTCTTTCTAACTCACCGTTGTTAAGTATAACAGACTGTTGCTATGGAGTCCATCATGAGCAGAAACAATGAAATTATTTTGTAATCTAAATCTTGTGCTAGATCACTGTTTTAATTATTAATCAGGCAAAAATATACAGCCAAGGAAAATTACGCCCTTCAGACCGAGTCCAGACTCTTCTGGCTGGGTGTATGACGTACAGCGAAGACTTTATCTAATGTGTTTACAGTTCCAAAGATACAGTGTAAAAACTCAGTTCCAAAGATACAGTGTAAAAACTCACCTTTGGGTCGAGACATGGCTTTACATTGGAACTGGGGAAGTAGCCGATCTTCAGGGTCTGGATGAGCTTCCCCTAGGAGAAAGTCACACACACACACACACACACACACACACACACACACACACAAAGTTATAAAAGGGCCTTTCTGACTTTTCTCTTGAGTTTCAATGACTCAAGGTGCAGTCAGAAACAAACGGTGGTATTAACTCACCTCCCACCATGAGGTGTCTGGATCTCCTTTCAGAAGCTCAATGACATCACCTGTCTGAAAGGAGAGGGGGCATTTGCCCGGGGGAGCTGGAGTGCCATGGTAGTTCCTGATTGCAACCATCTTTGGACCTAGAAGACATGGCGCCCATAATTCCATCAGTTTTCACATTAAATCTCCAAAAAATAGAAAGATAAAAAACCCTCCAAAGAATCTACATTTCATTTCTATAAAAATTAAATAAAAAGCTTTATTTAAACAGCAGGATGTGGAGTTTTAACTCCAGAGCTGTCATCTGAGCCTGAAATCAAAACTGCGGTCACCGGATGGCAGCAGGGAGCTAAAAAACACATCCTGCTGTAATCTGTGTCCAGACCTTCCCGGGCCGAAGACTCAATAAATGGTTGATAATCACTTGTCTTTGAGTAGAAAAGGACAAAATGACATGTGTTCCTACCCGATTGTGGAAGTCCAAACTCCTGAAGACAGAAAGGACAAATGTGCATTATTACTATTATCATAAAAAAGCTTCACTTTCAGTTCCCTTTACACTTATCCATCTGATACCCTTCAGATAAAGAATAAAAAGGTGCACACTCACCGAATCATGAGGATCTACAGAGAGAGAGAGAGAGAGAGAGAGAGAGAGAGAGAGAGAGAGAAGGCCAAAGGGGAGAGAGTTAGAGAAAATGACAAAAGAAAATGGGAAGACAGAGAGTGAGAGAAAATGAGGGAAGGGAGAAAAAGAGAAAAGTGTGGGAGAGAGATGAAGAAAGACAGAAAGATAGAGGGTGCGAGACAATGATAAATAAAGTGAGAAATAGAAACACTCAGAGAGAAAGAGAAAAACAGCATGAGAGAGTGAGAAAGAATGAGTGAGAGAGAAACAGTGAGAGTGAGAAAATCAGAGTGAGAGAAACAGTGAGAGAGAAAGAGAGAGTGAGTGAGAGATTGAAAGGGATTGAGAGAAACACACAGTGAGAGTCAGTGGCTAATCTTTTTAATTTTGTAATTATTTTGCATTAAAGCAGAGATTTCTTTGTGAAACTCACTGATTTTACAGATGGTGATGACCTCCAGGCACTCTTTATGTGCACCGGCCCCACAGCGGCAACAGTAGTATCCCTGATAGAAAATCCCCCTGCAGCAGCATTTCGGGGTTGGAAGGTGATTCCCAGTTCAAGTTTACATATTTAACTTATTACTAATCTTCTTCTTAATATTTATGATTATTATTACTATTATTGTTAATATTTTTACTGTACTCGGGTTTGTACAGTCTCACCTCAGGAGCATCTTACAGGCCCTGCAGTTGGTATTCTTTTCAAACGTGTGCATCTGGAAGTCGTGCTGATTAGCCGTGGCTCTCTCGGGCTTGATGTTGGAGCTGTGTTAGTTAAACACAATAAATTTAAATAAGACATGATAATCATATCGACATGTTTCACATTTTCCATTGGCAGTGCACACAGTACGCACATGGCCATCTCAAACTGTTCCATCCACTTTCGTTTGGTGTCCTCAGTCTTACAGAAGAACTGAAAGCCTTGTTTCCCTTTCAGATGGATCAGGTAGAAGCCGTACGACCACTGCACAGGGTATAGATCCGGCAAAGAGCTCAGTTAGATTTCATAATATTCATGGGGAAAACAAACAAACACCAGAGACTATTGTGCCTGAATTAGTTGCAAATAAACTTAATTCCTGTCTGACAATATAAGCTCTCGAGATAACAGCACAAATCAAACTATCAGAAGCAAGGCGGGCAATCAGAGCTGCTGATCCAAACATAAATCAGAGGTTTGATTCGGCTTACCATCTTTCCACTGGCCTGGTAGGCATGCAAGGAAGAGTCGAGAGAGAGAGAGAGAGAGAGAGAGAGAGAGAGAGAGAGAGAGAGAGAGAGAGAGAGAGAGTCACCCAGTTACACATGCAACCTTTCACACATGCAAAACTGCTGAATGTTAGGTTCCAAGAAATAAAAGTAAATTTCAACAAATCGATGCAAAGTAATGCAGTGCATCTCTCACGACTGGCCCACCTGAAATTACAAGCATCATGCCGTGTGTTTAAGAACAAGATTACATAAGCACAATCCACATACAGAATTACAGAGCAGTGTATCTGTTCAGAAAAAAGCTCCACAGTTCCTCATAGTAACAGGCGCAATATTCCATATCCTAAAGTCTATTTCAACATGTAAATCAACCCTGGTCTGGAACACACCTCCCTCCATCCTTTTATTTTATTATTAATAAATAATAACATTCTAAAAATGCACCTTTGAAAAAAAAAACATCATCATTCTATCTGCCCTTACTGAATATGAGAAAATGCATGCTCTGATTGCCAACCTACTACGAGGATATCAGTGCATATTCCATTAGGGGCTATTAAGTGCTAATGCTGGCTAGCCTGCTGCACTGTTAATTCCAGACATCATCAATGAAAAGGAACAACATTTAAAAGGAAATTATTTGATGGTAAGAAATCATGTGACTTTATGCACGAAACAATGATGTAAGTAGTCTGAGGCAACCGAAAGTGGCATTAAATCAGTGCTTCTCAAATAGTGGGTTGCAGTATGATGCTGGGGGGCACGGTGTGATGCCAGGGGGAGTGCATATGACCCTGGGGAACATGCTTTTCTACAATTGTGTACGAGAATTAAGTGTAATTGCACCTCCACTCCACTAGTTGCCAGTGGAAATCTCATTGTCGCGCTATGGTGTAGTGGTTTTTCTCATGAGCAAACGATATGAAGTGCAGTAAACAATCCCTCAAGAAACAACACGGAAAAATTTCTAACAGGAATGAAGAGAGATGGAGACATTAAGACATAAATAAGTTCAATGAGTTTAAATAAGGATTTTTTTTTTTTATTTCAGGTACATTGGTGCATTTTAAATCTTTTCTATTACAGATTAAAAAACAATGTTGATAAAGTTTTTCTTTATTGTTAGTTGAACTATATTTCTTTCTTTTTTTGTTTTAAATGTTAATAAAGATACAATGTTATGCAGAAGTGTACTAATAATAATTTTATGGACAAATAATACTATTTATAGTCGCTCGCGGGGTGGGGGGTGAAATGTTTTTTTTTTTCTTCCTAGAGGGGTTGCCACAGTAAATAATTGAGATGCACTGCATTAAATGATTGTTTATAATTTTCATTGTTTATGTGCGTACAGCAGTTCTAGGTTTATCTAAACAAAATTTCAGGTCCGAGTTCAACCTTTAAACAAAAAGAGTAAGTGCTCCATAGATTAGTGTTGCGGGTGTGTACAGATGCTGACCAGCTCTGATAAGATCTGATAAGGACTCTCGGCTAACCAATCATGAGTGTACGTAAGCTCATTCGTGTGAGGGGACGTATATCTCTTTCCCGCTGAGTGTGTTAGACCTCCCCAAATAGGTGTGCACTGCAGTTTGAGATGAGGCGGGTGGCTAGTGTCGCATGTCATGGAGGGGGTGTGTGCATGCTTTCGCCCCTCCCTGGTCGGTGGTGGGTGCGTGATACCTGATGGATAGGAAGCAGATATGACTAAATTAGGGAGAAAATGTGGAAAAATGCAAAAAAAAAAAAAAAAAACCCCACTAGGTTGTTCCAGACGAGGGCAGAAATATGAACTACGCAATACAGCTCATGACTTTCCCTTTTAAAGCAGCACAACACGAGAACTTATATGGAGCTTCTCTACCTTTTTCATGTCTCTGTTATTTGTAGGGTCGTCTGACATCTTGTAATACTGGAGCTCGATGATTTCTTTCAGCTCGTAGCTGTAGCCTTTTCTTTTGCACACGATGACTACTTTATCAAATAGGAAGATGTACCTGGGGACACCAGGAACAAATCTCAAGGGCACTTCCGGTACAAGCTTGCAAAAACAGTTTTCATACGTCAGGTGGGGTTGAAACTGCTACATATAGGGTGCACATGCCAGAATATACTGTTGGTGTATCTATCTAAACAGAACTGAAATGCATTCCAACCGTTGTACCTGTCCTGTTTGGTCCGGTTGACGATCGAGCACACTTTGAGTTCGCCGTCTATCTTTGGCCTCCCGTATTCCTCCAGTTTCACTTGCTGCAATAAAACACCACAAATTCACAGCATATTCTGTACGTCTCACATACGATGGTTTATCTGTGAATCTTTTAATTAAACGTTAGATTTAAAACATACACCGCCTGCCTTTAACCGTGAAGCACATTATAGCACACGTGAGGCTTCTTTGTTGTAACGCGAGCTGTCATCATTTTCCCTCCAACAGAATAATCAAGTGAACACAATCTCTGCTCTTCCAGCTTTTTTTCCTTAAGCCACAGGCACATATGGAAATTAAGCCCTCACCTCCAAACTAAACACTTCCTCCCACACGCTGGAACAGAGGATACGGTGGTTGTTAGACGGAAATAATGTCTGTCCTCTCGCAGCCCTCACACTTCAGAAGTTGGAATGATTTACGCGAGTGGACAACCAGAGTGGCTGCAGGTACGGCATGATGAAGTGAGCGCTGAACACCACGCTAACAGTCTGAGAGCTGTAGTTTGTGCTCGTGAGCATAATATGTATTTCTCAGTTGGCAAAAATGACAGCTGAGACACAAGAAAAGAACAGTGATTCCTCCTCAGGGCTTCTTCCTAATGGTGTACAGCTTCAGCGGATGTTATATGTATATAAGGTTCATAGTGGCGTCCTTTCACTATTATTTATATGCTAAGCTAACACAGGGACACTCAACATAAATGTGTATAATTAACTGAAGGAGAGGTGGATGTCACTGAAGGGCAAATAAGACGGAACATGAGCAACATCTATCGAGCTGGAGGTACATAAATGTTTCAGTATAAATGTTTCAGTATATACTATAAGGAACAAAAAACACCCCACAGACTAAAATGACATTTTGATGGTTTATTTTTACACACTTTATCATTGGCTGAACCAATTAATCCTGCTCGGGTCACAAGGAGGCTGCAGCCTGTCTCAGCCAACACTGGATGAAGGTGGGGTACATAACACACACACACACACACACACACACACACACACACACACACACATACACACACACACACAGAACAATTTACACTCATTCACACCTAGAGACAATTTGAAACAGCCTATAAGCTTCATATGTATGTCTTAGAACTGTGGGAGAAAACCGGAGTACCCGGAGGAAAGTTAAGTAAGTACGGAAAGAACATGCAAACTACAAAGAGAAACTCGATCCCAGGTCCATTTGGTGTAAGGCAGACATGCCAACCACAAAGCAACTATGTCAGCCAGTTAATTTTTTAACACCCCCCCACCCCCCAGTATTACTAGATGTCAGACGACGCGACAAATAACAGAGATGTGATAAAGGCAGAGACGCTCCGTATCGGTTCTCGTGTTGTGCTGCATTAAAAGAGAAAGTCATGTGATGTATTGCGATGTTGATATTTCTTGCCTCGTCTAGAGCAAACTAGTGATTTTTTTTGGATGGATTTTTCCACATTTTCTCTATAATTTACTTGTACCCAATTCCTACCCATCAGGTATTGCCTTCCCTATCACATGACCACCACCGACCAGGCAGGGGTGAAAGCATGTACACACCTCCACCGTAACATGCAATGCTAGTCACCCGCCTCTTTTTGAGCTGTAGCACATGCGTATTTGGTTGCAGTCTAACACACACAGTGGGAAAGCGCTATCTGCCCACTTGTACGAATGAGCTCACAGTGTGAGATCACAGCCGTGATTGGCTGACAATTGCTGTGAATGACAGGGAAGTGATAGTATGCTGTCCCTCCCTCCCGTGAGAAGCCAATTAGCTTTCATGGACTCCTGGACATGGATAACTGTGGCATTAACCCGGACTCAAATTTGCCTTTTCTTGGTTAATAGACACGCATGTTGTTGATATTCCACTTGGGAGCAGAACAATATTGATCTTTAATCCCATGACAGCAGATGAATCAGATTGCGCCGTTCCCATGTAGTACATACTAATTGTTACGATGCAAGCTGTTTTGCGTATCACAGCAATTATGAACCTGGTCTAAAACTCCAGCCTCTCCGTGACCTTAATTAGGATTAAGTGGTTCAGAAAATAAATGAATGAAAAATGAATATCCCCCTCACAGCAAAAAGGTTCTGGGTTTGAGTTCTGAGCACGTGCATTTCTGTGGACTCGCCATCTTCCCCTTGTGCTTGTGTGGGCTTCCTTCAGGTGCTCCAATTTTCTATGATTGGCTAAAGACATGACATTAGGCTAATTGGCTGTTCCAAGTTGACAAGTTAGATGAGTTTCTGCTGGCATTGCCGAGCTGTTCAGAGTGTATCCTGCCTTCGCCCGGTGTCGGTTGAGATAGGCTCAAGCTCTTTGTTATTCACTAACACATCTGAGAGAAGTGTTGATATTTCGCAGTCACTACACCATCATTCCACAAGACTTAATATTTGATACCGCTGCCTAGCAACAACACTCTCAGTCTCCATGTAGGTGAAGTAATGGGATCAGAGCCATGATAAATTTAATTATTTTATCTCTAAACCCTCAGATTCTTACCAAATTTTCTATGGAGTTCTGAAATTCACAGATTTTCTTCAGAGTCTCGTTGTCCCTTTTCACCTCGTTGATGTACATAGCCAGGTCCTGCAGAGGCAAATAGAAGAACGGAGAAACCATGACGTATCGCATCACATCAGCTACATACCAGTCCCCAGAAAGCTCCATATCCTGATTCGCCAAGTAATATTTGAGCGCATCTGGATGACTTTTCACACATTAAAGTGCACAGTCAGCGTGGACGAAAAACTAAATGTCCCTATGGTGAATGACGAAGTGCTTTGGCCTGGAGCAAAGGATGATGTGTTTCAGTTCTGCTCCTACCTGCATAGCTTCCAGGGCCTCCTTCAGCTGCTGTCGCTCTGGCCGATCCATCGAGTGACTCACCAACTCCTGTAGGGTGGGGGAAAAAAGACAGATTTATCAGTAACCTTCGCCACACAGTTTTGGGACTTCTATTTATGCTACGGTCACATTCTCCTGTCCTAGAAAACTTCCGAGCTGAAAGGCCAGCGCATCTCTGGAGATTCGACACAAATCAGTTCATGAACACTGATATATAAAATGTTTAATATTATAACCCACAGAAATGAGTCCAAGACTGGTCCTTAAATATCCAGGGTACACTGTAACCCTGATTCCTATAACTGTCATGTCTTCAACACATCAATCGATTCTCCAGTGTAATTGTGAGCACACAATAACATCACCTATACTCAAACAAGGAAACGGAAAAAAATCGCACTGAAGCAGCCACGCCCATCTTTCTCCTTCCTTCCCACCATCCTTTCATAGCTCTGGTTTGTTTCTGATCTGGGGATGATGCTACACTTCAATAATATTCTACTACTTGTGTATTATGAACCCTATACAGTGTGTATGACGCTGCACCAACCTTGAGCAGGAGGTGGTATTTGAGCACCCTCTGCATAGGAACCACCAGTAGATCCTGGAGTTTGAACTTGCCCTCCTGTACCTTCATGGTGCACTCCTGGTAAAGATCAGAGACATGTCATGGAAAGGAAAATGCACTAACAGCTATATTCTTTGATGTGAAATAGTCATAAGCACCCAAATTCTTTGATATAAATAAAGTATAAATCTTTGATTTGATCTTTTTTCCACCCATCAGCTGTGTTTGTGCTCATTGTTATCTCGTGTTATGGAAGAGTGAGTGAGAAAGTAGTGCATGCATAAGACTATGAGATCAATATCTTTACAAATAAGCTGAAACGCCATTGACGTAATCTTTATAATCTTGCACGCTGCTCTTCTCATACACACACACACACACACACACACACACACACACGCGTGTGCTTGTGCACTTGACATTCAGCTTCAGGTTAAAGAGCTCATTGTGGCGGTGTAATAGAAGTGTTTGTGTACTTTTTTCTGGAGGACATTTCGGAATTGAATCGACAAGAACAAAACACTTTACAGCAGTGAAAACGTCGACTCCATTAAAAAAACCCTCTATCTGATTATCGTGTAGGAGTTTATTAACCATACACACACATCAACGGTTTAATTTCCTACACATGACCCGGGCTGATGGACTTGTTCAGCGCAGCTCCTTAAAGTACACTTGTACACCTTATTAGCCTTTCCACCAACAAATAAATCCTTTTGGAGATGCGGCAGAGTATCTATGCTTGAAATATCTTTAAAACACCGCAGTAAGTTTGTTATGAAAACATGTTGCTGCCACATCACAAAAACAAATGGGTGTCATGTTTTACCGTTAAAAAATAGTTATTAAGAACCTATACACTGGATACCACGTACTATTTGTCTCATGCATACCTATTACCTCATACACAATATCAAGGAGGCCGGCACAGTAGCGAAGTGATTAGCACATCCCAGGCTTGGGTGTTTCCTGTGTGGAGTTTGCATGAGTTTCATCCGGGTACTCCGGTTTCCTCCCAAAATCCAAAGCCAAGCACATTAACCTTACTAAATATTCCAGATTGACCCTATAGGTGGAAGTATGAGTGTGAAGAGTTGTGTGTATTGCCCTGCAATTGTTTACAAGCTGTTCAGGATGTACCCGACCTTTCTTCAGCGTCGGCTCAGATAGGCACTAAGCTGTCTAAGACCCGTAAAGGAATAATCAGTTAAGCAAATGAGTTATGCGAGAGTAAATGAGTTAGAATGACAAAGGAACTTATCGTGTTGTAATGTGAAATGGCAACAGCTGTAAAAATGATTATATCATACAAGTATTTGCAGATATCATATGTAAAAAGTGAGACATACTATTTCATGAAAAAAGTATGAGCTCATTTTGAACCTGATGGGAGCAGAAGGTACTGTGATCCTTCGGTACTTTGCGCTTCAGTTCCTGTGGCTTCAGTGCATCGTGGGTTTTTCAAAAATATTCATCGAAAAATAAAAAAATAAGTAAATTAAGGAAAAATAGGGGAAAAGTTAAGGAAAATGCCGCAAAACAAGGCCAATTATGCAAAAAAAAAAACCCCAAACAAACAAAAACAAAAAAAAAACAACCCAAAACTCCACAACAAAACTATTTACATTTTTATGTGAGGTGCACATCTGAGTATGTGTGCACGCGTGTCTGTATGTGTGTGCGCGTCTGTATGTGTGTGTGTGTCTCGGTGCACATTTGTGTGTGCGCGTGTGTGTGCTTGTCTGTGGGTGTGTATTTATATTTTATTTACATCTTATGCATTATTTTTCAATATTTCATTGTTATTATAATTATTTATAGTGTTAAATATGTATTTATTGACATTATATACACATATACATGTACGCATATGTCAGTCAGGGGGGGTTGATCCTACTTCGTGGAAATTCGGAGTTCGCAGAGGGTCTCGGTCCATGTTAACCATAAAAAGAGAGGGTTTACTGTATATTAAATATATATATATATATATATATATATATATATATATATATATATAGTAGAAATAGAGGCAATAAAAAGCTGGAAAAGTAAGTGGGTACTAAAAAGAAACAGCAGGAGGATAACATCATTTTGAAACTAATTTGGTTACAGGAACAAAAACAGCTCAATCTCATGCCTGTGTATAAAAAAGTGCATCTTGGAAGAGGTTGAACAATCTGCCAAAAAAAAGTCTTCAAATGAATATTTCCAATAAATATCCTCCAATAATATCACATTTCAGAATAATGTTCCTTAATGTACATTTTAAATATCACATCATGTACAGTACTTAATGTCACCAAACAATTTTGAAAATCTGGAAAAAAAAACCTCTGTGTAAAAACAGACATGGTCCAAAAAATGATTATTAGATGTTCCTAATCTTCGAGGCCTCAGGTGGAACTGCATTAAAAACAGGTGTGAGTCTGCGTGAGTCAGGCGTGAGTCATGTCACTGCATGAGCTCAGGAACACTTCCGGAAATCATTAAATACAAACGGTTTATTTCGTTTTTAAGTTAAAATATATTAAGCTGAAAATCATGATATAAGGGTTAAGGTTTTATTTTATTTTTTTTAATATATTATTTTATTTTTTTATTATATATATATATATATATATATATATTATTTTATATATTTTATTTTATATAAGGGTTACGGTTTTATTTTATTCCAAATAACCTGTTGCTGAATCTCTTACAGTAATTAAATTACTTAAAAATTACACAGATACTGTATACAGTAAGAACCTTTGCAAATGTAGCCCATGTCATCTAGTTCTGCCATTTCGCTGGTTTTCCAGACAAAAGAATGCATGACCTGGTATATTTAAGAGTGTTGCTAATTTATATGTCATCTGAATTTTGTTCCGAAAAATAATTAAAGGTATCCTCCAATAATATCACAGTTGACTTGATTTAAGATAACGGTTGAAGTACATGTGAGCTTCTTTCATGAACTACCACATTTACCTTCATTAGATAACTCAATGTCTTCCTTTCGGCTTTCTCTCTTTTACTCGGGAGTCGCCACAGCGAATCTTCTGATTCGCACATTTGATTTGGCAGAGGTTTTAACGTCGGATACCCTTCCTGTCACAACCCTTTTCAGCAAGGGACAGAAACATGCTGATGACTTTGCAGCCTACTCTTTACGAAAGTCAGCAATGGCAACTGGCCATAGACAGTGAGAGACATGGCCCGCCTTTGATAACCCAGTTATCTGCACTGGGGGGACAGTGAAAACCTTGTGGAAAGTGGGACTCGAACCACCAACCTTTGGATCAGCGATCCAGCACCCTATACCACTATACCACCACTGCTCCCATTAGATAACTCAGAATAAGAGTCCAAAATCAGTGCAGTATATTATCTTGGATTGGTTCCAGCGATCAGACTCCTCGTTCTAGTGTTATAATCTGCCAGTGAAACGTTAAGCTGATTAGGAAAAGATGACATCAATCTGCTGCCTGTGCACTTGATCAGCTCCACTGAGTTCTTGTGTTTAGCTCCAGTGAGGTGATAAAGCTAATGAGCTTTTGATAGTTGCAGATGAAGGAGATGGCAAGGGTGAGTGACCTCACCTCCACTTTACACTTCACCTCCTCCCGTGTGGCGATCAGGTCGTCCAGCGTCTTCTGGGCGTGTTCCATGTGACTGCAGTACTCACCGTAGATCAGCAGCCTGAAAGAAGTAACAAAACCACGAGTGTTTACATCCGCTGCTGTGATTAAACATTTACACTTCCTGCTAGCATTCACGTTTATTCGGAGGCCATCCTGTGTTCAACGAAGCATCTCATGGCCCAGTGTTAGTTTTGCATGTTTAAGTAAAGAAGGAAGATTAATATATAACACCCACACTGTAAATAAATTACTAGAACTGATGGATTTATTTATTGTGACCATAAGCAGCCTCATAAATTACAACATAAATGTTTTATTTTAAATCTAAAGCACAAGTCACTGCTTCTGAAGAAAGATGATATTTGAACAGCCAAAAAAAAACCCCAAACCACACAACCACCTGCTGAAACTTTGACTCAAAATTCACGGATATATATTGCCAAGGTAACAGCATTAAAAGAAGACACAGCCATTTTCCTCAGCAGCCAAATAACAACAAGGTGGGTTTCATGTTGAGCATGACCCTAAATAACCCCCCCCCCCCCCGAATTTCTATGAGGCACACAATGAGCCACGTTTTGTCTTTCCTATTTATAGAAGTTTAGATTAGAAAATTAACTTAAAGACAATTTTGTACAAACTCCATCCTTCAGACCAGTCGCATTCATTCACTCTGGAACAGATTTGGTAAAGTTTTCATTTTGTTCTGTGTGTCACTCATCGAGAAAGAAACAAAGCGAGAGAGAAAGAATGAGAAAGATGCTCTGGTTGGATATGGAATGTGACTGGTGGCGGGCAGACAGGGTTTCCCTGCCTGGTATTCAGTTGTGCCCCTGGGCTAAGCAGGCCTGATTAAAGGCTGATGTGTAGTGGGAGAGATGGGTCTGCTCTTCATGGAGAGCATCTGATGAAGATTAATGGGAGCACCATTCAATTACGAGCCACAACACAGCCTCTGTAACATTCTGAATACGCTAGGGCAGGTGTCAGAAATTAGCTTTAATCACAAATGTCACAGACATAATTGAATATGAAGGTCTTTTTATGAGCCAATTTTCCAATCAGATTGTATTAAAAACCTACTGCTACAGGGAGGGAGGGAGAAAGAGGGAGAAAGAAAGATACAGGGGAGAAAGAGAAAGGGGGATAGAGAGAAGAGAGAAAAGAAAGAGACGAAGACGACGAGACAGAATATAGATGAAAAAACGAGTCTGGAAACTCATCTACTGCCTTTTCTCGAAACTATAACCTGATTTCATCAGCATGCAGCCATGAGGGGGGGGGGGGGGGGGGGTGCCCAGCAACCAGTGTCACTCCCCCTTATGCTGGTCCCAAGCCTGGAGAAATGCAGAGGGTTGTGTCAGGAAGGACATCCGACGTAAAACCAATGCCAAACTTTTATGATGCAAATCAGAAGTATTACCCTCATACCAGATCGGTCGAGGCCCGGGTTAACAACGATCGCTATCAGTGCTGTCAATCAACAGGGTGCTGATGGAAATTAGACTACTGTTGGTCGAAGACGTCGAAGAAGGAGAAGCAGGAGGCATGTCCATAGGCAGAGAGAGAAGAGGAAAGGCATGAGTCTAGGACTGAGATTAGGGACTTTGAATGCTGGAACTATGCAAAGAAAAGATAGAGAGCTGGTTGACATGATGCAGAGGAGGAAGGTGGACACACTGTGTGTTCAGGAGACCAGGTGGAAAGGTAGCAAAGCTAAAAGCTTAGGAGCAGGGTTTAAGCTGTTTTATCATGGTGTGGATGGGAAGAGAAATGGAGTAGGGGTCATCTTGAAGGAGGGTTTTGTCAGGAATGTTCTAGAAGTGAAAAGAATCTCAGACAGAGTGATGAGTCTCAAGTTAGAAATTGAAGGTGTGATGTTCAATGTTGTTAGTGCTTATGCCCCACAGGCCAGATGTGAGCTAAAAGAGAAGGAGAGATTCTGGAGTGACTTAGATGAAGTGATGCAGAGTAACCCCAGAGGTGAAAGAGTGGTCATTGGTGCAGACTTCAATGGACATGTTGGTGCAGGCAACAGAGGGGACGAGGAAATGATGGGCAGGTTTGGTATCCAGGACAGGAACACAAAAGGACAGATGTTGATCGATTTTGAAAAAAGGATGGAAATGGCTGTGGTGAATACTTTCTTCCAGAATAAACAGGAGCATAGGGTGACTTACTAAGGCGGAGGTAGGAGCACACAGGTAGACTACATCTTGTGTAGGCGATGTAATTTGAAGGAAGTCAGTGACTGCAAAGTAGTAGTGGGTGTGAGTGTTGCCAAATAGCATAGGATGGTGGTGTGCAAGATGACGCTGATGGTGAGGAAGGTGAAGAAGGCAAAGGCAGAGCAGAAGACAAAGTGGTGGAAGCTGAAAAAGGAAGAGTGTCGTGTTGTCTTCAAAGAGGAGTTGAAACAGGCTTTGGGTGGTCAGGAAGTGCTTCCAAATGACTGGACAACCACAGCAAATGTGATCAGGGACACAGGTAGGAGAGTACTTGGTGTGTCCTCTGGAAGGAAAGTAGATAAGGAGACTTGGTGGTGGACTGAGGAAATGCAGGAGTATGTACAAAGGAAGAGGTTAGCTAAGAAGAAGTGGGACATTGAGAGGACCGAAGAGAGTAAACAGGAGTACAGGGAGACACAGCGTAAGGCGAAAGTAGCAGTGGCTAAGGCCAAACAGAGGGCGTATGATGACTTGTATGATAGGTTAGACAGTAAGGAGGGAGAAAATGATCTATACAGGTTGGCACAGCAGAGAGATAGAGATGGGAAGGACGTGCAGCAGGTTAGATTGATAAAGGACAGAGAAGGAAATGTATTGACTGATGACAGACGTGTGCTGGGAAGATGGAAAGAGTACTTTGAAAAGTTTATGAATGAGGAAAATGAGAGAGAAAAAAAAGAGTAGAAGAGGTGACCATTGAGGAGCAGGATGTCGCAAAGATCAGTAAGGGTGAAGTGAGGAGGGCATTGAAGAGGATGAAGAATGGAAAGGCAGTTGGTCCTGATGATATACCTGTGGAGGTATGGAAGTGTCTAGGAGAGGTAGCAGTAGATATTCTGACAAGAACATTCAACAAGGTTCTCGAGAGTGAGCAGATGCCGGAGGAGTGGAGGAGAAGTGTGCTGGTGCCCATTTTTAAGAACAAGGGAGATGTGCAGAGTTGTGGCAACTACAGAGGGATAAAGTTCATGAGCCATACGATGAAGTTATGGGAAAGAATAATGGAAGCTAGACTAAGGGCAGAGGTCAGCATTTGTGAACAACAGTTTGGTTTCATGCCAAGAAAGAGCACCATAGATGCAATGTTTGCTTTGAGGATGTTAATAGAGAAGTACTGAGAAGGTCAGAGGGAACTGCACTGTGCCTTTGTGGATCTGAAAAAAGCATATGACAGGGTGCCGAGAGGGGAACTGTGGTATTGCATGAGGAAGTCTGGTGTGGCAGAGAAGTATGTTAGAGTGGTGCAGGACATGTATGAGAGATGTAAGACAGTGGTGAGGTGTGCTGTCGGCGTGACCAACGAATTCTAGGTGGAGGTGGGACTGCATCAAGGGTCAGCTCTGAGCCCCTTCTTGTTTGCTATGGTGATGGACATGCTGACAGGTCAGGCAAGAATCTCCATGGACTATGATGTTTGCAGATGACATTGTGATCTGTAGTGAGAGCAGAGAACAAGTGCAAGAAAATCTAGAGAGGTGGAGGTATGCCCTGAAAAGGAGAGGAATGAAGGTTAGCCTCAGAAAACCAGAATACATGTGTGTGAATGAGAAGAACCCAGTAGGAACGGTGATGTTACAGGGAGCAGAGATAACGAAGGTGGAGGATTTTAAGTACTTAGGCTCAACAATCCAGAGCAATGGAAAGTGTGGAAAAGAGGTGAAGAAGCATGTGCAGGCAGGCTGGTTGTCACTGTCCTCCCCAGTGCAGCTAACTGGGTTATCAAAGGCCGGCCATGTCTCTCACTGTCTATGGTGTGAGGCATGTAAAAGAACCATTGCTGACTTTCGACAAGAGTAGGCTGCAAAGCCGTCGGCGTGTTTCCGCCCTGCGATGGCCTGGCGAGCTGTCCAGGATGTACTCTGCCCTCGCCCGAAGTTGGCTGGGATGAGCACCAGCCTCCCCACCACCCTAATTAGGATTAATTAGGCGTTAGAAGCGGTTACAGAAAATGAACTGAACAGCTACTCTGGACAAAAATCAGCAATGGTTCTTTTTCATTGTTGCACTCGGGGATAGCAGTGACAACCTCGGTGATAGTGGGGCTCATACATCCAACCTTGGGGTCAATAATCCAGCTCCTTACCACCAGGCCACCACGCCTCCTTATTATAATTATTATTGTTATTGTTATTATTATTATTATTATTATTATTATTAACAACAGCATCTGTATTCTTTATATATCTTCGACACGGACTTTGCATATTTGCAAGGCATCTCTCGGATCAGCGCTAAATCTGTGAGGAATTTCCGACAAAGAAAATGCTTCAGGATATGGATGGAAAAAGAGAAGGGAAAGGAAGTGAGCTTTGCTCCATCCTGATAGCATGGAGATGGATAAAACCCAGAGGCTGCATACTTATATTTATTAATATTTTAAGATATGATTTTATTCCTCAAGCTGTAGTACACGAGCATCAATAAATACACACAGCAACTTATCAACTCATCTACCACATTGCTCGGTGTGTTTCTACTCAGGATTACCGTATGTGAGTTTCATGGTACAGTTCCGCATGTGCCACTGTCTCACATACCCCAGCCAAGGACACTGTTAGATGAGTGCAGTTATGACGGTTTGATGCTATCGTAATCCTGCATCCTGTGACTACAATTTTGCTTTGGAGGGCCATTAATCCACCAATGCAGCAAACATGGCCACTATCCAAAATTTCGATGCATGATGCAGAGCCAGTACAAGGGTAATGGAAACTTGAATAAATGAGTTAACAGAGTGAATGGACAGATGCAATAAGAATTCAGCCGTACTTTTGCGCTACGTGCTTCAGACGAATTTTTTTTTTTTTTGAGGTTCAGTTTTACTTACAGAGGATGATATGAATGTGAAGGTGTCCATTATCAAAACATACTGTTCTACAAGATTACGCTGAAACGCACTCTCGCCATCTGATGATTCATGACCACGCATTAGATTAAATATTCTGCGAGTATAAATGATGCACATCATTTTACACGAGTATACAGGCTCGTATTCTGTGGTCACCTGCTCAAGGCAAGAACTCATTACAGGGAATTAATGGACATCATTATAATGCTATCGCTTGCGGTACCCAGTATTGACAGCACATGTTACTGGATTTCAAAAGAAAGAATCTCACTGTGAGGGGAAACCCTTGCAAGCATGGGAAGAACAAATAGCCATGCCCAGATCTTGAACCCAAGACTTACGCCATGCTAACCACTAATCGATTATAACTGCTATTAAGCCTCACAGATAGAAGGCCGTTCCTGTGTGGAGTTGCATGGGTTTCTTCTGGGTACTCCAGTTTCCTCCCACAGGCAACATTACAGGCTGACTGGCTGTTCCAAATCACTCCTAGGTGTGAGTGGTGGCTCTGTAATGACTTGGCGTTTACCACGCCCTTGCCCAGAGTTGGTCGAGATGGGCTTCAGTCCCTGTGCAAACCTAATTAGGATAAGGCAGCTAGGAAAGTGAACGAATGAGTGAATATATATACAGTAGGCCCTTGACTATTCGCGGCTTTGCACTTGCAGCTCCGCATATTCGCGGATTGCCGAGCAACTGTCAAATTCAGCCAATGGCTGTTCTCCCTCCTGCTGATTGGTTGAGATGATGTAACGCCCCTTTTTCCTCATTCGGGCACACTTTGTGCCTGTGCTTTTTTTAGTGTGTGTGCTTTTAATTACTGTTATGCTCAGTCATGCCACCCAAACGCTGCGCACCTTCTCAGGCTTCTGGTAAGGCACCAAAGCGCCAGAAAAAGGCAATGACGCAGCATGTAAAAGTAGAACTGCTTGATATGATTCAGGAAGGAAAACATTTTGCTGCAAAAGTGCTAAGAAGGTGAATGTTGTATGAAACAAGGTCATCATTTAAGTACTTAGGCTGAACAATCCAGAGCAATGGAGAGTGTGGAAAAGAGGTGAAGAAGCGTGTGTAGGCAGGTTGGAATGGTTGGTGAAAAGTGTCCGGAGAGATGTGTGATAGGAAGGTATCGGCAAGAATGAAAGGAAAAGTGTACAAGACGGTGATGAGGCCAGCGATGTTGTATGGTTTAGAAACAGTGGCCCTGGGGAAAAGACAGGAGGCAGAGCTAGAGGTAGCAGAGATGAAAATCTTGAGGTTCTTTTTGGGAGTAACGAGGATGGATAGGATCAGGAACGAGTCCATCAGAGGCACAGCACATGTTAGAGGTTTTGGAGACAAAGTCAGAGAGGCTAGATTGAGATGGTTTGGACATGTACAGAGGAGGGATAGTGAGTATATTGGTGGTAGGATGCTGAGGTTGGAACTACCAGGCAGAAGGCCAAGAGGAAGACCAAAGAGATTTATGGATGTGGTGAAGGAGGACATGAAGGTAGTTGGAGTAAGAGTAGAAGATACAGAGGACAGGGTAAGATGGAGGCGGATGGTTTGCTGTGGCGACCCCTGAAGGGAAAAGTCGAAAGGAAAAGAAGAAGATTATTAAAATGAGGGTGATTTCTGTAAGGCTAAATGTTTAGATGCCATATTCTGACATGTGCAAAGGGAAAAAGAGTTCAGTCTCTCGTTAATACACTGATGATGTCTTGCACTGTGAATGAGATTAAAGAAGGCAGGAATGATTGTGAGAGCGAAACACCAATGTTAGGTGTGAACACTTCCTCGGGGGTAAGAACCTTTGCTATCGCTGCCTAAACACACCACCTGAATTTCTCTTCTTGAGTCCATGCTGGATTTCTTATGACAGAGGGACATCATGCATGCTGTTCCAAAGCAAATGCAATTTCAGTGTTAATGCTACCTCGAATACTCCGAGCGTGCTCGGAGTTCAGTAACAGGCCCTTTCACCTTCAACAACCGTTTATTGATTATTTTAAAAGTGGCCTCTTAAATACGCCAACTCGTGGGGGAAATTTCATTTCAATGTTTCCTGACCTTTTGCAAATACACCAAAATCAACCCCGCTTCTACAGCACTGTTCTCTCTCTTTCGGCTCTGGACCCATTTGGAAAACATTGGCATTCTCTTTCTGCCCTTCAACGCCTTGACGTCCTGAAAAGCTTCGCGTTTATTTTATTCCATGTAACGCATCGCTGCAAAAGGTCACCGGGACTTACAAGAGAAGATAACAAAATTAATTAAAGCCAACTGAGGCTTCAGAGCGCCATGGAAGGAGGTGTGAAACGTAGCGTTTCAGCGTTCGGGCTGAATCCCCAGGCCGTTCTCTTCTTTGTAGCGGAATGAAGGAGGAGATGCATGCACTTCATAATGAGCCGGAGAAACATGTCAATCACTAAGAGAATGGAAAAGTCCAGTGATGTGGTCCTGCTCTAGTAACATGAATAATTTACCAAAAATACTTCCTGTGGCATTATGTCTAATGTCACCAAATGTAAATATGGGCATTTGTGTCAGAGTGGAGAGGTTCGTTTCTAGCACAGTACACGTTTTAGGTTGAAAATAAATAAAGGAAATAAGAATGAAAAAAGAAAAATGAAACGAAATGACACCTTTTTGGTCCTTAGAGGGGTTTGATAGATTAATCGAAGAAAGAAAGGAGGCTTGATGTGTGGTGTACAGCAGTGACTGAGTGGTCAGGGCTCCGAGTTAATCTGTTTATGCTACACACTGAGATGAACATTGCAATTTTTGGATTCTCTAACTTTTCTGACGAACACTGTCTGCCAAAGAAACCACTGATGTACCCTGCACCAAAGCCTTTAATCCTACCTGTTCAGCGGGGTGCTGTGTTATGGCAAACCATGAGCTCTGGCTCTATCTGGAATATGGGGTGGGCGGAGGAGATTTTCACTGTGCTGTAACCTACATGTGACAAATTATGGCTTCTTCTGCAATTTTCAGGACTGGACCTTTATTGAAAAATGCATCAGATCATTTTCAGATGCTTCGGGGGCTGTCATGTGGTGGGTCATCTCCTGAAAAATCGTCCATGTGCTGCGATAGTCATTGCACGCTCCATCCAAGCAGGCCCCCGTAGTTATAAAGAGCAGAGTCATAAAACAAGCTCCGTTTATAAACAGGAACTTCGTTTCAGTTTCAGAATCACAGGTTTCAAAAATAAGCTAACAGATCATGTCCGTAAGTATATTTTAAAAGGAGGTAGATCCTCCGGTAATGGAATCGGAGAGTGTTTTCTTATCCTCATGTCAGGGAAGGTGTGTGATAAAGAAGAGCAACCGAAGACCTATGAATACGAGACTATTTTAGTGTTTGGGTGCTTCTACGTGTCACATTAATCAAAACACCTTGATCAGGTTTCAGGTTCAGAGTTCAGAAAAGTGTGATGGCATGAGAGGCGGTGTGAGCCTCACACAAAGCCTTCAGGTTTCTGCAAAGAGCCCGCTAATGAGCCAGTTACCTACATCGAACAGCACTCCTTACACCTGAACACCCACACTGCTCAGTCCTATCAAATGGATTATTGATATAGGCATGAGCAAACAAATGCAAACACACTTGGTATTATTCAATCTTCTAACCAGAGCCGTCTCTCTCTTGCGGGACTTGGGGGGTTTGGGGGGGGGGGGGGGGGGCAGAAGGCGTGTACTAGATGTAAGGAAACATTCCCAGAGTGCTGCTGTCAGGCTACACAGTCATTAAGTGAGCCAAGCCCGTGATTATCACTGCCTACATCCCAGCAGGGTGGCGAGAAAGACTCCGCATCAGTATGCAAATCCAGCCAGCGCCCTGCAGCTGCGCCCTTCACCAACAAACTCTCCAGACACCTTATCAGAGGATCCCGCTCTCGCTCCGAGCAGCCAAGATGCAGCTCGGTGTGAACGTCTCGGACTCCATAGATATAAAAGTGAAAAGGGAAATGCGAAGAGACGGTTGAAGGACAGCGAGTCTGACTGTGTGCTCAGGAACCGGAGAAACAGCTGGAAAGGTTACATGAAGAGAATAAGTAATAATATTTTTGGATTACAGGCAGCATGCGTCTCTTCAGCAGCTGGCGGAACTGTGTGAGCAGAATCTCTCCGAGTCAGCAGCTGTTACTGTTGTCTACGATCTAATCTCACTTCCTGCAGCTTTTATCTTTCAGATAACTCTAATGTATAGTACAGAGGAATATTTATAAGAGTAGCATATAGTAAAACCGCTTTGAATCAAATGTACACTGATTTTTATACAAACAACAATGGGACACATTAATGTTGGATACATTTGGGGGGAAAAAACAAAACTAGTAAATTGTTCTATTTTTCGAGGAGTGAAATCTTTCCCCACATACCATTTGTGCATCCAGATGAGCTACCACAGAACACACAGACAACAATAGTTTGTTTAGTCTGCCAGGATGTCAACACATCGTCCTATACTCCTCCCACTTCACTTATAATAACTTAATTTACTGCAGAAACACTGAAATCTACACAGCTCTCAGGTTCATCATAAACCACGAAGCGGAACAAACAGCCTTTACAATCTGTGGAGGTTTTTTGCAAAATTTATTTATTTTTTTTGGAGAGTGGACTGAGGACAGAGGTATTAATAGTGTGTAAGTGCTGAACACGGCAGGACGAGACCTCAGAAAAACCACCGAAGGTAATCTGGGTCTCCATAAACTCTGATGGCATGGTGAGGGGTTTCACTAAGCCATGGTCGGAAGTAGCCGATATCTATCTTCATGCTTCAATGTTCTGAAAGCCTCTGGATTAGGAAAACCGTTTTCACATACGATTCGGGCCAGTGAATGGATACAGTGCAGGTTTAAAGCTCTCAGGTTCATTACAGAACTGAAGCCATACACACACACACACACACACACACACACACAAGACCTTGAAATGTTCAGACACTGAGACAAGGAAAGCATTGTTATCTACTTAATTCATATGGGTAACACTGGAAATGCTTTTGTTTCCTGCTGCTTTAGAGAGAGAGAGAGAGAGAGAGAGAGAGAGAGAGAGAGAGAGAAAGAAAGCGAGAGAGAGAGAGTGAGATGGGAGAGAGAGAGAGAGAGAGAGAGAGAGAGAGAGCGAGAGAGGTCTCACTGACCTCTCTTTGAAATCCAGGAAGATTTTGCCCAGTCCGCTGCCTCCAATCACCATGTTCTGGTCGATAGCCCTCAGCAAGGAAAAGTGGACTCTGATGATATCCTACAGAACATTAAACTTTCAGCACCAGGTTTAACTGCAAATATTAATCTATACATGATACCCATCTACCAGGAGTTAAAGAGCCGCTACGGTAACATCTCAATCTCCTGGAAAAATAGGCGTGGCTAATATTTATAACTATGATCAGTTTACAGGTAAAGTTAAAGCCTGTTGCGAGTTTTACACTTGATCCGACTGGCTCGTCAGAGTTGGAGCTTAATCCCGGTTTCCATAGTGTGAAGCAACTCCTGCTGAATGGGATGCTAGTTCAGCACAGGCGCTTACATATACTGCTTGGTGGACAGAGGTATACCAGTGCCAGGGATTCGAACCCACAACCATCATGTGCTGAGCATCCCAACCTCGACAACACCAGCAATGATTAATTTATAGGGTGCATTGACATTATCTGTCAGATTAGAAACTTTGTTTTCTGCTTTGGTGTAATGTGACTTTTTTTTAATTAAATTAAATTTAAAAATTAAAATTGAGTGAGTTGAGTGAGACTGAATTAAAAGTGAGTGAGTTGGTGACTGTCTGAAGAAAAAGAACACGACCGGCATCTGCGTTAAATTTTTATGAGTGATCCGACTTGGTCAGCAACGTCCGCCTCACAGCATCAAGGTCCTGAGTTCTATTCCCAAAGCTTGGTGACTTGTGGAGTTTGCATGACCTGTCCGTGCTTGCAGGAGTTTCCGCCTGATACTTCGGTTTCCTCCGATAGTCCAAAAACATGCACATTAGGCTAACTGACTGTTTCCGAATTACCCCAAGGTATGAGTGTGATAGGCTGTGTGTCCTTGTCAGGTAAGCTGTTATGGATGTACCCAGTCTTCACCCTTGGTATTCGACCCGATCAAGGTCACTCAAGATCAGAGGTAGTTTTCCATTCAAACTGTCCGTACGTATATGGTTTCCTGCCATATATTTCTATTATCATCCCATAGTAACGGTATTCATTTCAAAATAACAAACACTCGCTAAAGAGGCACACATAGCTAAATATTCACTTGCAGGTATCAGAACCTTTTTTTCATTTCCAGCGTTATTGCATAATCACATGTTGTGAATAACCAGCTTGTGATTCGAATGGAAAAAGCAGGAAAAATCTCGTTCCTACTTGCTTGGAATTGCGTAACTCGGAAGAAATCTTTCATAGATGCAAACCTGTGATTATGGGCCCAGAACCAAGATCAACAAACGACGTCTGTTTTTACAAACACTATGACCTTACAAGAAGGAGACAGTCTAGGCAAGTTTCACTCACCCATCTAATCTGCATCTCTTTGGACTGTAGGAGGAAACCAGAGTACCCAGTATGCGGAGAACATGCTAAATGCACACAGAAACACCTCTGCCTGGCCTGTGACTCTAATACAGAACCTTCTTACGAGACAAGATTATAATGTAAATAAAATTTTCCAAAAATTTGGGTAGAACTTTGGAAAAACTACAATTGAGTCACATTTGCACCCCAAATTACATTACCTACCATTCAATCCCTACAAAATAAAGTACAGGATGAAAGTAAATGCACCTCGAGATTCACAAAAATGGCCTTCATCTCTTGTGGAACCAGGACCTGCTTCAGGGGAATCATGTAACTCTGTGGAGGGGGAGGGGGGAGGGAGAGAGAGAGAGAGAGAGAGAGAGAGAGAGAGAGAAAGGAGGAAATCATGGTCTTTATCTGAAGTATAAATACTTTACTCCAGCTCTCCACATGTTGTGTAAGAAATAATTAAAATCACTGCTCTTTATGTCCGACAAACATCTGCACTAATTCAACCCCTGCCCTGTTGTGCAAACACTGTATCTTCATTCACACCCGCTCTACAGCGAAGCCTTCTCAAAAAAAAAAAAAAAAAAAAAAAAAAACGGCATCCTGCTGCTTTCGTATTTACATCTTCCGGCTCCCTGATGAACTCAAGACGTAAACAGCTTTAAGAGAAAATGTATCTATAGATAGAGCACCACTGCCAATTTTCTAAACAGCATGAATCCTAAAAAAGAAAACAAAAAACATTTATCTCAGCTGAAAGGTAATGAGGAGTTTGAGCATAGAAGTGATATTGAATCACTTCAGGCAAAATTAATCAAATGATCATCTGGGATTGATGCCTATCCAATTATACCAACGTTTGCTTTCCTGAACCTCTTATTACCCATCAGGATCAAACCCAAACAAAGATGGCGTGTTTCATTACGACTATGTAGGCCAAGCGAGAAGGGGAAACAGTGAGGATCGTTTAGTATAAAGCTGTCGATGAAAAGTGCTTTCACTACTTACGTACGTAAAACAATAAGTATTCGACGGACATTAAACATTAATGAGCCTCAATCAAGAGACACTGTGATAATTAGCAGTAGAACAAGTAGCGGTGGCTGAATAGCGCTGTGTTCTATATCTGACCGATCTTAATTTCCATTTAAGCCAAAACACATTTAGGCAAGTACTACACTTAAAGAAAAATGAAATACAAGCTTGAATCTTGTATCACATGCACAGGAGAGGCGACACAGTGTTCCGAAAAGTCGCACATGATTCACATGTATCCAACAGTAAACACAGAAGTCATTTTGATGTTATAGATCACATAAGTGTGTGTTAGATCATTTGCTTGGGAACTTGGCCAGTGATATTGATCTGCTGAGGCAACATTTGGATCGTCTTAAGCTATTCTCTTTCTTGTTCTCTCTATCTTTCTATCTCGCTCATTGTTTTTTTTTCTCTCCAAATCCAGGCTTTTAAAACCTCTTTTGTACTCTTTCCGCCTATTCTCCATCCTTTCCTGTTCTCTCTTTTAGCTCTCAAGATTTTATCCTCATCAAAGTGACCTTATAAGCCCCGCCCTCTCCAGGATATCGCCATACCCATGTCCATTGACTTGCACCTAGTAACTGAACATATCTATCATGAGTAAGCAGGCCTCGTAAATAATGGTTAGCTTCTTAAACTATGGACCAGGAGTCCACGGACGATAATTGACCGAGCTCTGATGAGACGGCCGGACGGCATATGCTCACCTCTTTGTCATTCAGCGTGATCAGAGGTACATTATGGGCGTCTGTGAGCTCACGTGTACAAGGGAACGGATATCAATTTCCGCGCTCCAGAATGCACATGCACAGTAGTTCGTAAAGATGTGGGTGGTGGCATCAGAGGGGACATGTGCTAACTTATGACCCCTGCTGCTTGGTGGTGATCACATGATCAGAATGCAAATTGTGCATGAGAAGGCATATGACTTAATCAGGGGAAGAAATCATGGAGGAATTTTTAGTTATTCATTTATTTTTTAAAATGGCTCCCACCTCCGAGATGGTAATATTGATGGGTCTCAATGCAATATCCTGATGCCTGATATCCATAGCTGTGAGACCGATACATTTGTAATGAATATCCCGGTTTTAAGCCAAGTCAAAATTGAGATGGAGTGTCTCGAGTTCTCACCTTTTCAATGTCCTCCAGTGTCTTGTAGTACTTCGCTTCTGTCTCCTGAATCTCTGCCAAGCAGCAGTTCCTCTTGTCCTCCTCCGTCATGCCCATTTTCTGTGATGGAAACAGGAAGCAAATATACACACAATGCTGTAGGACATACTGAATAGCAATGTCTTTTTTTTCTAAAGTACTTTTTGACTTCTGAAGATTTTTCTGAAGAAGGAACTATGACAGTCAGGAGGAAGCAGAAAAGAGGGGGAAACTCAGACAAAGCAGGACAAGAAATATATCACATCAACACCAAACTACTACACGTGGATCACACTGGACAGGGAGTACGGCTGGGTTCTACAGCACATTATAGGAAAGGGGAAATTTTTATTATTGTTATTATTATTATCAATATAAACCCAATTTGTACATCAACATTTGATTGCAACATAATCTGCAGTTCTAATGGTTTAGCTCCAAGCTTCAGTCTGGTGTGCACACAAACATCATCGCCACATCTGGACCTTTAACCACGACATCCATCCTTTATTTCCCTAAACATGCACCATCCCAAAAACCAGAACTAGTCAGACACAGACTCTGAGATGAAAGAAGGAAGGGACTGCTGTGGTGTTCCATGTCACCGCTCAGATTAATTTGAGGCTTCGGTCAGATGGCAGAAATCTGTGACTTACAGTGAACGTGTGCATTACATCATAACATGTCTATAACCCATATCGGAAGTAACTCAGGAGGAGATTATGAATGTCTCCGATTCAGAAGCCGCCACAGATATCTGGGAGGAAACCAATTGGCGCTTTCTTTCCTCCTTCAGAAGAGTTGCAGTTACATGATCACCATGAGACGTCTCACTCTGTGCAGCTTGGATATTATGGGATACGGGTATCTCCTCTCCTTCCATCTTGGCGATTTAAACTCATCCCCAGCTCTACAGTGAGTGATCTGATCCCAATCTCTGACCTCACCAGGACTGGAAACCCGACGCCACACACAATTACAGTGTACGTTTACGTTCCTGACGGGGTTTTATAATTATTAAAAGATCAACAAGGCCTGAGCCATTTGCTTGGTCATAAACACCACAACTTTGAAATTTAACGCACCTAAAACAGCAATAAAGTGTGTATATAAATGTGAACATGGCAATAAATAAAAAATACAAGAAATAAAAACAATAAATGTGAACATGGCAACATAACTTTTTAGTCGGCAACTTGATGGTCTGCAGTATGAAGGAGTGTGGTTCTGTACTTTATACAGTTTGAATTATAGTTGTCGAATTTGGCCAAAAAAAATTAATCAAAGCAAACAGAAAAAATGGACCATTAACCTGGAGATCACAAGTTCAAATCCAGTTTAATGCCATGGTCAACTGTGACTGGGAGTCCATGGGAGTTAATTAGATGAGCTCTCATGGGAGCTTCTGGGAGCTGTACGAGGGGGCAGATAGCGCTTTTCCTCCGAGCGTGTTAGACCGTAACCAAAGTACACATGGCACTGCAGTTCAAAAAAAAAAGAGTGTGTAGCTAAACATGGAGGGGGCATGTGCATGCTTTCACCCCTCCCTGATTGGTGATGGAGAAGGCAAAAACTTGTTCGGGGGGAATTGGATCTAACTAAAATTACGGAGAAGAATGAGGGAGGAATAGAAAAAAAAGACCGACAGAAAAAACAGTTGAATGTTAAATACGGCCATCACAGATATGTCTCCATCAGAGTAACTGCACAAAACTACCAAAAATAGTATACTAGTATTTCCTCTTTCGATGAAAGTTCACCAAGTAAATCTAGGACCTACACACACTTTTCATTTGGTTATTCTGTTCCTGTGCTATTTGAATAAAAAGATAAAATTTTGCAACAGGACAAAAAAAAATGAAAAGAAAAAAGGGCCATTGAAATGCTTGAGCAGGCCTATGGCAGTGAAACAATGAGCCACATCAATCATGGTATCTTTCACTGAATCTCATCACATCAAACCACACCTTTGTCAACCAGAGCTTGCACGTACCAGAGACACATACCTATGTGGACTTCCCTATATACCACAGAAAAACTTGTGTTTTCCTCACACAGTACTGTATTTGGTTTGCCCGAGCGAGGCTTGTGTTGTTTAAGTAAGAGTGCCAGGCTCATGATCATAGGTTTGAATCCTTGTAAGACCCACACCACCCACACCGTGCTGACCCCTTGGTAAGATCTTAACCACAAGTATGCGTTTGTCCTTCCAGCACCAGTAAAAAAATACTGGGAAAGTAACCTAACATAGACTAGCATCCCATACGGGAGGATTTGAACTACTGGGGGGTAGGCCTCCGTCAGTCCCGAAGGACTATGGCTGCGCTCTGGCTGGTACCCCAGCTGGTGATACCCCCCCAGTGCGCAGAGCCTGGGTAGGGAGTAATGAGGGACAGGCTGTTACCCAAGCAGCAAGTCCCCCCCCCCGTCTCGGCGCCACCGGAAGGATCCAATGGAAGGGCAAATGCCGATACGACTGGGTTCCAGTGCCGCTGCAGGAGAGAATCTACGGTCAATTTAGAACGGCCAATTAACCTACAGTGCACGTCTTTGGACTGCGGGAGGAAACCGGAGCACCCGGAGGAAACCCGCACAAGCACGGGGAGAACATGCAAACTCCACACAGAAACGCCCAGGCCGGGAATCGAACCCAGGCCTTCTTGCTGTGAGGCGGACGTGCTAACCACTACGCCACCGTGCCGCCTGAACTACTAGTCGCTTTGCATAACAGAAATCGGAATAAAGGGCGACTGGGATGAGCCAGTAGGCAGATATATGAGTCATGCAGCCATGTCAGTCAAGCCTATTAGATAACTGTATTAGAGTGGCATATTTAAATAAGCCCATGCAGCAAGTAATTCAAAGAGGGTTTTTTTGTTTGTTTGCAAGTCCTCCAAGCTTCCTGTACTATGATTAACTAATTTATATAAACACAGCTGATTGGAGGTTCAACAATTTATTTACATGATCAAGAATGATGCACAGGAGAAAGTGCTGTTTATTTGTTCAAGTCATGCCACTACAAACGTACTTAGCTGAACATTTATTCTAATACCACAATACTGCTGTGCTTGGTTTGGTGTCCTCCCACTGTCTAAAAATATGCACGATAGGCTGACTGGCGATCACAAATTGCCTCTAGGTATGAGTGTGAATGCTTCCAAGTGTGTTGCCGGGCAATGGCCTGGTGAACTGTCCAGTTTGTTGCCGCCTTCACCCAGAGTCGGCTGACAAGAGCACCATCTTAAACGGCTTGGAAATTAATAAATTATTAAACAGCTTACAGAACGAATGACTGAATGAACTACAATACTGTTTTCACTGTGTACACCACAGCCATGTGGAATTCTTTAATCTGATTGGTCAAGGAGCTGCTGAAAGTCTTGGCCAGGTGACGAGACCTCATTTTATAGTTTCAATCTAAACTATCTGATCACCGTTTAGTCGTGTAGGAGTGGAGACGTACTGTACACTACGGAGGACAGAGAGAAAGGGCACTGAGGGACCAACACACTCATATGCAGTAGGAACTCACCTGCATGTATCGGATCTGCAGCGTTAAGGAAGCAAAGTGGTATATGTAAGCAGAGCAACATCAACTCTCACACACACACACACACACACACACACACACACACGCACGCACAGCCTTGGGGAAAAATGAAGAGTGAAGAATAATTCACTCCATCTCTGAATGGCCTCTCAAACACGAGCGCACACATGTCTCGACCCGAGTTCGATTATTCTTACATGCAAACATTATGGGTAAAATGGCTCACTCACCATGGGCTGTCTAACTTCCACCTTAATGATGTCCTCGTAGATATCATCGCCTTCATCTTCACACGGCACACAGTCGTAAATGTCATCCTCACCCACATCATGCTCGCTGTAGAGAAACGTGACTATTAATAAGGTTTGGTGAGTGTTTACAACAACAAAAGTAACAGTTAGCATTAGAGTTAGCATTTACAATGATTAAAAAATAATCTGTCATTGAGGTTCCACACTGGTTATAAGCCCCAATTGTCAGGTCCTTAAATAAACTATTCATTTTGTTTTGTTTGTTTGTTTTTCCCCCATTCTCTCTCTCTAATTTAGTCATATCCAATTCCCATCCATCAGATATCGCCTTCATGATCACATGACCCCCACCGACCAGGGAGGGCGAAGGCATGCACAGGCCCCCTTTGTGACATGCAATGCAAGCCACTCACCTCTTTTCAAACTATGGCACATGCGTAACACACTTCGAGGGAAAGCGCAATCCTCTTGTACAAATGAGCTGACAGACCCCCGTGATTGGCTGGCATTAGCTGTGAGTGACAGGGAAGTGAGCGTATACTGTCACTCCTTCTCATGAGAGCTCTGACAATTACCTCCCATGGACTCCCGGTCATGGATGGCTGTGGCATTAACCTGGATTTGAGCCTATAATCTCCAGGTTAATGTGCCACTCAGAAGCCCATTGTTTGATAATAAACTATATCACACACACACACACACACACACACACACACACACACACACACACACACACACACACACACACCCGATGGAGCCTTCAGTCGGATTATTAATGCGCTATCAGGCTGAATTTACACTGAGCTACTGTCTCTTTATTGCCTCTGGAAACGTAGCCGTCAGTGAAAACATCTCACACTGAGAAGTTTAAACAGAAGACTTTAATCTGAACAGTGATTTATGACAAAGCTTTGAGTCCTGAGCAAAGCCTGGAGTGAAATTAGATTTCTGTGCTAAATCTGTATGATAAAGGACCATAAAATCAAAGTCAGCACCAGAACCTGAATTATTTATTCTGAGTGACCGTATCAGAATAAATGGTGAAGTCATAACAAGAGTTCGTGTTGAGATCCAAGTCAGAGGTGGATATCAGGATCCCAGTTGATATACTGTAGTTTAGTCAAAATCAAGGTCTTTGTTATAATCAGAGTTTGAATCATTCAAACAGAGTCAGGGGCAATCAGGGTCAGTCACAACCTGAGGCAGACAGAATCAGAGTCAGGGTCAGTCACAATCAGAGTCAGTCAAATCATTGTTCAAGTCGAGGTCAATCAGGGTCAGCTGCAATCAGTCACAATCAGTGTCAGAGTCATAATTAGAGTCAAAGTCAGTCACAATCAGAGTCAGTCAGAATGAGTTTCGAGGCCAGATGCAATTAGGATCAGTTGAAATCAGTCAGTCACAAACAGTCAATCACAATTAGAGTGAGATGCAATCAGGGTCACTTGCAATCAGAGCTGGCAACATTCAGGGTCAGGGTCAGTCACAACCAATCAGTCTCAATCAGAATCAGGGTCAGTTTTAGTGGCAATAAGCATTACTCAGAGAGTCAGTTGCAATCAGAGTAAGAGTCAGTCAGTCCAAATTAGCAGTGTAAGAAAATCAAGACCCATGCCAAAACCAAAGTGCTAAGGTACCTGACACGGCTAAGACGTGTGTGTATGTGTGTCTATCCTTTGAGCCCCAAAATTTCCTTCATTCTTCCTGGTAAATAAACACCTGACCCAGTTTGATCCGATTGTCTTGAGGGTCAGGTGACTTTCCCTGTTCTGTCCCAGACATGCACAGTTAAGACCAATCAGCACCCAGCACTCTCTCAGTGTGGGGGAAAAGAAATTCAGATGCTGATAAAACAGATGGGCTGCTAAAAGTGCTAAATAAGTAACATCATTGATGCGCACGCACGCACGCACACACACACACACACACACACAAATAGTGCATCTGTATCTGCTTTACAGTTCCTGCCTCAGACCAACACACTGCTATGTCATTATCTCAACCATGATTTCAATCTGCTCCTAATTTTGGCTTATTGTTCCCATCAGCAGGCGACAATAAGCGTGACCAACTCGAACTGAACAAAGCTCGAACAGAACTCCTGCTCAGTCTGTTACAAAACAGCTGAAAGAGAGAAGCTCTGGAGAGAAGACATGCGTGACTTCATGAAACTCTGCGAAACAGCAAGTTGGCGTGCACCTACGAGACCGTAATTAAACCTTTAACATCAGTGTGGATCGGAGCACCGCGAACAGCACGACGGCTTTAAGATAATGAGAAGATTACTCATCTTAGCTTAACACAGCGGGAGGTTTATTTTATCATCATCACCACCACTACAGCAATTTAACTTCAGCGCTTTAACTCAAGGTATATTTGAGCAGAAGGTTTATCACCTCACAGATGGAGGATTTTATCATGGATACCAGAGTCCTACTCCTGCAGGACAGACTTCAGACTTCATGACTGGATATGAGTACAAGATATTTTATTCATGGCTCCACATTCAAAATTAAAAATTAACAGCTGTCACAATTCATGTTTTACAAAAACTTCACATTTAATATTGAACATGACACTCATCATGTTTACTCCAGGTTAAAAGCATCATTAATCACTTACATGTTTCTTTGTGTAATATAATCAGTCCACAAAGCAGAACGCAGATCTTTATCTAGTCCCTTTAACTGGGTAGAAGCTTTCAGTTCTTTACAACTGACAGAGGCTTTGAGGTTAAACTGCGAGATTCACCAGGAAATCAGCACTGCGATGGGGTTCGGCTGTTTGGTTGGAATGAGCTGCACTTTAAAAGGAATTCTCTTTAGAAAACTTCAGCTGGGATGTATGAACGCCAGTCAGTGGCGAAGCTGAAGGCTTGAAACAGTTTTACTTGCTTTGCATCCATCAACTCCTCATTCAACTTCTAAGTCTCTTATTTCACTTGTGAAACCCAGAGAAAGTGAAGTTTAATAAATATTCAGCATAAACAGATTGTGGAGCTTCTAATAGCTGAATGAAATGTTTGTGGTTCGGCTAAAAGGCCTCTGAGAGCTGTGCAGAAGTTACACCCGACCTAAGGGAAAGTAACTCGGAGGGTTTTTTGCTTTCTAAGCCCAAAACAAGCCTGAGGACAGCACAAGATGGTGAAAGACTGGTGCAATTGATCTGATACATGAGTGTGTGGTGCTTTCACCCTCCAAATTCCAGTCCCATAATAATTTCTCTCTGATTTAACTCAGCAGTGGGAATAATCCCAACAATACTTTTTTGTGTACACTCAACAGAAATAATTATGCTGAAATTAAAATTGCAAAAAATCCAAGAATTTGTCTGACATGATCCCTCGCATTCCTCACCAACTGCAGCTCTGACTGTCAGGTCACCATTCCCCATAATCCTGGTGGAAACAATTAATGCACAGAGCCCAAAATACACAAACGGGATTTTTAAGTGGATTATGTTCTCAGACATGTTAATAAGTGGTTTAAATGGGAAGTAATTCAGAGGCCGGCAGTGGTGTGTGTGCCTTTGATCCTGCTCGAAACATCCCCGGAAATAAATCTATTGTGGAACAAATCATAGCAACACATGCAGACTGCATGTTCATTTATATTCAGGAGCTACAGTAATAACATACCTACAAATCAAAATTTCCAAACCAAAAAAAACCCCACCCACAGACGCGCGCACACACACACACACACACACACACACACACACACACACACACACACACACACACACACACACACACACACACGCACACACCGAAAAGGACCATTTTATAACATGCCGATTTATAAACCAGATTCCAAAAAAGTTGGGACACTATACAAATTGTGAATAAAAACTGAATGCAATGATGTGGACATGCCAAATTTCAATATTTTATTCCAAATAGAACATAGATGACAGGGTCGAAAGTTTAAACTGAGAAAATGTATCATTTTAAGGAAAATGTGTTGATTTTAAATTTGATGGTGCCAACAAATCTCAAAAAAATTAATTTTCACCACTATTAGGCCATGATGTGCCAAATATTTTCTATCAGTCAGTGATTCTCAATTATTTTCTGTCGCGTTCCCCCCCAGGAAGAGGAAAATATTTCGTGCCCCCCAATATAAATAGTGTTATTTGTCTAAAAATTGTTATAAGTAATCCTGCATAGACTGTATCCTTATTAACATAATAAATCCTTATTATCATTATGGAACACAAAAAATGAACAAATATAGATCAACTTCCAACAAAGAATAACTTTATTAACAAGTTTTTAGTCTTTAAACAAAAATATTTAATGTGCCTCAATTTGCCTGAATTAAAAAGTATTCTTATTTAAACTGTCAACATTTTTGACCAACAATTTGAACCATTTTAAACTGAAAAATAAAATAAAATAAAATAAATAAATAATAATAAATTCAAATTGATCAGCAATATTAACTCAGGAGCACAATATATAAAACACTTTAACCTACAAAACAAAAATGAATAAAACATTTTGTATTATTATTATTATTATTATTATGTTTAAAATGATTAAGTCCAAACCAATCGCTATAATAAGCACGTTTGCAGTGCTCAGCTTTTCAAAGCCGGATTTAAAGCATGATACGAACTCTCAGCTCCTGCTCAATGCTAAACTGGGACCTGGACTTATTTTCACAGCAGTGACATCATCCAGCATGAAGGAGACCATGTGCACTGTAGGTAGGATCAGTTCCTCTGATCTGCTCTGGGGTTTTTTACACTGAGCAGTCTGGACCTACACCTTATCTGATGCTAACAGAGCTCGATTATTTGCTGGAGTATCATTCACAAAGCGGGATGGTTGTTGGCAGTACTCTGCACATTTTTGATGAAAAAACTCACGCTTCTCATCACATGATCGGGGTGTGATGTCTTTCAGTGACGCCTGAATTTATTCGGGTTCATACTGTCCTCTGCCAGTGGGGCAGTGGTGGTCTAGTGGTATAGGGTGCTGGATCGCTGATCCAAAGGTTGGGGGTTCGAGTCCCCACTCTCCACAAGGTGGTCACTGTCCCCCCAGTGCGGCTAACTGGGTTATCAAAGGCGGGCCATGTCTGTCACTGTCTATGGTGAGAGGCATGTAAAAGAACCATTGCTGACTTTCGTAAAGAGTAGCTGCAAAGTCGTCAGTGTGTTTCTGTCCTTTGCTAAAAGGGTTGTGACAGGAAGGGCATCCGATGTAAAAACCTCTGCCAAATCAAACGTGCGAATCAAGATGATTCGCTGTGGCAAATAAAAAAATCAAAAGTAAAAAAAGGGAAAAAGCCGAAAGGAAGACAGACAGACTGTCCGCTGCCAATATTTTCAGATACAGTAAACACAGCGGTCTTTCGGTCTTTCCTCATTTCTCACCGCAGCACAGTGAAGGATTTGTAAGCTTCACTTCTTATTTTACCTCTGGGCACACTAACAGTGAGGAAGCCACTGCCATCTGCTGTAGTGGATGCAAAATTACACATTATTCTAATAAGGCAAAAAAAAAAAAAAGCATGTGACCCAAAGGAACCGCACCCCACTCCCACCCCCAAGAGGGTGCACCCTACTATTTGAGAACCAATGCTGTAGGTGAAAGATCTGGACTGCAGGCTGGCCATTTCAATACCTGGATCCTTTTCCTACGCATCCATGATGTAATTAATGCTGCATGTGGTCTGGAACTATCATGTTGAAAAATACAAGGTCTTCTCTGAAAGAGGCGATGTCTGAATGGGAACATATGTTGTTCTAGAACCTGAATATACTTTTCTGCATTGATGGTGCCTTTCCAGACGTGCAAGCTGTCTATGCCACACGCACTCGGGCAACCCATGTAAAATGCATGATTTGTTCCAAGGCCCCCAATACTAGCCCCTAAACCCTTTAAAAATTACAAAAGCATACCTTTTAAGGTACTTACTTCCTGTTGACCATGTTTTCTTTAGCAGAGATATAATCTTACAAATGTTTATGCAAGGTTAAAAGCCTGAGCCAAAAAATAAAGTTGCAATGAGCACACACTAAAAACTCATGAAACAACAATAACTCTGTCCTTTACACGAAAAGCATCATGGGTATTATGGAGATAAAGCTCCATAATAGCCAATGGGAGGGAGCTGCATCATCCCTCCGAGCCAATGGAAGGCCAGCGGGGCAGGATGTTGGAAGATAGCCAATGGGAAGCCAGCGGGGCGGACTCTTGGGAGATAGTCAATAGGAGAGTAACTCGTGCATTGTTTGAATTTTTGAGATGGTGCTTTCGTAATGTAAACTTGTTTCGTATCCAGAGACAAACATTTTAGGAAAATGTTTATCGTAACCTGGATTTTTCGTTTGTTGGGACTTTCATAAGGTGAGGTACCACTGTATATAAATAGTATTTATTATCACATGGTTGAATAGTATAATGTAGCAGGCGGGGCTTAGAGATTTCTCCCACTGGTAAAGTTAAGTCAGGTGCTCCAGTGGTTTATCTTCCTAACCCAAAGACATACAATAATAATAAAAAAAAAAACATATATAGAATCTCATCTCTCTGCAGACTCGAACTGGGTTATAGTCACATCAAGCTACTTATATGGCGAACAGAGTCGTGACCTGAGTGCGGGCCAGTACATATACAATGATTATTACAGACAATAATTCCTAATAGTCCTGATTTAAACTGCATGAGTAAAGCTAAACCGGGCGCCTTAGAAAAGCCTGGAGCGTTGCATACAAGAATGAAGATGGCAGCCAGCAGACTGGAAGAAGAAAAGCGCTTGTGACACAGCGTGTGTTCAGGCACCTGATTGCTATTTTAGCTGAAAGGAGAGAAGGGAGTCTCTGAACAATTCAGAATTATTCCGCTCTCACCGACTGAATAATTTCATGCTCTGACAGCTCTGGCACGAGTGCAGTTCAACCTAGTGGGAGGCAGGGACCTTAATGGTGGAGTGAGTAGTACGGGACTTCGAGAAACATTGTCGTTTTGTAGTCTGTCAGATATTCGACCGCAACTAAAGCTCGTCTCAGATCCTTCTTCAGTGATAAACAAGACACGAACATTGACAAACCCAGGAATAACTTTATTAGCATCATAGGAAGCCTGGAGCCTATCGTAGCCGTCTCAACTTGAAGGCCGGGGACGTCATAATAAACTCGCAAGAGCGCGCACGCGTGCTCACACACACACACACACACACACACACACACACACACACACACAGATTAACCAAACCCACTTATTCACACCTTGAGGTCATTTGCGACAGCGGACAGTGGTGGACTGGTGGTAAAGGGCGCTGGATCGCTAATCCTAAGGTTGGGGGTTCGAGTCCCACTCTCCACAAGGTTGTCATTGCCCCCCCCAGTGCAGCTAACTGGGTTATCAAAGGCCGGACATGTCTCTTACTGTCTATGGTGAGAGGTTCATGTAAAAGAACCCTTTCTGACTTTCATAAAGAGTAGGCATAGCCATCAGCGTGTTTCTGTCCCTTGCTACAGGGTTGTATCAGAAAGAGCATCCGACATAAAAACCTATGCCAAATTAAACATGCGAATCAGATGATTCACTGTTGCGACCCCTGAAAAAGGGGGAAAAAATGAAAGGAAATGAAGGTCATTTGGGACAGTCAGTTTGACCCATGTGCATGCTTTTGGAGTGTAGGAAGAAACCAGAAAACCCTGAGGACCCACATAAGCACTGGGAGAACATACAAACTCCACACAGAAATAGCCAGGACTTAAACCCAGGGTCTTCTTGCTGTGAGGGGTAGTGATTACACCACACAGCAAGAAGGTCCTGTGTTCATGTCCCAGGTGTTTCTGAGTGCAGTTTGTATGTTCTCCCAGCGTTTGTGGGTTTTCTCTGGGTGTACCTCCATCAGTCCAAAGGTATGCACATTAGGCTTATTGGCTGTTCCACATTGCCCCTCGGTGTGAGTGGGAATAGTAGTATATGTGTATGCTCTCTGATGGTCTGGCGAGTTGTTCAGGGTGTACCCCGCCTTTGCCCAGTATTGGTTCAGTGGTACTTTCTTTTCATGACAAACAGTTCCTGAGACTCGAGCAGAACTTTCTACCTTACAGAAAATTCCACAGCAGTTTTTTAAAGACTGTAATTCATGATATTAAAGCTCTCGCGTCTCACTGTGCTACTTTTAAGCGAGTAGTTCGCCGCATGTGGAAATTAGTGTCCTATTGAACCCTTCGCTGCCATTTATAAAAATAAATTAATTAATTAAATAAAATATATTTAAAAAGTTTCAGGATAACATGGACAAATATTTTAATGAGACTTTTCCCGAAAGTGGAGCTAGTTGAGGCTGAACTCTGACCTTTTTGCTTTTTAACCTATCGATTGCTTTTGGAATGGCTCACACTGAGGTGCAGCGCGCGTTCATTTATCAGAAAATCTCAATTGATTTTTCATTACATTAAAACAAACAAACAAAAACCCTGACAATCAGCATTTTTATTTCCCACCTATGTTTGAAACAAGAACAAACCACACACACAAAACATTTCACTCTTCGCTGAGTCTATCTGGATAATTAAGTGGAATTAGCAAGCCTGTAAAAAAGGTTTTATTGCTGCGTCGGACTCGCATTTCAGATTTCGATTAATGAATACTAACGATCAGCATGAATCTCCTTATGAATTTTAAACACCCTCTGAGCAAAACAGGTGTGTTGTGTCTCCTAATTATAAAAAATGTGTCTCACAGACAATCAGGTACGAGACAAACACCTGCTAAATTATTTTTTATAGTTTCAAAGACACACTTAACTCTCCGCTACACCTGAAAACAAATTAATTTTACACCAACTCCTCCAATATGTTGACAGTATTTTGAATTTAGATGCTGTGAAATGACAGGCCTCTCCATCCACCGTAAAAAAGGCATCGTAGCTGACATAAAAAAGGTGTGTGATGAAATTAGACAGCCGTGAGAGAGAAGACTGGCTCAGGAAGGATCTGAAAAGTTGCCAGACCCCCCCCCCCCCCCCCCCCCCCCCCCTGACCTGCATCCTTTCCGAACTCCTGTGTGGCTTGGATTCAATCCATGCTGGCATCACTATAGCAACCAATGTAGTGAATTATAGCAGACTGTTTATGTAAAATAAGGAGGCAGTGAGGATCAGAATAGCTTGTGTGTGTGTGTGTGTGTGTGTGTGTGTGTGTGTGCGTGGTTAATGGTGACACTTACTCGGCCAGCTCTTCCAAACTTCTGTAGACATCATCTTCATTCAGTGCTGTGTCCTCTGATGGAAAAGGCCTGGAGAGAGAGCAAGAGAGAGAGAGAGAGAGAGAGAGAGAGAGAGAGAGAGAGAGAGAGTTCAGGTAAGGTTCTGGCTCCACTTCATCTCATCCATAATTCACCAGGTGCTTATATTTACGACCTTCTGTCTCCTGTGTGATTGACACCTTCAACAATGAGACAGATGTTTCTGGAGCATTTATCTGATTTCTGACGGCATTTAATACACACTGAGGAAAAGGTCATGATGGGACCCGACCTTGTGTGAAAGCGACAGTGAGATGCGTGAATTAGGTGCTTTTTCAATAATGCCAGGTCAGAGGTGCTTCAAATAACCCTCCGAGTCTACAGTGATAAACCTGAGGTGGACTAATGAAGTGTACCGCTCGAACTAATGCAGATCTGGACCACACACTTTCATCTGGGAGGTTGTTTTCCTTTGATGGTAATTATCAGACATCCTTATCCATGCATGTTCTATCTGCAGCTTAATAGATCCAGGTACTAGTCGAGTGGTGCCGGAGGGGACAATCATGAGCCGACAGGGCCTATTTAGAGCAGCCAATTGGCTTTAATGTACATGTCTTTGAATGGCTGGAGGAAACCAGGGTATGTGGATTAGGCCCATCCAAGGACAGGAAATCCACACAGGAACACCCCTGCCCAGGCTGGGACTCGAACCCAGGACCTCCAGACTGGGCGGTGGACGTGCTAACTGGTTTGTCTGATGTAATGGTTTAAAAATAATAATAATAATAATAATAAAAAATACAAGTTGGAAAATCGTTGGTTCCGGAAGCGACGGAGAGCAGGGGTTGATGTCGCATCCGCCAGGTCCCTTTTGGCCAGGGGGCCCCGAGAAGGGTCTTGAAACCACGCTGCATGTAACAGTGGCCTCTCCATCCTGCTTTACTACATTAATATAACTAGGCAAATGATACCAAAGTTACTACTCAGGAGATTATACAACATATATGTGAGCCACTCCACCGAAAGTAGGCTCTTGGGTCCAAAAATGAAAAATGAGCTTTTTACCCAAAGCTGCAAAATGCAGCAAAAAGTTTGTCAATACCTTGAAAACTGAGCGAGCTATGCCATTTCTTGTGTCAGCGTTCAATTAAAAATTTCAAAAGACGTTTTAGAGAAAAATGAGCACAAAGATTTCCCTTCTTCCAAAATCATTAAACCTTAGCAACCATTTTTATGCACCTCAGCCATATAAACTTTTAGAAAACATGTCTAGAAAGAGTTTTATGAAGGGATGATAAGAGAAATCATCCTCATTTTAATCTGACAGGCACTTTTTAAACCAATCAGTCATCATGGTAACCCACAAAAATTACCAAAAAAATGACTATTTTTTTCATTTCTGTTTATAAGATCAGTATGTATCTTTTTGACCATTACATAAAGGTTCAAATGCCGTCAAATGATACTGATTGAAAAAAAAACACTGTTGGGTTCAAACAATCACACTGAAATTAAGAAAACTATATATATATATATATATATATATATATATAAGATAAGCATATAACAAAACTCTCTGATCTCGTTATACAAGTAAGCTTCATCAACTCCACCCTCAGCATTATCATCTTAATCTATATCCTGCTCAGCAGATAAAATCACATCTTCACAAACACCAGTCATCAAACTTTTAACAGATGCCTCTTCTTCATTAACATCAAAATCAAAATCTTCATCAACACAGCTGGCATCATCATCATCATCATCAGTTAGTTTATATGTAAAAGGTATGAAACATTTAGGCATTTTTCAGGTCTTGACCAATTTTGTACAAAACTAAACAACCCACGATCCAGCATGTCCAGTCCATACAAGATTACACACAAATCAAATGATCAAAAAATTCTATAATCAAATTTTGCATGCAGAGAAAAATACCAATACTCATACAATACTCATATTAAATTTCTAAAGTACATAATACTGAGCATATAGGATTTTCTTTGACTGAATTGCAATGGAATCACGTCTTTCTTAATATTCCAGCAGACCTGAGGTATCTCACTCACTCACACACACACACACACACACACACACACACACACACACACACACAGACTGTAAGCAGTGGGTGATTTGTGCATCTATCGCACCATTTGCACTTATTTGCCCCACTCCCTTTATATACTGTATTTTCAAATTGAGCTAGTTCATCTGGATGCTGCTAATTTAACCGTTTGCACACTGTGTATGTGTGTGTGTGTGTGTGTGTGTGTGTGTATGTGACAGAGAGACAGAGAGAGAAATAATCTTCTTCATAGCCGAATTCCAGCGTCGAATTTAACATCTATACTAATGCTGTTAGACATCACAGATGACATTTCACTCTCCTTTTCCATAAATTGTGTATTCACAATCTTATAAATAAACTTACTTATCTGTTATTGAAGAGAAAGTCAGAGATAAGTTCCACATGCAGTATACTAGAGTCAGGAAGTAAACCGGAAGTTAACGTGTGATGGGCACTGAGCATGTGCAATGTGAGCATGTGCCCAAGTTCACCAATCAGGGTGCTCGTTTCAGATCTTCCTTAGCAACTAGCCTGCATTGTTTACGTGCATATCATCTATACATCCTTTATTTTATTCACTGAAATGGCATTTTAATATTAAAACAGTATCCAAAATGGACAGACAACTTCACGACCGTTCTTCTGGTGTATGGATTATATTGTGTCTTGTACAAACTCAGTGAATAATTGCAAAAGAAAACCGGTAAGTTTTGCTACTGTTTTTATCTAGTTTTATGAGGGTACTCGTCAGAAAAATGGAAATAAAAAACATTTTTAGTGAGTTTTAGTCGATTTCACTTCAGCAAGTGATAGTCGAATACTTGTTTTAATGGTTTATGCAAAAATCCGAATTATGATAAAAAAGACCATTTTTACTTTTTTGGCCATTTTCTCAAAAGTAATCCGTGCGACAAGCGCCTACATTCGGTGGAGTTCCTCACATATAAGAAAGTATTGCGGACTGGACAGGGAGTCACACACACACATACACACACACACATACACACACACACACACACACACACACACACACACACACCCACACACACACACACACCTCACTTTCCATGGTTAATTGGGACCGAGCTCCCCCCGCAACCGTCGAATTCTGCGAAGCAGGATCGATCCCCTGACTGATGTATATGTACATGTTTATGTGTATATAATATCAATAAATACATATTCAACACGATTCCAAAATAATGCATAAAATGGAAATAAAATATAAATACACACACATATACAAATGCGCGTTGATGCACACACGGAGATCCTTGTGCATGGACTCAGATGCTCACCTCACAAAAATGTAACTAATTTTGATGGGAGGTTCTGGATTGTTTTTTGTTGGTTTAAGGGTTTTTTTGTTGTTGTTTTTTGCATAATTGGCCTTGTTTTTGTGGCATCTTCCATAATTTTTAATTCGATGAATATTACGAGTCATCAATAAGATGCGAGTCATCAATAAGAATGTCATACCGGATCAGTCGAGGCCCAGGTTAACAACGACCGCCATCAGTGCTGTTAACCAACAGGGTGCTGGTGGAAAGTGGGCTACTGTTGATCGAAGAAGGAGAGGCGGGAGGCGTGTCCGTAGCCAGAGAGGGAAGAGGAAAGGCATGACTCTAGGACTGAGAGTAGGGACTTTGAATGTTGGAACTATGACAGGAAAAGCTAGAGAGCTGGCTGACATGATGCAGAGGATGAAGGTGGACATACCGTGTGTTCAGGAGACCAGATAGAAAGGTAGCAAAACTAGAAGCTTAGGAGCAGGGTTTAAGCTGATTTATCATGGTGTGGATGGGAAGAGGAATGACAAGGACCCAAGAGGAACAGTGAAAATACAGGGAGCAGAGATAAAGAAGGTGGAGGATTTTAAGTACTTAGGCTCAACAATCCAGAGCAATGGAGAGTGTGGAAAAGAGCTGAAGAAGCGTGAGCAGGCAGGTTGGAATGGTTGGAGAAAAGTGTCTGGTGTGATGTGTGATAGGAAGGTATCGGCAAGAATGAAAGGAAAAGTGTACAAGACGGTGTTGAGGCCAGCGATGTTGTATGGTTTAGAAACAGTGGCACTGGGGAAAAGACAGGAGGCAGAGCTGGAGGTAGCAGAGATGAAAATGTTGAGGTTTTCTTTGGGAGTATCGAGGATGGATAGGATCAGGAATGAGTACATCAGAGAGGCAGCACATGTAAGAGGTTTTGGAGACGAAGTCAGAGAGGCTAGATTGAGATGGTTTGGACTTGTACAGAGGAGGGATAGTGAATATATTTGTAGTAGGATGCTGAGGTTGGAAGTGCCAGGCAAAAGGCCTAGAGGAAGACCCAAGAGAAGATTTATGGATGTAGTGAAGAAAGACATGAAGGAAGTTGGTGTAAGTGAAGAAGATGCAGAGGATAGGGTGAAATAGAGACAGATGATTCGCTGTGGTGACCCATGAAGGGAACAGCCGAAAGGAAAAGAATATACATATATATATATATATATATATATATATATATATATATATATATATATTACACATACATATACATAAGGAGGTACACATACCTTACCTTTCAAGAGTCTCACTAAATGAAAAATTCAGGTTACGAGAAGCATTTTCCCAAAATTTTTGTCTCAGGATACGAAACAAGTTCACATTACGAAAGCGCAATCTTAAAAATTCAAAGGCGCCATTCAAACATTAAAACGCGCCATTCAAACAATGCACAAGCTGCTCTCCCATCAATGACGTTCAAACATCCCGCCCCGCTGGCCTCCCATTGGCTAACAACTGAGCTGTCGTTCATGTCGCCTTCACTCAAGCACCATCTTGGACAGGTCCACCTGACGCCATCTAGGACATGGATGCCATCTTGACCTGACGCCATCTTAGACATCATTGCCTAGGAGGAATGACGCATCTACCACCCATTGCCTATTATGGAGCTGACTCCACCATGATGCTTTGTGTGTAAAGGACAGAGTTACGGTTGTTTTATGCATTATTTCTTGAATCAGGCTTTTAACCTTCCATAAACATTTGTAAGATTATAACTCTGCTAAGAAGACATGGTCAACATGCATGCGCGCACACACACACACACACACACACACATACACACACACACACACGCATGTGATTTCCGGTGCGAGTGAGAAGAAACGGACTCGAGTGATATCACAAAGGAATATGGCCAAACCTGTCTACCGTCGGTATTGAAGCAGAAGGAGGTCTTAAAAGACATGGTTTCATAATTTTTCAAGGGTTTAGGGGGTAGTATTGGGAACGTTGGAACGAATCACGCGTTTTCCATGTAAAATGCGGTTAAACTTACGAAAAATGCAGGTCAGATTATGAAAAAAGCTCTGGAATAGATTAATTTCGTAAGATGAGGTACCACCGTGTGGGTGTGTGTGTGTGTTTGTGTGTGTATATATATATATATATATATATATCCCCGACTTACGTTCTTTACGTTTTTTCGATTTTATATTTTTGTCAAATTAGACATACCTACGTAGTACGCTGACGTAATCACGCAATGATGTTGCGTCCATTGTGTACAAAAAGAGACTGAATGTGCCCCTCCTCGTTCCCAGTTCAGTTTTATATATATATCGTTTTATATATAACAGTTATATAGCGTGTTACTCTTGTGTTAAAACGGTGTCTCTGTGATCTTTGTGTTTGCACTGTTTTGTGGACTTTTGTAACCCTAAGCAAATATGGTTGATCAGAAGCGTAAGCCTACTAGCATGGGTGTAAAGTGTAAAGTGTAAAGTGACTCGGTATAAATAAGTGACTTATTTGAAATTAATGTTGATATTATTTGATCGATTTGATATTTTACAATGTTATGTTTATAATAATTGATTTAGGGGAGTTTTATGAGATACAGTAATGGTATTTATGGATGTATAGTACAGTATGAGCGTCATACGTCACTGTAACAACTTATACTTGGCCGTCCAGAACCAATTAAAAACGTAAGTCGGGACCGTCTGTATATATATATATATATATATATATATATATGAGCGAGAGAGAGAGAGAGAGAGAGAGAGAGGCACAGCACAGACATCGATGCTCTTCATTTGCTAATTAAAAAGGTTTATAATTACTACTGGGGAGGGAGAATAAATAATTGCATTATTGCTTTAAGCTGCCAATCAAATCCAATCATCATCATACCCCAGAACACACTTAGCAATAACATCCACAGATGTGAGACATTTCTGCGTGATGGAGATTACGATGGTAGCTTGAACCTAATCAGTGTTCACATGCGATTTCCACTTCGAGAGAAATGACTGCGTGTATATAAAAGGCAGAAGCGATTGTGTCCTTATGGTGGTTTATACGGCACTTCCAACAAAATCCAGATCGCAAAAGATGGAATCCCTGATTTTTCTGCTCTCTTAAGCCTGTATCTCACTGAGCAACAAATGCTGATCAACACTGCACATTTTGTTTACGCCAACTTCTATAGTGAGGGAAATCACTGTCATTCTGTGATCAGGGATGACAACAGCAAAATATATTTTCAGCTGAACTTTATCGGGGGGTGGGGGGAGGGGTGTGTGTCTCGGGTCCAGGGCAGAGCCTGTTTGCGATCTACAGTCAGGCAACATATCATCTAATGCATGGACTAATTGGAATATAATTTTATTTGTGAACATGTATGTATTTGCAATTACACAGAATTGAGAAATAGGTCAACCATGGCTCTAAGTTTTGTGTTGTATAAATGAAAGATGAAAAAAATACACAAATATTTCGTAAACCACTTTATAAATTTATGAAACATTTTCAACTAACTGTCCCAGCCCCATCACCAATGTATTGAGTATTTTCAAATTGAACACGAATTACTTACATTTGGCTGCAAATTTAAAAAAAAAACGATGACTAAAATGAAAATAAAATTCCCATACATATTAAACTGTTATCATCAACAATGTGAGTAAGTTTATCGCACAATGATTTTACCAATACAGATTACATTTCAATGGGATTTCACAGAATCTAAATGAAATAAATATTTAGTAATTCCCTCCGAGTGCGCTTGTCTGTCGGCCATAAGTGCAATACATCCGCGAGATCCATAATTGATCAGGTTGTTGCAATAAACACACAAGGCCTTGCCAGCGATGTCAGATTTCTTTATGAAACACGCCAAAGGTTCTGATAGGTTCTGAGGCTGTTTGCCGATTTTCACCTCAAATTTCACAATGTCCTCTCTCCGTTCCCACTTAAATTTATTCTTAACATCCTTATCTATTTCTGACACGCGGGATTCCTCTTCTTTCGTTAAAGTTAACACCATTTTTGGGATTTTCTAACCAGACATTCTCTTCATAAAAACACAACACGCTTCCATTTGCATTGAGCCGAGTCACTTTACATTAAGTTTAAAACAGCCAATCAACGAGCGGCTTACAATATGTGAGGCACTCCAAAAAGTAGGTGCTTGTCGCAAGTTCACTTGCTTGTGCTTGTGAGACAAAGCGTGGCTTATCCGGACTTCTAATCTGTCAAGTGAGCAAGTGCGCCGTTGAATACTTGTTTGGTACTCAACCTTCACTGGCTCACTTGAACGATCAGAAGTCCTTATAAGCTGCACTTTGTCTCACAAGCTCCATACGTTACTTGCGACAAGCGCCTACTTTGGATGGCCCTATACACCCCCTAAAATTTTCTCCCCGGATTTAGACGATTCGCAGAAATTACCAATTTGAGATAAGAACTGTGGAATTCCATGGAAAATTGTCATCCCTATGAGATATTTATCGACATTTAAGTGAATGTAAGAAGTGTTTGTGAAAAACATTAATAACTGTCACGAGCTTTGGGTGGGGACTGAAAGAACAAGGTTGTAGATACGAGCGGCTGAAATGAGCTCCCTTCACAAGATTGGGGAGATAGGGTGAGAAGCTCAGTCTATTCAGGGGATATTTATTGAGAACACCATCAGTATTCATTGCACAGTTGTCACAACTTGAAACAATAACGTTACCACGGATTTCGACATCGGCGGCGAGGCTCTTTCTGTAATATTTCGTGATGTCGTCGGCTCGGATCATGTGGTATTCCACTCCTGCGTCCGATATCCATGCCTCGATCTCTAAAAGCCTATATTATTTAAATTCCAAATCCATCTATGAGTGCAACATCAAAGAACTCGAATCTATTCATTGAAAGAGCTGTAGAACCGCATGGCAATTTATTTTTTTCCACTTCACAGGAGAGAGTGAAAGAAGGGAAGCCACCTAAACGAATGGAATGCCAGACACTGCATCCCTGTAGTTTTCCTTCTTTAATTGAACTGTCATTACTCGTCACATAACAGAAGGAAAAACACGTCGTCTATGGGAGGCGGAGATCTCAGGCTTCCATATGATACACGACTTTTACTGAATCTGATATAAAATTGCACACCAATTCTCCTTCTTGAGGCAAAAATTCAACACAGCAAATCCAATGAATCAGCGATGATACCCCGTTATCCATTTGTCGAACAGGTTCATCCTGTTAAGGTTGAAGGGAGCCTGGAGACTATCTCAGCCAACATGGGAGAAAGCACAGTGCACTCTGAACGCATGGCAAACACACAAACACACACACACACACACACACACACACACACACACACACACACACACACACACACACGCACACACACACACACACACACACATTCCTTCCTTCAAAACCTACACACATCTCGAGACAATTCGGAACAACTGTTCAGCCTGATGTGTATGTCTGTGGACTGTTGGAGGAAACCAGTGTACCTGTAGGAAACCCAGAGAAGCATAAGATAAACATGCAAACTCCCATAGAAACGCCCTTGCTGAACCCGGGATTCGAACCCAGGGCCTGCTGGAAGGCAGATATGCTAACTACTACACTACTACTGCACTGCCCTGACATGATGCTATACAATAAAATTTTTAATGTTTTCTTAAGGAAACAGTATGATATCTTAGTGTGTGTGTTGTTACGTATGGAATTTAGAAGATGAATATTGCCCCATGAAACCAGCAAAGCACGACAAACCATGACATACAATATACAGACGATCCTCCTTTTACGTTTATTCGCCTTACGTTTTCTTCAATTTTACGTTTTTTGTGAAAAAAAATTTTTTTGTAAGTCATTTTGAGTTTAGCGCGCTCTCCATAGTACGAGACGTTCTTACGTAGTACGTAGACATAGTACGCTACTTATGCATGACGGTGTATTCATTGTTTCCATGGTGCTGCGTCGTTCATTGATTACAAACGACAGACTGAACATGCCCTGCTTCTTCCTAGTTCACCGCATGTTACCCTTGTGTTAAGACATCGTCTCTGTGATCTTTGTGTTTACACTGTTTTGCGTATTTGTAATCCTAAGCAAATATGGTTGGTCAGAAGCGTAAGCCTATTAGTGATAGTGGTAATCAGAATCAGTGGTAATAAGTGAATTTGAATTTGAAAATGTATTTATTTGAAATTATTTTGCTTGAATTTAATTTATTTGAAATTAATGTTGACATCATTTTACAATGTTATGTTTATAATAATTGATTTAGGGCTGTTTTATGAGATACAGTAATAGTATTTATGGATGTATAGTACAGTATGAATGGTCATACATCACTGGAACGTACAGTAACTAAAACGTAAGTCAAGGAGCGTCTGTATACAATTTAATAGTATGAACAAAATAACACAGAATAATAACTTATAGTTTAAACCTAAACAAAACACAAAGTGAACAAGGGTCTCACAATAAAGATAGTCAACAAGCAGCTGTAGTATAATTTAGAGGCGCATGCTGGTGGTAAAAGTCTTGCAATCCCACGTGTCGAAAGAAACGAATGATTAAAAATCCTCACGTTGGCTGTGGAAAAGTGCAGAGGCTGGATTTGGGGTTATGGAGACTTGAATGTTGAAATTTGGACGAAATGCATTGAAAGATCCGCCTTAGATGAGTTTCCTTAGATAATCTGTGTCAGCCGGTCGGCAACGGGTCCTAATCTAGAATTTTCTAAATCACCTGACCCAACACAGGGCGCATGCGCAACTAGGTCCATCTCGAAGGCTCCCTAATGGAAAATTACAGACCCAAAACAACTGAGTCATACCATGCGCCACCATTTACAGCACACAAACTGAATACAGTAGGCCCTCGACATTCGCGGGGGATTTGGTTCCGAGCCCTCCCGCGAATCGAGATAATCCGCGAGTTCTGTATGCGGAAGTAAAGCCCCATGTACGACGTCACATGAGCGAATGAGCAGCTGTAAGTAAAATACTATGTATCTATTATATGCGCTAAAATATGCTTCTTAAACACATTCTATAGACAGTCTTACTCATGAATACAGTATTAATGTAGTAAAATATAGTAATGATTAAGAAAAACTTTTTAATTTTTACTCTTATTTTTATTGATGAGAAAATATAAACATTATGCAGCATATTCTGTTGTAAAGCACTCGTTTTAAAGTCTTTTTCAATTATTATTCCAGTGCAGACCCCAAGTTAATTCTGAGAATGTTTGTGCGTGAGATTTTATGTTCTATAGCATGTTTAACAAATGATACCAAAAGGATAAACTTTATTACACTTCATGTCCTTTTACATTGAACTTGGAGTGACGTGTCCAAGATGGCGCTGCCCAGAGGGCGACGTCGCGGAGTTCACAGAGTCAAATTGTTTCTTTGTTCGTTTTAATTTGTTTTATTTGTTTGTTCATGTTTTGCACTATGCTCGTCTATGAGAAGCTTCGGGCAACTAAGCACGCAACAACGTCTATCTTCTATCTATACTATGCTAACTAAGCCTCTGAGCGCTCCGCCTGGTCTTAGCCGCTAACCGCTAGCATCGAGCTCCGTTGCATAGAATCGATAGAAACACAGTCCTGTAGAGCCCTCTGCACTGCAATCTGAGCATGAAGCTGGTCCATCTTGTTTTGCAGGGACTGAACATTTTCAAGTAGTATGGCCGGAAGTGCTAACCAAGCCTCTGAGAGCTCCGGGCTTAGCCGGTAACCGCTAGCATGGAGCTCCGTAGCATAGTATAGATAGAAGATAGACGTTGTTGCGTGCTTAGTTGCGTTCGGTCCCTTCCCGCCTCGGCTTCTTTGTTAGCTGGGATGCGGCTTGCTGCCTACCATAGCATGTTAGCTCTGCTAAGTTATACACTGCTAAGTTATAACTAAGCACGCTCAACTGGGCTTGTTCACCGGGGTGCGGCTCCATAGCATACTAGCTCTGCTAGCCGCATCCCGGCTAACAAGCCCATTGAACTAAACACACTCAACTGGGCTTGTGCGCCAGGATGCAGCTCCATAGCATACTAGCTCTGCTAGCCGCATCCCAGCTAACAAAGAAGCCGAGGCGGGAAAGGGCCGAACGGCAACTCCGGCGCTTGGGATAGCAGGGGATGAAGGCCGTGTAGCCGGCTGGTATAATCGCCTTATCGGGTGTACTCTCCTCGAGCCATGTTTCACAGAAACACAGTCCTGTAGATCCCTCTGCGCTGCAATCTGAGCATGAAGCTCGTCCATCTTTTTTCGCAGGGACTGAACATTTTCAAGTAGTATGGCCGGAAGTGCTAACTAAGCCTCTGAGCGCTCCGCCTGGTCTTAGCCGCTAACCGCTAGCATCGAGCTCCATTGCATAGAATCGATAGAAACACGGTCCTGTAGAGCCCTCTGCGCTGCAATCTGAGCATGAAGCTGGTCCATCTTGTTGTGCAGGGACTGAACATTTTCAAGTAGTATGGCCGGAAGTGCTAACCAAGCCTCTGAGAGCTCCGGGCTTAGCCGGTAACCGCTAGCATGGAGCTCCGTAGCATAGTATAGATAGAAGATAGACGTTGTTGCGTGCTTAGTTGTCCGAAGCTTCTCGTAGACGAGCATAGTGCAAAACATGAACAAACAAATAAAACAAATTAAAACGAACAAAGAAACAATTTGACTTTGAGAACTCCGCGACGTCGCCCTCTGGGCAGCGCCATCTTGGACACGTCACTCCAACTTCAATGTAAAAGGACATGAAGAGTACTGTAATAAAGTTTATCCTTTTGGTATCGTTTGTTAAACATACTACAGAACATAAAATCTCACGCATAAACATGAACTTAGGTACTGTACTAGAAAAATAATTGAAAAAGATTTTAATACAACAGTTCAGAGAAAGGAGAAAGTCTTATTTCTTCAGAAGAGACATCCAGCGTTTTCTATCGCTTAGCCAGAGAGGGCACAGTGTTTGAGTGGTATCATAGAGCTTAACTGGTAATTAAAACACACAAAAAAGAGGCTCATTGACAACTTGTGTGCGAATGAGTAAAAAGGGGCGGGACATCAGCTCAAGCAATCAGCCGAAAGGAGGACAGCCATTGGCTGAATTTGAATCACGTGTTGGTTCCTGGGCAGACCGCGTGTACTCAAACTGCGAGTGCAAAACCGCGAATAGTCAAGAGCCTACTGTATAATTACTCTCAATGTTTATACATTCATTGTATTCACTTTTATACATTTATTTACATGTTCATAACAGTGTGTGTGTGCATGTCAGAAAGAGAGAGAGAGAGAGGGAGAGAGAGAGAGAGAGAGAGAGCGAGCGAGAGTACAGCTACCAGAATATGCATCCACCAGTGACATTAATATGTCACAAAATATGCCTGTTACATCACACAATTTTTTATATAATTTAGAGAAATATTACCTTATTCAGATCTAATTATATCTGAATCTAGTGGCAGAACACTCTCCTGCGTCTGATGTGCACCTAAGGACGACTGCTATTAATAGAGACCTGGTAAAATCCAGACAATTTACGCGTGTCTCATTTCTGTAAACATTTATCACTTAAATGACTTTAAAAACAAATCTAATCGCGCCATATTTTTCAACTTGATGTTTTTTATTTGTCAGGAGCAGAAGGGATAATGATTTGTCCGCATCAACACTGTGTCCTTGCTCTGCTTAATACTACCATCTGCTGTTGGAAAAAACAAACAAGAAACCCCAAAACAACACCTGGACATACAATCACACATACACACACACACACACACACACACACACACACACACACACACACACACACACACACACACACCAAGTTGCCCCTGAAGACACTGCTGAGTGTGGAGCAGAGTAATGAACTAGACAGCTCACTGATTGGTCAGAAGTTGATGATTCACTATCTTTATATAGCTGTTATATCTGGTTGAGGAACCGGATTGGTTGATTTTTGCTCCATGAGAGCTTCAATTGATGAAATCTGCCTGGAAATGCTTCTCTGAGCAAAATCTGATGACTGTTATCAGAATCCTTTAGTACACTCCAATAATCTTTATGATCAGTGGATGTGGCACATGATGCATGTTTCATACACACAAACTCGTTTAGAAAACCAATTTTACCTGATACACACTTTTAAGGAAAATGGACAACACAAAATCATCTAGCCGGTTATCAGTGCGGCCAGAGGAGCCGCTTCCCAACAGGCAAGGCAGGCAACATCTTGGGGCCTCAGGCCAATCGGGGTTGAATAATTTATAATTTAACAGTGATGATTACTGGTTCGAAGGGATCCACTTGCGAATTCTTTCCCAGGATCTCAACAGACTCTCAAATCAGCAGCACAACTATGGACAAATGTAATAATATTTACAGTTTAACATGGGACAAGCCTGTCTTGTGGCCATGTGATGACCTGGTGAGTCGTCCAGGGTGTACTCTGCCCTCACCCGAAGTTGGCTGGGCTGGGTGCCAGGCTGCCTGCGACCCTAATTAGGATTAAGCAGTTCAGAAAATGAATGGATGGATGAATGAATGCCCACCTTGTGCACATTCAACTCCCAAGAAAGTAATGGGTTCAAGTCCCGGGCCTGACGACAGTGCTTGGGTGGAAATTGCACGCTCTCCCTGTGACAGCACGTGTTTCCTCCGGGTAGTCTGGTTTCCTCCCACAGTCCAGATCTTACTAGCTTTTCCAAATTGCCCCTAGATCAGTGCTTCTCAAATAGTGGGGCGCACCCCCCTTGGGGGCGTGGTATGATGCCAGGGGGAACATGCTTTTCTGGAACAGTGTACAAGAATTAAGTGTAATTGCACCTCCACTCCACTAGTTGGTGGTGGCGCACTCATCGCGCTATGGTATAGCGGTTTTTCGCACAAGCAAAAGATATGAAGTGCAGTAAACAACCCCTCAAACAACACAAACATTTCTAACAGGAATGAAGAGAACGGTGGAGAGAGACAAAGATATTAAGACATAAATAAGTTGAATGAGTTTAAATAATTTAAACGAGTTTAAATAAGGATGTATTTTTTTAATTTCAGGCACATTGGTGGACTTTAAATCTTTTCTGTTACAGATTAAAAAACAATGTTAATAAAGTTTTTCTTTGTTGTAAGTTGAACTATATTTCTTTTTTGTTTTTAATGTTAATAAAGATAGAATGTTATTGTTATGTATATATGTAAATTGTTAATCTTAATGTTAATTTGCAGGCAGATAATTTAAGTGAACGGTAAAGATAGCACACTTGAATGGCAGCTTAAACATTGTAACATATGGCTGTTAAGAATGCACGGGACTTAAAATCGAATCTGGTGGATCTTTCTGGAAGGACTATGTAATGACAGACGTAAGCATTACCTCACTGACGGAGGATGCCAGATACTTCTCGAACATGCATAAACACGTGATTCAAACTTTCGAGAAGCTGAATCGACACTATTTAAACCCTCTGCACCTTGGACATGGAGGACTGCGAGAGGAGGTCTGCGAAAGGAAAAGAATTGCAAGAAAAAAGGATTTGCGAGGAAACAGAAAAGTTCAGTGGTGACCCTGTGCGGAGCATTTAGAGTGGATCGTGACATTCCTGGATCCAGGCACCACTGAACTTTTTTGTTTTTCAGTGGTGACCCTGCACGGAGCATTTAGAGTGGACCGTGACATTCCTGGATCCAGGCACCTATTCCGGGATGGCGTCGACACTGGGATTCGCTTCATGCCAGCTTGCCGGACGGGACTATCCGTGCATATTATCATTGGGACTTGTTGTGAGTTTAACCACTTGAATTTTGTATTTGAATTGTGTTTGGGATATGTTGCAACCTGACGATGAAATTTAGTATTTTTAATCTTGTATATATTTGTAATTATGGTTCTGAGTTTTATTTTATTTTGTTAATACAAGTTTTATTTGTTAATACTACCTTTGTGTCTCTCTCCACCCATCATTTAATTTAACTTGTTGCAGCGTACGGTTATATTTCAAAGGGTAACTAAGAATTATTTATAAATTTTCCCTATCCGTAACAGTTATGCATAGGTGTATTTATAACAATTTTATAGATGAATACTACTATTTATAGTCGCTCGTGGGGCGCCACAAAAAATAATTGCGAAGTATGTCCTAGATTCAAGTAGCTGTATGAGTGGTGTTCACCTAATGATGAATTTGTAGCTGTTCATTATGTACCCACCTTCACACAGTGTTGGCTGAGACAGGCTCCAGCCTACCCGCAACTGTAACAGGATTAAGAGGCTCGATAAATAAGTGAGTAAGTTATAAGTGATTACCTGCTAATCAATTTTGTCCTCCTGTCAGTATTTCTGCTGTAATTATAATATTCGGATTGGGCCCTGTCTCCTCTCAATCGGGTCGTCAGGTCAGGATGGTTTAGTCTGACAAACTCCATACCATAACCTTCAACTATCAATCATCTTGCAACACTTCCAATGAAATGCATTGAACTCGCACACGGTTTAATTAGACGAGGTGCACACATCAGTCTCGGTCCAATTTTACTTCTGGCTTTTTATCTCTCAGAAACAGATATTCGCCATCCGTTAAGGACGCAGTACTAATGGCGAGCGCTCCGAGCTGTTTCCTTTGCCATCTTTCGAGGCATGGCTCTGTGAGCAGTGGCGCAAATCGTAGCTGTCTCAGAGCTAATGTTTGCTTCATTGGAAACGGGATGATGAGAAAGTGATTCTTTTTCTGTTTATCTAATTAAAACCGCCTCACGAGTGTTCCCCTGTAGCTTGGTGTGCTATCTGTGGTCTGAAGAATGGCCTGAGTTTAAACAATAGCATTAAAAAAATCAGAATTCAGATGTGTGGATTGTGGTGCGGGAGCCTGTATCTAATCTGCATAATGAACTGGTATAAGAACTCTGACTTTCATCTTCTTTGTCTTTCCTCTCAGCGTCGCCCTGAAGTCACAACATGTGAAAACTATTCATTTCTGCAAAATCAATTCTCCAAGACGGTCAAGCTGTCAAGAAATCTGATGGGAGAGAAGCGGACCATTATCGAAATAATGTCTGTCCATGTATAGTGACATGATTTATATCCATTTTATCATCAGTGTTATCGTTATGGGTCACAGGTTGAAATCCCTTTAACACTGAGTAAAGTCTTTACCAGAAGTGTGCCTCAGTCCACTATGCTGGACTAGAAAAAAAAAAAACAATAAAAAATTTAAAAATAAACAATAAAAATGTATATGTACTGTATCATGTACTACATATTAAAACTTTGAATTAGTTTTAAAAACACAGCATTAGTAGGGCTTATTCGTATCTTCATGTACTCAGCTTGGCTCGGCGGGAGAAAACATCTTGTTTTAGTTTGCTTTTCTTTATGTGTGCATGTTGTATATGACAAAACTTTTAAAGTAGGTAAAAAGACGCCATTAACACGGCCCTCACGAGCACACACCTCATATATCTGTCATAATTAAAATGCATATACACACACACACACACACACAAAAAAAATCATGCTTCAGTTTGATTTTCTTCATGTTTACATCTAGTATATACTACAACTCTTCAAGACACTTTGATACACCTACTCACACATACGCATGGACCTCATGTATCTGTCATGATTTAAAATGTTTGTTTTTTTTTAAATCTAATTTTTTCTGATGTTCCCATGCAGCTTATACCGAAATGATTAATCACCTCAGACATGGTAGACGTCTTGAGATCTCCAATTCAGCGACATCCACCAAATCTTCAGCGAATAATTGTCAGTCATCGAGGCCATGCAAATTTCCTGAAGATCTTGAGCGGTCTCAAATTTTAAAGTCAATTTTGAATAATATTGAAATCCTGATGAACAGATTCTTGCTGAAATTAGAACACAATTACACAGATTTTAGAGTAAGACTAACATTTGTTCATTCATGTATGTTTTTTGACTGTGGGAGGAAACCAGAGTACAGTCGGCCCCCTTCTTACGAAATTAATCCATTCCAGCACCTTTTTTGGAACCTGCAGTTTTCGTAAGGAGAGGCACATTTTACATGTAAAACGCGTGATTCATTCCAAGGCTCCCAAGACTACCCCTTAAAAATGATAAAAGCATACCTTTTAAGGTACTTACTTCGTGTTGATCATGTCTTCTTATAATCTTACAATGACCATGGCACCGGGAATCACGTGTGTGTGTGTGTGTGTGTGTGTGTGTGTGTGTGTGTGTGTGTGTGTGTGCGTGCATGCATGCATGCACCATGTCTTCTTAGCAGAGTTATAATATTACAAATGTTTATGCAAGGCATAATATACAGTTGAAATGACACAAACTTGAACAAAGTTGGAAGGACAGCGTCATCCCTCCTAGCCAATGGGAGGCCAGCGGGGCTGGATGTTGAGAGACAGCCAATGGGAGGGAGCTGCATCATCGCTCCTAGCCAATGAGAGGCCAGCGGGGCGGGATGTTGGGAGACAGCCAATGAGAGAGCAACTCACGCTATGTTTGAATGTCACGTTTGGCGCTTTTCATACAAAGATGCTTCGTATACAGAGGAAAAAAATTAGGGAAACGTTTTTCGTATACTGGATTTTTCGTATTCATGAGTTTTCGTAAGAAGGGGGCCGACTGTACTCGGAGGAAGCCCACGCAAGCCCGGGAAAACATGCAAACTCCACGCAGATACCCCCAAGTCAGGATATTGAACTAGGGCCTTCTTGCTGTAATGCAGACATTCTAGCCATGATACCATTAATTCATTCAATTAAGAATTAATAAGAAATGCATAAGAAATAATTGTTTCATCTAATGAAATTTTCGACTTACGAGCTTTATCTCGGAACGGATTGAATTCGTAAGTCAAGGTACCACTGTATTGATAACACAAAATCCTTTTAAATAAACTGTTATTGTCCAGAGCATCCACATTGCACGGAAGCTAGTTAACTAACTTTTGCTAAATATACGAAAACACTTCCCGACCTTGTAGAAAAAAGCTGCCTTATATGAGTTAAACATTAACAGCATCTCAGATATAATTGTCAGACATTACAAAGGCTAAACAGCACCACGATTATAGAATCCACAAAGTGTGATCTGTTGCACCACAGGAAACACAAACACAAAGCAGCTCGTTGACACGATTCTCTACACACTCCATTCGCTTGAATAGACCACAGAGAGGTGATGCATGTGGACGTCTCTATGATTAGGACACACTTCTAACAGCAGCAGCTGCTTTGACTCAGCAGGGCATGTCCTTGAATAGCCGACATGTTTTTTTAGAGCGAAGAAAGTGAAAGAACTAGGTTGCAGTGCACATAAATGCAGTTTTTAAACCCACCTGATAAGTTAACAGGGTCATGGCTGAGTGGGTGAACATAGAAAAGTGGAACGAAACGGAACTTATCACTCGCTGACATCAACAACTTTTAGCGCCTTATTAATTAACAAGCTGGCAGATGATGATGCAACAGTGCCAAGTAAACAATTATAAGATCAGGTTAAAGGTCAAATATTTATTTATTGGTGATTAATAATTATTTTCAGTGCACGTGATTCCAGCTGACGGGACAATTTTATGATATTCCCAATAAAGGGAAAGTCAAAATATAATGTTTATATTATATAGAGAGAAAAGTCAAAAAATAGCAAAATTCACCAACTTTACTACTGCAACCTTTAAACAAAGTAAAGGGCATAAATATACAATCCCAACAAATACCTTCCCATGGGGACCCAGCTACCAAATTTGGTGATTCTGTCTCATATATATATATATACAGTAGGCCTTCGACATTCGCGGGGGTTCGATTCCGAGCCCTCCCGTGAATCGACATAATCTGCGAGTTTGGTACCCGGAAGTAAAAGCCCCATGTATGACGTCACATGTGCGAATGAGCAGCCAGAAGTAAAATACTATGTATCTATTACATGCACTAAATAAAATATGCTTCTTAAACACATTCTATAGACAGTTTTACTCATTAATTCAGTATTAATGTAGTAAAATATAGTAATGATTAAGAAAAACTTTTTAATTTTTACTTTTATTTTTATTGATGAGAAAATATAAACATTATACAGCATATACTGTTGTAAAGCACTCGTTTTAAAATCTTTTTCAATTATTATTCCAGTACAGTACCTAAATTAATTCTGAGAATGTTTGTGCATGAGATTTTATGTTCTGTAGCATGTTTAACAAATGATACCAAAAGGATAAACTTTATTACACTTCATGTGCTTTTACATTGAACTTGGAGTGACGTCTTGGAGTGACGTCTCCAAGAAGGCGCTGCCTAGAGGGCAACGTCGCGGAATTCTCTGAATCAAATTGTTTCTTTGTTGGTTTTAATTTGTTTTATTTGTTTGTTCATGTTTTGCACTATGCTCGTCTTTGATCGGTCGACCCTACTACAGCTATGAGCAGCTTCAGCTTCGGGCAACTAAGCACGCAACAACTTCTATCGTCTGTCTATTCTATGCTATGGGAGCACCATGCTAGCGGTTACTGGCTAAGCCCAGGCGGAGTTCTCAGAGGCTTGGTTAGCACTTCCCGGCCATACTGCTTGAAAATGTTCAGTCCCTGCAAAACAAGATGGAGGAGCTTCATGCTCAGATTGCAGCGCAGAGGGATCTACAGGACTGTGTTTCTGTGAAACATGACTCTAGAAGAGTATACCCAATAAGGCGATTATACCAGCCGGCTACACGGCCTTCATCCCCTGCAATCCCAAGCACCGGAGTCGTCGTTCGTCCCGACCTGGGATTCTTGTCCGCTGGGGTGCGGCTCGTTGCCTACTATAGCATATTAGCTCTGCTAGCCGCATCCCGTCTTGAGCGTGCTTAGTTATACATGCCCGAAGATACTCCGATCTTATGGCTGTATAGTGCAAAACATGAACAAACAAAACAACAAATAAAACAAATTAAAACGAACCATAGCATGCTAGCTGTGCTAATAGCATGCTAGCTCTGCTTCGTAATACACACCTGAAGATACTCAGATCTTATAGCTGTACTGGTCGTAGACAGCATAGTGCAAAAACATGAACAAAAGAAACTAAATTTTGTTTCCCTCTGGGGGTGTGCCATCTTGGAGACGTCACTCCAACTTCAATGTAAAAGGACATGAAGGGTACTGTAATAAAGTTTATCCTTTTGATATCATTTGTTAAACATGCTACAGAACATCAAATCTCACACATAAACATGAACTTAGGTACTATACTGGAATAATAATTTTATAAAAAGATTTTAATACAACAGTTCAGAGAAAGGAGTCTTATTTATTCAGAAGAGACAGCCAGCGTTTTCTATCGTTTAGCCAGAGAGTGATATCATAGAGCTTAACTGGTAATTAAAACACACAAAGAGGCTCATTGACAACTTGTGCGCGAACGAGGAAAAAGGGGCGGGACATCAGCTCAACCAATCAGGAGGAAGGAGGGCAGCCATTGGCTGAATTTGAATTACATGCCGGTTGCTCGGCAGTCAGTGAATAATCAAACCGTGGGTGCAAAACCACGAATAGTCAAGGGTCTACTATATATATATATATATATATATATATATATATATATATATATATATATATATATATATATATATATATATATATATCGATAGATAGACAGATAGACACACACACACACACACACACACACACACACACAGGGATCCCTCACTTTCCTCCTTAATTGGGACCGAGATCCCCCCCACGACTACCGAATTCCGCAAAGTAGGATCAACCCCCCCAACCCCTGACTGACGTATACGTACATGTATATGTGTATATAAAATCAATAAATACATATTTAATGCTATAAATGCTTATAATAACAATTACACGTTCAAAAATAATGCCCAAGATGTAAATAAAATATAAATACACACTCATACAGATGGTATTGTAAGAGAAGACGACACACATACAGACGTGCGCATTCAGATGTGCATGCACACACTCAGATGTACACCTCACAAAAATGTAAGTAGTATTGATGGGAGATTTTGCTGTTTTTTGTTCATTTAAGGTTGTTGTTTTTTTTTTTGCATAGTTGGCCTTGCTTTTGCGGCATTTTCCCCTAACTTTTTCCCCTATTCTTCCTTAATTTGCTTATTTTTTAATTCGATGAATATTTTTTAAAAAACGTGATGCACTGAAGCCGCATGAATATATATATATAAAGCATGTGACCATGAAACAACAACAATAATCCCAACCGATTCAGTCCGGGGGGTGGGGGGCAAATAACCAAATTTAGTAATCTCAAGTCATTTCCTTCCCAAGTTGCAGAACAAGCGTACAGACGGATGGACCCCATTTCTATAGCTTGGACTCTGCTCACCTTTGATGATGGTGGGAGCTGGATACAAATGCAAGTTGTATTAAACTTGAGTTTGTGTGCTATTTGATTCGTGAAACTCCACCAGACATTCTTCTTGCACCAGTCTGGACATTCAGCAATACCAATGGACACACTTCTCCAATCTGTTCTCGCTGGTAATTCCTCAATGGCAAATATTGTTTAAATTAAACAGGAGTTAATGATAGAGCTACTACTTTTATTCTTTCTTTGGATCTTTGAACAGATATACCTCTAGAGATTAGAAACTGACCCTAACATTGCTGTATATTGGTAGCTACAGAACATTTATATTTTAAGACCAGTCACCATTGTTGACTGGCAGATATAGACTAGCATGTCAGCATCAACAGGCTAACTACAGGATCTTAAAGCAAAGCAGACACCATTTGAAGACGGATTTAATGTCTTCCCACAACCAACAAAAAATAAAATAAAAAAAACCTTTCCATAGAAAAGCAGTTGTGTATAAAATGCATCACTGTCTAGTGACACACTGAGCAGAGAACAATGTTTTTGCTCATCACGATTCTTTGATGTGCAGAAATAGAATAGTGAAAACATCTTCGCTGTTATGTTTTGGAGAAATCAAAGACTACCCGTAACCACGAAATGAGGATCACTGCATGAACAAATATGTGGAACTGAAGAACATGGGTCATGGTTTGTTTTGGGTGGGAGAGACACCAAGCTTGTTTTGCATCTCATTTACATACAGTAGACTATGTTTGTGCTGCTGACTCCACCCACTTTACTTGATTGCGAACAGCTGTGAGAATGACTTCTGGCCTCCTTGTTCACCCAGTATGAACACAGCACTTGGATCTGAAGTAAGAACAGCTGCCTGTATCCTTTACTGGTTACTATGCTATTACCAAACACATGTTGTATGAAAATATTCCTATTTAGGTTATATAAGAAATAAAGTCATAAATAAATAAAATCAGTCGAATCACTGCTTGAACTCCTGGCAGACTGTTGATAAGCTAATGGCAATTTAGTGTAAAGGTTTAAGACTTTAATGCTATAGAGGGGCAATGAAAGTGGATGTTCTAACATTAATACTAATTTATTCAGCAACCGCTGCCAAGATAAAAATATAATATAGCTCCAAGCAGTGATTGATGGGCCCAAGTACCAATTTTGCAGCAGAGTCTAGTTCATAGGATAGTATTCGCATGTTATCTTAATTATCCCACATTTCTGAACATACTCTACCTGTTTGCACTGGGTTATGTCTTCCCATTGGATGGGGTTAGGAGGTGTGCATAGGCCTATGTGATGGCCAAATTTAGTGTATGTCAGCAAACGTGGATTTTAATATTTAGGAAATCTGTCAAAGATCGTTGGAGTGAACCTCAGGGCTATACACATAAAATTTCCAATATGAACTACTTCCTTTCTGTCTGTGGTTGTGAAACTTAACTGTCTCAAAATAACCTATGTTACTTCCAAATTTAGTGCATGCTGATAAAACTAGACGGTAATATTAAAGGTAAAGGTCTTTTTCTAGAACGAGAAGCCCATCTTTTGAGGCTTTGTGAAGTCATTGGCTTGTGTGCCTAAAATAATGCTGAAAAATTATAAACAAGAAAAAAAAGAAGAAAAAAAAAGAAAAAAAAAAAAAGTTTCACCGCACCCTTGTTCTTGACCCCTAATATGGTGCATCCAGAAAAGAATCACCCCCCCCCCCCACCGCGTCAAAATATAAACAATTTGTTGTTTTGCAGCCTAAAACAAATGCCTGTGTAAAACTTTACCTTTTCGATCTTTTAGCCAGTCTTTTGTCACGCATAGTTGATTACAGTTCCATGCACATATAATAGCTGTTTTCATGCTGAACCAATCAGAATGATGACCGTTGATTACAGGTGGAAGCCTCACTTGGAATATAGGGTAGAAGGTGAGTTTACAAGTATTTTTTAGGAAGTGGTAATCCTTTAACCGTTTCCCCTGAACTATTCCGATTATTTCTTTCATTTGGCTGTTATATGATGCACTAATTAAATACAGATGGAAAATTTTGTTTGTGTGTATTCATTACAAGCAGAAAAGCATTTTTTTTTTTTTTGGGGGGGGGTTTAATACCCACTGTGAGTGAGTCAGTGCATATGTTTCATCGCTTCAGGAAGACAAGGAAAGTCCCTTTTTAGCTCTGGGTCTATGAGACCGTGTTCAATTTATGACTTAAGCTGTTCGCTTGCCCTCTGAAGAACAATTCAGCCACACCTTAAACCTGATTCATCTGCAATTTAACAATGCTTTGACGTTAATGGTCTCATAATTACTGTTATAAACATACATAATTTCTCCCAAGCATCAAGGCATGTCTGGGTGATGAAAAACCAAGTTCTGACGCATAAAAATTCGCTATAAGTAGTAATTTGGGACTATTTCCTGACTAACCTACAGGAAAAACATTCTAGGACTGCTCCAGAACTTTTAATCTGACACTGCAGAAAAAGAGGCTCCTTCAGTAAAATGTCAGAACACAGCACATTTCAGTGCCTCAAATAAACCCTAAGGGTCACACCAGGCCACAGACTCCACAAGTGCTACAAGCTCTGGAGCGTCAAGCTCTGAGACACTCGCCATGATGTGACAGGACACAAAGATGCCTTTCTCCAACCTCACTGAATCAGACTACACTCAGAGTGCTCTTAAAACATGCACAGGGAACGTTGCAGAGGGTAAATTTGACTTGCATTAGTCATAGGCTGCTTTCTCTGCCAAGTCACATCTAGACAGCTTTAACTGCTACGTTTCCAGGCAAGTCAGAACTTTCACATCATTATGTCTCGGCTCAAAGAACACGCCAGTGTCCAGTTTGTGAGTCCCCCCCCCTTTTAACATTTTCACAACTACAGATGTGGCACATCAAAGTTACAGTCAACTAAACAGGAAGTTGTTCTGCTGAACGTTTTTCAGCTCTCCGCCTGTTAAGGCCAGTTTGTGAGTTACTGTTACGTTTGTGAGTTTGTGACTCCCCTCTGTGTTTGTGTGTGTGTTACAAAGCATTAGCTAATGGTATCCCCATCTCCATTGCCTTCTTCCCCCAGGGTCTAATGGGCTGCTCCATCATCTTATTACCCTGCTGGATAAAAGGCTTTATTTGAGAAGCATGGGCACGTAAAGACCCACAAACAGAGTCTGCCATATCCCTGAGGGTCTTGCAGCCCCAGTGCACATCCAAGCCCACATGCTGCTCGTGGAGCCAGACACTTCTGTTTGAAAAGGCACCCGAGCCGAACGCTCTGTATGAACAAACAAAACAAGTGTGGGAGAACAAGAGTGAAGCTACGACATGGAGTAGAGAAGGGTGACGTGGGAATTTACCTGATGCCTTTGATTTGTGCGATGCTGTGGTGGGAAATTCTGGACAGTGCAGAGATTACCTGTGAAACACGAGATGCCACCGTTAGCGATGATGTAAAACAAAAAGTAAGCAAGTTCGACAAACATTTTGCTATACATTTTTAAGACAATGAAATGGTGCAGTGGACATTTTATTTCTCTCACACCAAAGCAGTTTGTTGACCATTTTTAGATTCTTCAAAAAAATATTATTGTTTAAAAAACTTTTTCTTAAAAAAAATGTTATTAACCATTCCAGTAATCAAACTGGTGGGCAGCGTGGCCCGGTGGTAAGGTGCTAGTTACCGATCCTAAGGTTGGGGGTTCAAGCCCCCTGTCAAGGGCCGTCAGTGCCGTCCCCCCAGTGCAGCTAACTGGGATATCAAAGGCCGGCCATTTCTATGGTTCATGTAAAAGAACCATTGCTGACCTTCGTCAAGTGGACCTAATAAGCTGTCAGTGCATTTCTGCCCTGCGATTAACACATTGAGATACGACGATTGTAGTCTGAATTCCCATCAGAGCTGCTGTTGTGAAACATTAATTAACACAATCTGACCAATCAGAAGTGAGTGTTCAGCAACACTCTGGTGTAATGTACCACATTAATGCTTGGAAGGCACGATGTAAAAAAAGCATGTATGTCTAAATCTCTGTGTGCTGTTTCTCAGGGATGCACAGTCTTTCTGTCCACGTTCCCGGAACTTCATGTTTGTTAGCAGGGGTTAAATGCATACAGCACTCAAACCGAGTTAATGCCAGCCATGAGTCACAGGTGAGTGGCCTCATTGGTGGAGACACTAGGGGCCTCCAGATGGTGTGATCAAGAGCTCTGGGAGTGTTTTGTACACACACACAAACACACACTCGTAATCTTGGGAAGGCTTTGGTCTTGCCTCATTACATACTTATAGAAGTGTTAAAGCCACCGCCTCGTTGATACCAGCTGCCCATCAGCCTTAGTGTAGTGATTTGTGTGTGTGTGTGTGTGTGCTAGCAAGTAGCGTTTGGCTCTCTAAGCAGGTGTGCACCATCTCATCTTGGCAAAATACACTGACTGAGTGCTCCTGCTGTCATGAAGGTGACTCCAAGAACGAGGGCCAATGAGAGTAATCACATCTTAAAGTATCTCACTGTAAGAAGACTTAATTTCACACACCATTGGAACACAATCCTATCACTTCTTCGCCACTTTTATATGGTTAAAGATAGCAGGAGGTTCTAGGCAGCAATATGGGAAAAAATAGTATACAGTAGGCCCTTGACCATTTGTGGTTTTGCGCCCGCGCCCCCGCAGACTCTCGGATTACTGACAAACCCGGAGGTAACTGGTACATGATTTAAATTTAGCCAATGGCTGAGAGCTTTTATTTCTACCTCCTGCTGATTGGTTGCAGATGATGTGTACACCTCTTTTTTTCCTCATTCGGGCACAAGTTGTCAATATACATTTTTTTAGTTAAGCCCTATGATGCCACCCAAACGCCCTGCATCTTCTCTGGCTTCTGGCAAGGAGCCTATGCGCCAGAAAAAGGTAATGAGGTTGCATGTCTCTTCTGAAGAAATAAGACTTTCTCATGAAGAAATGACAGTTTCTTCTGAAGTGCCTGAAGAGGAATAACCATCTGAACTGTTGTAAAGTACTGTAGTATTCAAATATTTTTCAACTATTATTCCAGTACAGTACCTAAGTTAATGTTTAGAATGTTTGTGAGTGAGATTTTATGTACTGTGCTGTAGCATGTTTATCCAAGTTTATTCTTTTGGTATCCAATTTATTACATTTCATGCTCTTTTCTTTATGGTCTGAGTTTTTGGGAGACTTTGATTCTGGTGGCTCTGTTCTCTAATTCTGTTCACTCCCCAGCGGTGCTCTGGCTGAGGGGCGTGGCTGACTTGCTCGAGCTGATTACAGCAGTGCACATCTGAATTCACGCCGCTCATCTACTCCCTACAAAGACAAGCCACATGCTCACCTCTGTGCCGGAAGATTGTCTCGCATCACGTCCATGCTTTCCTGTGTTCTCTCTGGCTCCTGGTTCTAAGCGCTGCACTCGACCAGTTCCCGCTTCCAGTGCTTAATGTTTATTGTGTTTCTCTGCATTACCAGTACTGAAGTCACTATGTTTGTGCTCTGCTTAAATGCTTCCTCTTTGAATAATAAATCAACTCTGTGCCATCTCACAGTGTTTCCTGCATTCTGGGTCCGGCTGAAAGTTCATTACATCACACTTTTATGTTCTTTATATATTTTATTATCATCAATAGATATCACAGCACAAAATGGAAAAGTTTTTAGTTAATAATTACTATATTTTACTACATTATTACTGTATTAAGAGTAAGACTGTCTATAGAATATATTTAAGAAGCATATTTTAGTGCATGTAATATCATACATAGGGTTTTAAAACCACACCAATAATTTGCACGTGTAATATCCTACATTGCGTTTTTCATCCGCATAAATAACTTGCAGAATTTCGTGATCCACAGGAAGGGCTGAAACCAAACCATTGCAAAAAACGGGGGCCTACTGTATATCATGATACAATCGGCCCCCTACTTATGAAACCAAATTTCGTCCCCGGAATACAAAAACAACCCCCTCTTACGAAAAGCGCCAAACACACTATTCAAAATTTCACACGATGCACGAGTTGCTCTCTCATTGGCTGTCTCCCAACATCCCGCCCCGCTGGCCTCCCATTGGTCAGGAGGAAGCTGATGTGTAGCCATTACTGTATCCATACCTTTTGTTCGCCACACGCGTGAGAAGAGTTGAAAAGGACTGTTGGCTTGTTTTGAGATCATCACAGCGTTATATTTTGTTATCGCCGAAAGAAGAAGCAGACCTTACAGCGGAAACACAGTGAGAGAGGCGATTATTTCGGCACGATGAAATGTGAAAACAGAAGAAGCATGAACAAGACCTCCGATCTCGCAAGGAAGCAAGTTAATATTGAACCAGGACTGCTGATCCTTCAAACAGGTACTGTAATTCTGCTTTAAATACAACATTCCGTCCATTTAAACATTTAAATAGAATTGTTCTGTCAGCTGCGCATTGCTTGTGGGCGGAGCCCGCATTCGGCAAAACACACCACAGAGTTTTGTGTGTGTGTGTGTGTGTGTGTGTGTGTGTGTGTGTGAGAGAGAGAGAGAGACTGCCTACAGAGTCAGTCAGAGATGAAAGGAGGCTTAACTCGCTTTTGGGAAGTCACATTGCAGCTTTTCCGTTTACGTTGTTTAACTCAGTAAATGTTTAATAAATGTGGCGCATGTGAGCAAAACGCAGCTCATCTGGACCTCCGATCCCTCAGGGGATCAAGTTATAGTTGAGTATGGACCGCCGATCTGTCAAGCAGGAAATGTGCTTTGAATTCCCCGTCTTAAAATGCTCCAGCGTCCTGCGTGTGGGCGGAGTCCGCCACAATACACATTTAAAGTGTATTATGCATGTGAGAGAGAGAGAGAGAGAGAGAGAGAGAAAGAGAAAGTGTTGTGTGTGTGTGTGTGTACGTGCGTTAATAATAATGTTTAATAATGGTTTAATTAATATGTTAATAAAATGTTTAAATGGTTTAATAAATAATTTTCTTTTACTTTTAAGACATTTCATACAAAATTGGTGTACTTTTACTATTTTTAAAGGGTTTATGGGGTAGTCTTGGGAGCCTTGAAACGAATCATGCGCTTTACATGTAAAATGCACCTCTACTTACGAAACCGCTGCGTTACAAAAAAGGAACTGGAACAGATTAATTTCGTAAGTTAGGGTGCCAACTGTAGGCTTTGTTGAAAAATTAAATTAAGATTAAAATTAATCAATAAAATTAAGAGAATAAATGGTTTACGCATGATATCTTATCAAAATAATTCAATAAGTCTGTTATCCAGGAGTGAGTTACTTGTCTGTCAAGTGGTCAGTCATCCGTCAGTTCATCACTAATTTAACACAAGTGCTTATAAAACTTAGAGCAAATTGAAACAAAAAGTCAGTCGTCCATTAGTCAGTGGCCATAATTTGGTTACTGATTCATTTTGTCAGTCAGTGATTCATGCAGCCAGCCAATCAGTCCATCAGTAAGTGATTCATTCAGCCATCCAATCAGTCCGTCAGCAAGTGATTCATTCGGCCAGTCAATCCGTTTATCAGAAAGTGATTCATTTAGTCAGTTGGTCAGTGATTCATTCAGTCTGTCAATAAATCAGCCAGTCAGTTATTCAAATAAGTTGTTTATTGATTTATTCATTCAGTCAGCCATTCAATAAATCATTCCTTCAGTCATAAATGCACTCAACTAATCAGCAGATCAGTAACTTTTTTATCCTGTCAGTCAATTAAATTAATGAATCCTTCAGTAAATCAGTAAAACAGTCATTTAATCCAGTAGTAAGTTGGTAAGTCCGTTGACCATCAGTCATTCTGTCCATCCTTCAGTTAGTCAGTCCATTGACCAGTACATCAACTAGTCTTTCTATCAGTCAGTTCGTCTTCCAGTTCATCAGTCATTCATCCGTCTGTGGTTTATATAATCAACAAGCTTTTTGAAATAGAAATGCCACAAACCATGTACAAATAGTAAGTCAGTAAGTCAGTCAGTTAGTTAGAATAACATGTTAAATTGATAAATAAAGTTTAGGAAGGAAAGGCACATGCTTCCGATCAATTACTTGTTCTTCTAAATATCAATGAAGTTGCTAGATGTTGTCGAAGTACTCATAGTTCAATACTGACACCTGATACAAGACCAGAACTATTGTAATGACATTTCTCGCAGAAAGCTTTATTGAAAAAAAATCTTTACTTTGAATCTTATTCTACCACCTGCTCCACACAAGTCTCCGGTTCTCTCAACGATGTAGATTTTCTCCTGAGTCCCAGCTGAAAATGAATGAAGCCTTTAGGATCAATAGCACTGCGTTACTCTGAATGCTTGCATTCGTCAGCCCCGTCTCGCCCCCTTCATACGCCACCAGCTAATGGGTATAAATATTAATGGAGCCTCAGTGTGGTGACACCAGTCCTGCCCGGCTGAGTTATAGACCACCGATGCAGCTTTTCATCACTCTCCCTCTCTCCCTCCGTGTTTCTCTCTCGCATATCGCTCTGTTTGCAATGAATCTCGGCTCACCCGTCCCACTTTCACCTGCTACATCGCAGTCATCCCTCACACCCCCATCCCCCAACTCATTCTTCAGTTATCACTCAGGTCAGGTTGGAATCTCTTCCTGCTTCGTCAATATTGATTTTTCTCTCATCTCAGTGGCGCTCCCTAAGGAACAGCCAGTAACAGCCGGAAGGAAACACATGGCCTCTGTCACCTCTCACAAACAAAGCAGATCAAACACAATAACCGATTCGGAGAAAAGAAGGAGAAAATATTGCACTCCATCAGGATACAGGTGATCCTCTCTATCATAAAATAACAGAGAGAGAAATAACACAAATCATTTTTTGATGATGTACCAGTATAGCATAAATAGCACGTAATGTGCAACTGAAATACAGCACTGTGTGTAGATGAAGAGACGAGACGGGACGAGACGGAGATAATTAAATGACAAAGAACAGGGAGGAGAAAAAGAAGGAAGACAAAATGAGCAGAGAAACAGATGAAACAAGGGAACCGAGAGAAGATACGAAATGCCACAAGATGAAATTAGAAAGGATAAAAAGGAAGAGAGAGGCTTCCTTTCTTCCTCCCATCGCATGTTCACTCCTTGCGCATTTGCAAGTCATAATCGCGGCACCAGCATGTGATCCGACGACTCCTGAACTCGCCGGCCTGAGTTTGGTAAACAGCAAATAATAATAATAATAAAATAAATCTACAGATGGAAGTGAATCCTGAGCTTGGAGCCGAGATGTGAACGAGCACTGAGACTTCCCAGGGAAGCGAGTGAGTAAATGAGCCCAGCTTCACTTAATAAGAGGACTCTGTGCTGGGAGAAGAAGTGAGAACCCTGAAAACAGATGGTTGTGTGAAGAATGGAATAGTCCCTAACTTCATTAATAATCCACCTGATGTCACCGAGTTCTAACCGGCACTGAACCTCTGCAAGATGCCTTTAACTAATCCCTACTAAATAATGACCTTGACTCGGCCAAAGTACTGTAAACCCCCAGCACACTGTCATCAAGTGTGTGCTCTTGCCTGAGCGGGAACATTACTTGGGAAGCAGACGTTTTTGGTCAATGAGATGCAGAAGTGTGTTAAGGGTCACTGACAGGTCAGTGCCGGGTCAACAAGACCAAGAGGTGGTGTTAGCACTCGTTTCACAGCAAGAAGGTCCTGGGATTGAGTTTGAATGCTCTTCCCTGCTTGTAGGGGTTTCCTCTGTATACTCCAGTTTCCACCTAAAGTCCAAAAGCCCCGAACTGGCTGCTATGGACTGCATTTAGATATAAATGTGAGCATGAGTGCTTATTTGTTTTTGTTAACCATGAAATCAACTGGCAAGTTCTTCAGTGTGTACCCCGTCTTTTCCTCCAGAGTCAAGTGGAATTGGCTCCAGTTTCCCTACAGTCCTAATACAGAGTACATTGGTACTGAGAGTGGATAAAGTTTCTGTTTAGATATAGTTAGATATAGAAATGGCCACCTGTCATTTTCAACAAAAAAGGTGCTTATTATCTTCGTATTGTCTTCTCAGCAACTTTATAGTGCAGGGTGATGCATTGTCTCAAAGTGAGAGGTCATACAGAGGTAACACAATTCTATGCTGCCATTTTCTGAGTGGAGAAAGGGCATTAAAAATGAAAGTGTCCCCTCAAAACTCGTCATCTTTACTTCTGTTGCCCTGAGGGTTGCAGAAAGATGGACATGAGACGATAGTTGATAGTCTTCTTACATCCAGGACTGAAAATCTCAGGAGTTATGAAGTGGCGTGTTAGTGTGAGGAGACTGAAAGAAAACCTTCCGTAAAACTATCAAAATCAGTTCTGGGATATAACCAAATAATGATTTGTTTGTATAACGATTAATTGTATTTATTTATTTTTCACAATCTGCAGTTTAGAGACTTGTACTGGTAAGTGAAATCTGAAGAAGTGAAAATTAAGAAGCCATTAAAACTGGATATAGGTATTGAATCTTGACATTCACTGTTATAAATAATAAAAATAATAATTATTATTATTTTTATTAGTATTATTATTATAAATACTACATGGGAAAAGGTATGTGCACATGCACCATTTCACCCATATGTAGTGTAACAGTCTCCCTTTAATGAAACTTAAAAGTTCCAAACCTGGCCCTTAATAGTCAACCTCCAAAGACATGGTCTGACTTCATGATTTAATTGGAAGAGCTCAAACATCTGGACACAACCACTTTGAACATTGGAAGAACTCTAGCATCTGATTTTAATCACATCGAACATCGTTGCAAGAGCTGGAACACCGACTGCACTCCAGACCACCTCACCTTGCATCGTCACCAGACCTCATTCATGCTTGGTTAACAAAAGACTGAAACTTTTCTTCAAATGGGAAAAAAATCTGAAGTGCGATGTTCACCCAGGAGATATGGATGTGATGGTAAGACATTCAAAAACCTTTAGACATATAGCGTAGATCAGAGGTTCTTAACCTTGTTGGAGGTACCGAACCCCACCAGTTTCATATGCACATTCACCGAACCCTTCATCAGTGAAAAATAAAAATATGATTTTTTACAAATTCAAGAAATAGGTACTGTTGTGTTCTTGTGTTCCCCATCTCCATGCAGTTTCACGAAGTGTTCCTTTAGTTTTGCTGGTGTGAGACTAGAGTTGCTCAACTTGGCATTGCAAATCATTCAGATAGGATGCTGAGTCCCATCACGTTCCGTGATGCATGTGAATCCATGTTGTACATATTCGTCCGACCACTTTCTTTATTTGCTCGACATAGTATGGATTAAAATATTCCGAAAAAAATCTCACGACTTCACACATTGACGACTGAGCGCGCTAAATTCCCCACTGCACTGATTGGCCAAGCAATGTAATGTGATCATCTGCAGCCAGTGATGGCCAAGCTTGGCGTGTCATCACTAATTGACATGATGAGTCCGGTGTGTCCTGACCGCCGTGGCAGAGGCTCCGCTGAACCCCTGAGACCGACTCACCGAACCCCTAGGGTTCGATTGAACCCACGTTGGGAACCACTGGCGTAGATTGATTGGTGGCAGAGTTAAGCACGTCTACATTAAGTAGTTAAAGATGAGCAGGACTTTGTGTGCCAGGAAAAGTCATCAATGCCGGTCTGGAATCTTATTGGTTGGGTTGTCTAATGTAATGCAAAATTGTATATTTTCACATTTGGTGTGTTCAATTTGGTCCATTCAGTTGTCTAAAATCACAATAACAGTGTATACATTACTGATAAAAAAGGAATCCCATTCTTCCTTTCCAAGACCGATTCATGTATACTTTAGAAAATTGCCAAGTACTTGTGTGCTGAAGGTGAATAAACAAGGCTGTGTGTGGTTTTTATAAAAGTGAGGAACTCAAGCTCTAGTGTTTGCTGTAATGACAGTTAACTTCCATCTGAAAGTTATTACATTATTATACCACAGCTTGCTCACAACTTCCCAGGTTCTGTGAATCAGCGGTGGTACGAACAACAGTGTGTGTTCATTATGTCGACATGTAGACAATTAGCATTCCCATAATGTTTGCTTATCACCTACCTGAACCAGTTCTTAAAAAATTGTAACAAACCACAGCTGACTCCTGTGTTTGCAGCATCCTTAAAGCTGCAGTGCTGTGCAATGAAACGATTCACATGCCCATTCCTGCCTGAGCCTATAAATGAATGTGTGTGTGTGTGTGTGTGTGTGTGTGTGTGTGTGTGTGTGTGTGTGTGTGTGTGTGTTAATGAAACGCATTAATAAAACGCATGACATCAATTCAGGTTATTTTTGTGACGTATAACTCGAGTAACAGGAGGCAGTTTATATGAAACCACCAACGCAAACAGATTGTGGGTGAAGCAGTGGAAAGCGCCTTAAGATTTAATATGTACACACCGAGAGAAGTAGGGCTTCTATTTGGTAAATGGCTCAAATTCTTATCAAAACAGGGTAATATGTTTCTGGGGTAATATGAGAAAACTCTGGTTTGAAGTAAAGAAAGACCGCCATTTTGATCACTGGCACAACTCCAGTTTAGCCACCTAATTACTCATCTTTGACAAGTTTTTTTATGATTTAAATCTCATAATGTGATAAGAAATATTCAATTAGCCCGCCCAGCATTTGATTAACATTATTTCCCAAATGCAACATCATGATCTCATCTTTTATGTGCAGACAGTTTTGAATGGGTCCCTTACAGTCATCTGGGTAACTTGGATAAATCCTATTCGATCTAATTAAGTCATAAATTATTTTTCTTTTTTCAGCCATAAAAATGATAACTGACTGAACGGCACATTTTGCCAAACATTCTCATTACTCCAGCTAAGTGCTTGTTGATGTTAATTTGTTGCAGCAGGCTTTCAAAAATGGACACATTAAAGTCGAGAATAGACTTTCCTCAGATGAGTAAAGTGTTCAGTGGGGGCTATACAGCCTCAGGAGATCAGCATGGCACAGCTTATTTTGCTCAGACTTCCTGAATCGAACGAAGCAGACAGGGTTGCTCGGATGTCTTTCTCAAGCTCATTAAATCGTAAATAATCGTTTATTTTCAAGCCGTAAAGACGATAGAGCTAAAAAAGATGGTGAACATTCTCAATACTGCTGTGAGAAGCAGATGCTGTTGTTTCAGACTTTCAGACTAATTTGTTGCAGAAGGTTATGCAAATTGGATCCGCTGAATACAGAGACACCCAACATGACGAGCAAAACAGTTGCTGTCATAGAAGAGATGCTGAGATAGGATTATATCATATTACAGAGGTAAAAGCAAACGAGGTAATGTTAAACATATTGGTTATGTAGGTGTGTGCGTATGTGCATGTGTGCAGAAAATATGATTCTGCTTTTGGCAGGCAGTGGAATGACTAGCAGATCCAGTGGGAGGAAGTGCTGGCTGTGTTCTCAGGAATATAAAAACTTGCCAGGATCGTATGCTGATGATACAGTCAAGCTGTGCCTTTACTTTTATGCATCCCTGTGGAAATAGGGGAGAGAAGGAGTAGTATGCTGTCTGGCCCTCTGGAGAAGATAGAGCGCCCTAAGAAGCAAACGCTCATCCCTCACAATCACCAGCACCACCATGCAGAGGCCTCAATACCATGCCGGGATGAACTCCATCCAAACATGAGGCCAAAATTAGTGTCATATCTGTCCACGATCCCTCTTCGTCTTGCTCCCCACGTGCCATAGACTGCACACCCCCTCTGTATGACTATCAAAAAGTCTTCATACGGATGCTACCTTTCGTCCTGAACTCCAATGGAGAGACAGAGAAGATTTCAGTTGGCATCATCATCATCATAAAAGCAATGGTCAGCCAGCAGCTGACTGATCAGTAGTACTTACACCCAGGTAAAATGAGTTAACTGATCACTAAGTCATTCCTAGGCTGAGGTTCTTATCAATTCCGTACATACGAGTCTGACCACAAAGACAACACATGGGATTAGAGGGATAATCCAAAAATGCAATGGAGGTCTGAAGCTCTCTGCGGACAGAGATAAGAGTGATGGGAAGGAGACGAACATTTAATGCAGGATTATTCTGAGACATGATGTTCTTGTGGTTGGACTGCCACTAATGATCATCAAAGCTTTTTTCTTCTCTTTGCGTTCAGCAAATTAAAACATAGGAATCACATAAAATTGAACATCATCTATCATAAAGATGCACATCCGGACCCATCCAGCAATTCTCTCACATTCCTTCCACGCGATCACACTTGGCCTAAATGCTTGGAGCTGTGCTGAAGATCAATTCTTGGCTAGATGTTTTCAATGCAGTTGAAAATTTCAATATGATGGTGTAAAATGTGGAAACAGTAAGACCCATTGATCAATGAAAGAATTTTATAATCATTGATGAGTATAAGAATGACTACAAATCATGAGATATGTATTACATAAAACAAAAGACCCAAAATGATCAATAAATCCAAGTTAAACCCAAACACTGACTAAACTGTGGGGCCAGTGGTGTAGGGGTTAGGGTGCTATGCTTATGATCGAGAGGTTGTGTGTTCAAATCCCAGTTAGACCCCCACTGTGCTAAGACCACAATCGTGCCTCTGTTCACAGTATACATGTACCAGTAAAAAAAACTATAGCGTCCCATCCAGAAGGAGTTGAACTCCTGGTCGCTTCACGCTACAAAAACAGGGAAGTAGTACCGGCCTGATGAGCCAATATGCTCAAGTGTAAAACAGACTTTACTTACCAATATGAATTTAAAATTCTTACATGGCATTCCCCAAACAAAGCTGCGACTAATCACCAGAACTAAAAGAACATTGGTTCAGGCATGTAAAGTATTTAGAATGTGATGCACCGCTTCAAACGATTACTAAGACAGTTGATGATAAAACAATCATCGTTTTAAACAAAACTCCCCAGTAAAGTAACCCTTTCCCATCAGGACAGTGTGAGGGTCCTACCCCCTGAGCTGGTACCAAAGTTCGAACCAACCCATCTTGTTCCAAGTTCAAACTAGTTCTTCACCGTTTAAGACCTACCAACAACATCTTGCTGGTCTAGAACCAAGACCTCTTAGAATAGGGGCTGAAATGATCATGGCTGAGATGACCAACGAAACCTTTCTGACCATCATTAAAAACAGCTAGAGTAAGCACAGGGCTCACATAGTTACATAGTACCGTGGCCATTTTGTAAGATTTTTGCGGTGTTCTAATGCAACAAATGGAATGGAGGAACTTTACTTAGAAAGATTGCTATCTGTAAAGCATATTTTTAACCATCAGGTCTACTGGCAGAAAATGCACTGCATTCATGGCACCAGGTGTTCCGTGAACTGCCATGTTCGCCTCACAGATGCCTTTACAATTGTAGTAGTTGACCTGATACGGCACTGGAACCAAGGTTAATTTCATATGACCAAACTTTCTGTGTATTGAATCCATGTTCTCCCGGAAAGCTTGACAGCTCTGTGGTTCTTAGATATTCAGAAGGAAGAGGCCTGGAATTCTTACAGTGTAAGTGAGGTGACCGTGAAATCATTCCAGCCACGTGAGACCTAGACTATTTAATCCAGTAGCCTGCGATCATTGTCGCTTTGCTTGGTGAAAGCAAAGATTGTTGGGAAAGCAAAGATGTACCACAGATGTATCCTGTGATGGACTGATATAGCGATATAATGACTCTCTCGCTCAGGCAAAAACAAGCCAGTTCTTGGAAACTTCACAAAATGAACATGCCCTAAACTGGCATTAGCACCACCTCAGAACTTGGACCTTGTTTGGTTTGGAGGAACGGTGGTATATATGAATATTAATAAATAAGAAATGCTTATTTATGGTTGGTTAAACTTCAAAGGAATCAATACTGCTTACTTATATCAAAAAATCTCCTTTAACTTCCAGAAATCAGTGGGGTATCCACACAATACTAACTACAAAATTTTTAAAAATATATCCATTAAAATTTTTAGTTATCGACAGAAATACCTACGCTATATGCTTGCCACAGCTTTCTACTGTCAGTTTTCATGACAACAATCACACTCATCAGATTCATTCCTTTCACACAAGAAGTGTGTCCATTCCATTATTTCAGGGTGGAACAAATACCGGCTTCCGTGATTGGACCTCGACGATTGAGAAAAAAAACAAGCATGATACATTCAAGGATAAATGCAGTCTTGTTCTGTAAGTATTATATCAGAATAAGTGGGATGAAAAAAATATTTCGCAATACCAGCCTGACGAACCACGGAGAAGGTAAAAAGCATACGGGTCAGCCAGGACTCTTTACTGCAAGGTATGCTGTGACTTGGCATGAAATCATTGACAAGATCACTGTTCATCACAAACTACCACATGCTGAGCTTTGCATATTACAACCTTTTTCAAATATCAAATCATCGTTAGACTCAATTTGTCTTAATATGAGCTATTAATATTAACCACAAGAGTCTTTCATGTGTTAGAAAGATCACGTAGTGGAACGCCCATTGGGCTCATTTAAGGGCAGTTATCGTTAATCTCCATAAAATGAAGGATATTAGAAAATAATTATGTTAGCTGGGCCTGGGATTTGCTGCACACAGCCTGAACGGACATGTGTGAGGACTTACAGGGCACACACAAGAAATAAAAACCATCAATTTTGTCACTCTATTTGATTTTCTTATGTCTTTTGCAGAAGGCGATATACTGTGTGTTGGTGGGGGGGGATTGGCCAGATGATACCCTGCAGGAGGTCTCAGCAGTGACTATTAAAGTGACAACAGGACAAAGGACCTCCATTAAGTGCTCTTGCCCCGCCCTATCACTGAGTTGCCATGACAACCATCCAGCTGATGTACACCAATGATAAGGGTCGCATGACTATCAATGGGAAAGGAAAAAAAAATTAAGACAGACTATAGATTGAGTCACAGAGATGTATATTTTGGTGTGATGAATATTTCAAATGACACAATCTGACTCAAACAAACAAAACAAATAATGAAAATAAAAATTATAACGATGACAGCATGAGGCAGGAAAAATATGTCTGTCTTCCTTTCGGCTTTTTCCCTTTTACTCGGGAGTCGCCACAGCGAATCATCAGATTCGCACATTTTGATTTTGGCAGAGGTTTTTACGTCGGATGCCCTTCCTGTCACAACCCTTTTTTAGCAAGGGAGAGAAACACGCTGACGGCTTTGCAGCCTACTCTTTACGAAAGTCAGCAATGGTTCTTTTACATGCCTCTCACCATAGACAGTGAGAGACATGGCCCGCCTTTGATAACCCAGTTGTAACAAATTCAAACTGAATCATTTGCTGTATATTTACCAGCGTACACCAATTCTGACTTATACTTAAAAGAATCTGTATCTAATAATAATAATAATAATAATAATAATAATAATAATAATAATTATATTATTATTATTATTATTATTATAATACAGCTGTACATTTGTTATCACTGCACTATCAATTTGTTTCTCCTCCATGTGACCTGAAAGTTTTCATAACACAAGAATATAACAATGCCCCCTGCAACCTTCTCTGAGATGAAGACTGGACAGTATCTGAGTACTGCAAATTGTTTAATCAATGGTCTGGAGATCATGATGGTGTCATGCCTCAACTATCAGTTAGGAATTATAACAGGTGACATCATGCTACCATACTGAGAGGGATTTTATAACTCTCTCGCTTATTAATCAGAACAACACAAACCAAGAGCAAGTGGAACAGGGTAGATAGCATAATCCTCCGCGCATGTAACATCTTCAAGATACACATGGATCTGCTGATTGGATTAACATGTGTTAAATAGCTTATCTCCATTGTCCCTGATTGAATTGCTATCATGTGAGATTACAGAGTGAGAGGAACTGAGCAAACCACATTTGAAGTGAAAGAGTACTAGTCCTTCTCAAAAAATTAGCATATTGTGATAAAGTTCATTATTTTCTACAATGTACTGATAAAAATTAAACTTTCATATATTTTAGATTCAATGCACCCCAACTGAAATATTTCAGCTCTTTTATTGTTTGAATACTGATGATTTTGGCATACAGCTCATCTTCTTCTTTTCCTTTTGGCTTTTCCCTTCAGGGGTCGCCACAGCGAATCATCTGCCTCCATCTCACCCTATCCTTTGCATCTTCTTCTCTTATACCAACTACCTTCATGTCCTGCTTCACTACATCCATGAAGCCTCTCTTTGGTCTTCCTCTAGGCCTTCTGCCTGGGAGTTCCAACCTCAGCATCCTACTACCTATATACTCACTATCCCTCCCTATACATGTCCAAACAATCTCAATCTCACCTCTCTGACTTTGTCTCCAAAACCTCTAACATGTGCTGTCCCTCTGATGAGCTCATTCCTGATCCTATCCATCCTCGTTACTCCCAAAGAGAACCTCAACATTTTCATCTCTGCTACCTCCAGCTCTGCCTCCTGTCTTTTCTCCAGGGCCACTGTCTCTAAACCATACAACATCGCTGGCCTCACCACCGTCTTTTACACTTTTCCTTTCATTGTTGCCGATACCCTCCTATCACACATCACTCCGGACACTTTTCTCCAACCATTCCAACCTGCCTGCACACGCTTCTTCACCTCTTTTCCACACTCTCCATTGCTCTGGATTTTTGATCCTAAGTACTTAAAATCCTCCACCTTCCTTATCTCTGCTCCCTGTAACCTCACTGTTCCTGTTAGGTCCTGGTCATTCATACACATGTATTCTGTCTTACTGAGGCTAACCTTCATGCCCCTCCTTTCCAGGGCATACCTCCACCTCTCTAGATTTTCCTCCACTTGTTCTCTGCTCTCACTACAGATCACAATGTCATCTGCAAACATCATAGTCCATGGAGATTCTTGTCTACCCTCATCTGTCAGTCTGTCCATCACCATAGCAAACAAGAAGGGGCTCAGAGCTGACCCTTGATGCAGTCCCACCTCCACCTTGAACTCTTCTGTCACACCGACAGCACACCTCACCACTGTCTTACATCTCTCATACATGTCCTGCACCACTCTAACATACTTCTCTGCCACTCCAGACTTCCTCATACAATACCACAGTTCCTCTCTCGGCACCCTGTCATATGCTTTCTCCAGATCCACAAAGGCACAATGCAGCTCCGTCTGACCTTCTCTGTACTTCTCCATTAACATCCTCAAGGCAAACACTGCATCTGTGGTGCTCTTTCTTGGCATGAAACCAAACTGTTGTTCACAAATGCTGACTTCTGCCCTTAGTCTAGCTTCCACTATTCTTTCCCATAACTTCATCGTATGGCTCATCAACTTTATCCCTCTGTATTTGCCACAACTCTGCACGTCTCCCTTGTTCTTAAAAATGGGCACCATCACACTTCTCCATTCCTCTGGCATCCTCTCACTCTCTAAGACCTTGTTCAATGTTCTTGTCAGGAAATTTACTGCTACCTCTCCTAGACACTTCCATACCTCTACCAGTATGTCATCAGGGCCAACTGCGTTTCCATTCTTCATCCTCTTCAGTGCCCTCCTCACTTCACCCTTACTAATCTTTGCTACTTCCTGGTCCTCAACGGTCACCTCTTCTGCTCTTTTTTCTCTCTCATTTTCCTTATTCATCAGCTCTTCAAAGTACTCTTTCCATCTTCCCAGCACACTTCTGTCATCAGTCAATACATTTCCCTCTCTGTCCTTAATCACTCTAACTTGCTGCACGTCTTTCCCATCTCTATTTCTCTGCTGTGCCAACCTGTATAGATCATTTTCTCCCTCTTTTCTTTCCAGCCGAGCATACAAGTCATCATACGCCCTCTGTTTGGCCTTTGACACCGCTACCTTCGCCTTACGCTGTGTCTCCCTGTACTCCTGTTTACTATCTTCGGTCCTCTCAATGTCCCACTTCTTCTTAGCTAACCTCTTCCTTTGTACACACTCCTGCACGTACTCATTCCACCACCAAGTCTCCTTATCTACTCTCCTTCCAGAGGACACACCAAGTACTCTCTTACCTGTGTCCCTGATCACATTTGCTGTGGTTGTCCAGTCATCTGGAAGCACTTCCTGGCCACCCAAAGCCTGTTTCGACTCCTCCTTGAAGAGAACACGACACTCTTCCTTTTCAGCTTCCACCACTTTGTCTTCTGCTCTGCCTTTGCTTTCTTCACCTTCCTCACCATCAGCGTCATCCTGCACACCACCATCCTATGCGGTTTGGCAACACTCTCACCCGCTACTACTTTGCAGTCACTGACTTCCTTCAAATTGCATCGCCTGCACAAGATGTAGTCTACCTGCGTGCTCCTACCTCCACTTTTATAAGTCACCCTATGCTCCTGTCTCTTCTGGAAGAAAGTATTTACCACAGCCATTTCCATCCTTTTTGTAAAATCTACCAACATCTGTCCTTCTGTGTTCCTGTCCTGGATACCAAACCTGCCCATCTCTTCCTCGTCCACTCTGTTGCCTGCACCAACATGTCCATTGAAGTCTGCACCAATGACCACTCTTTCACCTCTGGGGGTACTCTGCATCACTTCATCTAACTCACTCCAGAATCTCTCCTTTTCTTCTTGCTCACATCCTGCCTGTGGGGCATAAGCATTAACAAAATTGAACATCACGCCTTCAATTTCTAACTTGAGACTCATCACTCTGTCTGACACTCTTTTCACTTCTAGAACATTCCTGACAAACTCCTCCTTCAAGATGACTCCTACACCATTTCTCTTCCCATCCACACCATGAAAAAACAGCTTAAACCCTGCTCCTAGGCTAGAAGCTTAGTACACACACAGTATGTCCACCTTCCTCCTCTGCATCATGTCAGCCAGCTCTCTACCTTTTCCTGCCATAGTTCCAACATTTTTCCTGCCATAGTTCCAACATTCTGCCATAGTTGCAACATTCAGCTCATGAAAACCCAAAATTCCTATCTCAAAAAATTAGCATATTTCATCCGACCAATAAAAGAAAAGTGTTTTTAATACAAAAAAAGTCAACCTTCAAATAGTTATGTTCAGTTAATACTCAATATTTGGTCAGGAATCCTTTCGCAGAAATGACTGCTTCAATGCGGCGTGGCATGGAGGCATTTGAGTAATGAACCAGGCTGGGAGTTTTTAAAAGCCTCAGGAATCTTTTGCAGGTGTTTGGAGTTAATTCGTTGATTCAGATGATTAGGTTAATAGCTCATTTAGAGTACCTTTTCATGATATGCTAATTTTTCGAGATAGGAATTTTGTGTTTTCATGAGCTGTATGCCAAAATCATCAGTATTCAAACAATAAAAGACCTGAAATATTTCAGTTGGGGTGCAATGAATCTAAAATATCTAATTTCATATAATATATGAAAGTTTAATTTTTATCAGTGCATTACAGAAAATAATGAACTTTATCACAATATGCTAATTTTTTGAGAAGGACTAGTAGTTCCTCTCTACTTCAACAGGTGGCAAACCCTAAATTATTCCCACACTGGCAGGAAGCGCAGAATTCCATGTGGGAGGACTGAATTATTTACATATTTGGTGTAAAAATGAACAATTAACAAACTTTCTTTTGTACAGATCGCGGTTTTAAAATTATAACAATATCAGACTTTAGCAAATTGTGATACAGTAAGAACCAGCAGCTAAGTATTGTGATAATTTTATATCACGTGCTCCCTGGTGAGTCCTTTCCTAGTTAATATAAAAACAACAATTCATTCTCACATTCACAAGAATGGGTAATTCAGTTCATTCAGCTGACCTAATGTAGACTTTTTTGAATTGCAGAAGGAAACAGCAGTACCCAGAAGAAACCCACACAACCATGGGGCAAACATGCAAACTCCAAGCAGAAAGACTGCCGTTATCCACAAAGTTTGAACACAGAGGGTTCTTGCTGTGAGGTGATCATGCTAATCCTAAGGCCTTGGAAAGTACATTGTATAATAATAATAATAATAATAATAATAATAATAACAACAATAATAATAATAATAATGAGTGGTATAATGGTAAAAGGATTGAAGAAAAGCACAAAAAACATCAGTGATAATGTGGACTAAAGGGAAAAAAAGCATAAAAAGGCAATAAATAAATAAATATATCTGGAGATGTTCAGCATCCACTGCAGTAGTGGGTATGTGTTACTGTGTGGAGATGAGGAGGCTGTTTAATGGGTGTGAAATAAAAGCTGAGGGGCAGAGTGATCTCTACACAAACATAACATTCAGGTCTATTGAACCCGTCTGTTGTTCTTCCCATCAAGCAGGCCTACGTTTCTCCTCTGGTGAGAAAGAAAGCACTAAAGATGAAATGCAAAGGCTAATCAAAAAACAGAGGTTTTTTTTTCTCTTCATGCACAACTTGGGCTCAATACCGGAAAGTGTGTCGGCTCATCCAGACACATCAACTTCACACGCTCTAATTGCCATCACGCAATTGGAGGAGGGGAGGAAAAATGTGTACTAACGTTGAGGAGGAGAGAAAGGCTACTGTCACATTACATTATATTTTTCTTTACCAGTTGTTGCCTTCAAAATAAGGCGGTGTTATGGAAACAGGAGAACAAAAAACATTATTTGGCATACCTAATGTAAAAATGCCTACGTTCACACTTCACTGATATCCACCAATGGGTGTATCCACAGCAAGGAAGCAAAAACACCGTGGGTTCAAGGTAGATCTTCTTTTAAGCTCAGTCAAGTGCTCTCGTGCACACACAGACGTCACAGAATACTGAAAACTGACCATAACACAATATTCATGAGCTTCCTGTTCCACACTTGTGCTTTATGAGAATGGAGGTAGAGGTCTGGGCTGCTCAGGATGATCACTGAGAGAACAGACTGTATGATATGGTATTTAAGGCACTGGGCCAGAAGAATTGAGGTCAAGAGAGAGCAAGCTGTGTGTGTGAATCAATCTGAACACTGTGCCTTTTCTCAGTAATTGTTGGCTCAATTTTGAAATAAGACCTTCAGCGAAACTTATTACTGCTCCTGTTGCTAAGAGCATGATAGCCAAAAGTGGACGAGTCAGTGAATGGTCTGAGGAATTGCATAGAGATGGCAAACTTTGTAGTGTTAAAAATTTCTGTGTATTTGCCACTTTATCCTTCTGTGGTCAGAGGGAGGCTAGAGCCTATCTCAGCTGACTTAGAGTGAAGGCAGGGTACACCCTGGACAGATCAGTGTTCCATTACAGGACCAATAGAGTCACGACCAACTCACACCTAGGAGCAGCGTACATGTCTTTAGATTGTGGGAGGAAACTGGAGGACCCAGAAGAAACCTGTCCCAGTACACGAACATGCAAACTTCTCAACAACATGTCTATGATGAGTCCAGGATGTTCCTTCTGTAAGGAAGACATTTTAACCCCTACAGCTACGTGCCGCCCTGGTTAAAATTTCTCATATGCAAAAGTGTTGGTGTGTAGTTTTTGCTTTCTTGTGACGGGCAACACTGGTTACCCAAATACAAAAAAAAAAAAAAAAAAAAAAATGAGGAAGTGGAAGTGTTTGCTGTCAGGTGCATGTCAGTTAATAATTCTCCTAAAAGTTACACTCAAACACAATGCAAAGATGCACTACAATCCAACCTTAGACTTCAGTAAGCAATACGGGTGCAGCCCATACACAGGATATGAGAAGTGTCTATGGTATTGTGTTGTGAAACCTAAAATATGAAATGAGAATGAATTCCCTTCCAACACTGCTTCAGTAAGCAAGGCATGATTAACTCATTCGTAACATGTAGCTGTGAGCACTGAGGCCAGTTGTAGCCTTCAACCCCAGCAGAAAATACTTTTTTTTTTTTTGGCTTCAAAATGTTGCTTTTGGGATTTTCATATTTCCAAAAACCTGGAATATTAAACTTTCACATGTAAGTGTTTTTTCATTGTAATGAGTGTTATAAATCCGAAATATCTAACTTTAATGAAAATATGTTTGTTTTTAACAACGACCGCCATCAGTGCTGTCAATCAACAGGGTGCTGATGGAAATTGGACTACTGTTGGTCGAAGACGTCGAAGAAGGAGAGGTGGGAGGCGTGTCCGTAGGCAGAGAGAGAAGAGGAAAGGCATGAGTCTAGGACTGAGAGTGGGGAGTTTGAATGTTGGAACTATGCAAAGAAAAGGCAGAGAGCTGGCTGACATGATGCAGAGGAGAAAGGTGGACATACTGTGTGTTCAGGAGACCAGGTGGAAAGGTAGCAAAGCTAAAAGCTTAGGAGCAAGGTTTAAGCTATTTTATCACGGTGTGGATGGGAAGAAAAATGGAGTAGGAGTCATCTTGAAGGAGGGGTTTGTCAGGAATGTTCTAAAAGTGAAAAGAGTGTCAGACAGAGTGATGAGTCTCAAGTTAGAAATTGAAGGTGTATCTCAATGTTGTTAGTGTTTATGCCCCACAGACAGGATGTGAGCTAGAAGAGAAGGAGAGATTCTGCAGTGACTTAGATGAAGTGATGCAGAGTACCGTCAGAGGTGAAAGAGTGGTCATTGGTGCAGACTTCAATGGACATGTTGGTGCAGGCAACAGAGGGGACGAGGAAGTGATGGGCAGGTTTGGTATCCAGGACAGGAACACAGAAGGACAGATGTTGATAGATTTTGCAAAAAGGATGGAAATGGCTGTGGTGAATACTTTCTTCCAGAAGAAACAGGAGCATAGGGTGACTTATAAAAGTGGAGGTAGGAGCACACAGGTAGACTACATCTTGTGTAGGCGATGTAATTTGAAGGAGGTCAGTGACTGCAAAGTCATAGTGGGTGAGAGTGTTGCCAAACAGCATAGGATGGTGGTGTGCAGGATGACGCTGATGGTGAGGAAGGTGAAAAAGGCAAAGGCAGAGCAGAAGACAAAGTGGTGGAAGCTGAAAAAGGAAGAGTGTCATGTTGTCTTCAAGGAGGAGTTGAAACAGGCTTTGGGTGGCCAGAAAGTGCTTCCAAATGACTGGACAACCACAGCAAATGTGATCAGGGACACAGGTGGGAGAGTACTTGGTGTGTCCTCTGGAAGGAAAGTAGATAAGGAGACTTGGTGGTGGAATGAGGAACTGCAGGAGTGTGTACAAAGGAAGAGATTAGCTAAGAAGAAGTGGGACATTGAGAAAACCGAAGAGAGTAAACAGGAGTACAGGAAGACACAGCGTAAGGCGAAAGTAGCAGTGGCTAAGGCCAAACAGAGGGCGTATGATGACTTGTATGATAGGTTGGATAGTAAAGGGGGAGAAAATGATCTATACAGGTTGGCACAGCAGAGAAATAGAGATGGGAAGGACGTGCAGCAAGTTAGATTGATAAAGGGCAGAGAGGGAAATGTATTGACTGATGACAGAAGTGTGCTGGGAAGATGGAAAGAGTACTTTGAAGAGCTGATGAATGAGGAAAATGAGAGAGAAAAAAGAGTAGAAGAGGTGACCATTGAGGAGCAGGATGTAGGAAAGATCAGTAAGGGTGAAGTGAGGAGGGCATTGAAGAGGATGAAGAATGGAAAGGCAGTTGGTCCTGATGATATACCTGTGGAGGTATGGAAGTGTCTAGGAGAGGTAGCAGTAGATTTTCTGACAAGAACATTCAACACGGTAATAGAGAGTGAGCAGATGCCGGAGGAGTGGAGGAGAAGTGTGCTGGTGCCCATTTTTAAGAACAAGGGAGACGTGCAGAGTTGCAGCAACTACAGAGGGATAAAGTTGATGAGCCATACGATGAAGTTATGGGAAAGAATAGTGGAAGCTAGACTAAGGGCAGAGATCAGCATTTGTGAACAACAGTTTGGTTTCATGCCAAGAAAGAGCACCACAGATGCAATGTTTGCTTTGAGGATGTTAATAGAGAAGTACAGAGAAGGTCAGAGGGAGCTACATTGTGCCTTTGTGGATCTGGAAAAGCATATGACAGGGTGCCAAGAGAAGAACTGTGGTATTGCATGAGGAAGTCTGGAGTGGCAGAGAAGTATGTTAGAGTGGTGCAGGACATGTATGAGAGATGTAAGACAGTGGTGAGGTGTGCTGTCGGTGTGACCGACGAATTCAAGGTGGAGGTGGGACTGCATCAAGGGTCAGCTCTGAGCCCCTTCTTGTTTGCTATGGTGATGGACAGGCTGACAGACGAGGTGAGACAAGAATCTCCATGGACTATGATGTTTGCAGATGACATCGTGATCTGTAGTGAGAGCAGAGAACAAGTGCAGGAAAATCTAGAGAGGTGGAGGTATGCCCTGGAAAGGAGAGGAATGAAGGTTAGCCTCAGAAAATCAGAATACATGTGTGTGAATGAGAAGGACCCAGGAGGAACGGTGATGTTACAGGGAGCAGAGATAAGGAAGGTGGAGGATTTTAAGTACTTAGGCTCAACAATCCAGAGCAATGGAGAGTGTGGAAAAGAGGTGAAGAAGCGTGTGCAGGCAGGTTGGAATGGTTGGAGAAAAGTGTCCGGTGTGATGTGCGATAGGAGAGTGTCAGCAAGAATGAAGGGAAAAGTGTACAAGACGGTGGTGAGGCCAGCGATGTTGTATGGCTTAGAAACAGTGGCGCTGAGGAAAAGGCAGGAGGCGGAGCTGGAGGTAGCGGAGATGAAAATGTTGAGGTTCTCTCTGGGAGTAACGAGGATGGATAGGATCAGAAATGAGTATGTCAGAGGGACAGCCCATGTAAGATGTTTTGGAGACAAAGTCAGAGAGGTTAGATTGAGATGGTTTGGACATGTACAGAGGAGGGATAGTGCATATATTGGCAGTAGGATGCTGAGGTTGGAACTACCAGGCAGAAGGCCTCGAGGAAGGCCAAATAAGAGATTTATGGATGTGGTGAAGGAAGACATGAAGGTCGTTGGAGTCAGAAAAGAAGATGCGGAGGACAGGGTGAGGTGGAGGCGGACGATTTGCTGTGGCGACCCCTGAAGGGAGCAGCCGAAAGTAAAAGAAGAAGAAGATTGAAAACATGTTTGTTTGTTTTCGTGAACAACAGTTTGTCATTCATAGACCGAGAAATTCCCCAGATAGCTGAGACTTACACATTCTGTTTTCGAGTTCGAATCCATGTAAAGTGAACTACTGTACATGATTTGAAAGGTCTAGGTGTCAATTTTAATAGCATACCGTCAAAATCCGTCAATATCCTTTCTGTGAAAGCAGACGTGTCCGCCATTTTGTTAGATCCACAGACGCGATGTAGTCAATGACGCTTTTTAATATTCATTATTTCCGGTTTATATCACTGTGGAAACTCCAAATATGGAGTTATAAAAACTGTCAAAACCTTTATATTGGTTGTTTTTTTTTTATTTGAAGTGCATTTATTACTCGAAGATGAACAGACTACCCAATCAGACTGTTCGTACTTAACCACTTCAGTGGTTCCTGGACTTTGAAAGCTCAGTTTTCATCGCCACTACAGTGGTTCGTGGGGACGTGGGAGTATAAAACGGCACCACTACAGTGGTTTGCAATAGCGAATGGGTGAATGCATATGTGCACTTTCTGTAAATACACAGGACTGAGAGTAGGTGCTCCAGCAGAACACACACACACACACGCATACTGTATATGTGAACCCACATACGCACACAGGAAAATGAAGGCGTGTTCATCACAGAAGCAGAGATCTAAACTCACTCCATCAGAAATCTTAGCTCAGGGACATAAATCTCTTAAACTCATCACTCCCTGACCTATTGCTCTTGAGACCCGTCTTATTGGCACACATCCTGCAGATCTATCTGATGGATGAGTCCATGCCAAGCCAAGCCAAGGTCAAAACAGACCTATCAAAGAAATCATGCTGTGTTGGCTGGACTGAGTCCATGATAATTCTCTATTCAAAATACATAATATTGGACTTACTCAGCATGGCAAAGGCATGTTTTACTGCTTTGAATATGCAACTTCCTTTTTTTTTCTTGCTTATTTAGATCCTGGTTTGACCAATCCTGGCCTATAATCATCAAGAGAAATTTCCATAGGTGCTTACAGACAAGTATTCAAGTAAAGTCCTTACTGGTATTTACACCAGCAGTCAAGAGTAGTCAAGCATGGTCAAAAAGTTCTGAATTGAGAATATCTGTTCGAGGTTGTGCTACTCGGTAAGAGGTTTCAACAAGAGTAGAATTGAATGAAGGGTTTCAGAAGAATAAAGCATGAGAATCAGAGTGTATGAGGATACAAGTAGTCAAGTACAAGTAGTCAGGTGGTACTTAGCGGCAACCATGAGTGGTCTGAATTTCCGAGAAAGCCACAGAAGCTAACAGAATTTTTCTGCATTCTGTATTGTACTACAGAGTATCTGTGTAGGGGATCAAAAAGAATATCTGGAGGAGATAATGGTCTGTGAGTTTGAAATTGATAGAGGGCAGGTCAAACAACCCGTGGACAATCTGTGCAGGAGGGTACCTCCAGGTTAAAAAGTTCAAAGCAATTAAGGGATAGTGTTTAGAGCAGGGATCACCAACATGGTGCTCGTGGGCACCAGGTAGCCCGCAAGGACAATATAAGTTGCCCGCGGACCCGTTCACTGTTATTTTTAGGACAGGCCCACGACCCCATAGCGCCACTCTCCATTGAGCTGCATCTAATTTTTTTGAATATGTTTTTAAATCAAATCAATATCTTCACATAGATTAGATGAGGTTTCCTTTCGTCTTTTTCCTTTATCAGGGGTCGCCACAGTGAATGATTCGCATGTTTTGATTTGGTATAGGTTTTTATGTCGGATGCCCTTCCTGACACAACCCTTTAGCAAGGGACAGAAACATGCTGACGGCTTTGCAGCTACTCTTTACGAAAGTCAGCAATGGTTCTTTTACATGACTCTCACCATAGATGAATATTATTAATTATTAATAATAACATAATTAAAGGTAAATTGAACAAATTTGTAATTTCAGAGGTGTGTACCGACCTGGTATCCCTTCACATAAATTGGTACCCAAGAAGTAGCTCTCCGTTTCAAATGGGTTGGTGACCCCAGGTTTAGAGGATGTGTGTGTGAGGGTAATCAAAACATCTGTTGGGCGACTGATAGGAGTCATCAGACACTCTGTGGGCAGGAGTGGACAAACTACCTGTGGATGGCAGCAGTCAGAGTATCCATGGATATGAATGGTCAGGGTATCTATATGTAGAAAGGTGCAGAGTGTGTGTGGTTATAGGTACATAGAGTACGGGTGTAATAAGCTGTAGAAGTGGTTAAAGTGTCAGTGGGAAAAAGTGGTGGGAGCATCTGCAGATGGGAGTGTTCAAAGTATCTAGGAACGTATCTTCAGGTAGGAGTGGTCAGAGTATCTGCAAACGGAAGGGGTGAAAGTACCTGAGGGAGGGAGTGGTCTGAATATTTGAGTGGGAGTGGTCAGCGTAGCTGCAGTGGATGTGATTCAGGTATGTGTGGACTGGAGGTGTTAGATTAATGGCAGTTATCAGAGTATAGGTTTGCAAGAAGAGACTATCTGGGGACATGTGTGAGAGCCGTTAAAAGTGCCAACCAGGCATGAACTGGAACAGAATTTTAGAAATGTTTAAATAATTGCCCCCCAAGCTCACACAAAGAGCTCTCATATGACATCAGAATAAAAATCTCATCCTAATTTTAACACACTAGAGGCATTATTCTTATTTCATTGTCATATGTAATAACACAAGTTTGGAAGATAACGAAATGGAAATTCTGCCAAAGAATATAACACGCACATCTCAGGAAGAGAGAGCAGGCGCATCCTACAAGCACATTTCTCAGCAGCTCTACTCAGTTTAATGAAAAACACTCTGAAATTTTGCTGGAGAACGTTAAGGCAACTGACAGTAAGATAAAGCAAGAGAGAGAATAAAATTAAAACAAGGGAATCGAGAGAGGCTGTCGTGTTAAGATCAGCCATGCCCCAAGTTTAACAATCTAGGATCAGAACTAATATATGTATATATATATATATATATATATATATATATATATATATATATATATATTTTTTTTTTTTTTTTTTTACACACGGACAAGAGAAACATTCTGTACCCTAAACACAAAGAAATGCTTGGTTGCTACTCTGACGTGTTAAGCATAAAAACTACCAACATCCAAATAAAAGCTTCAATAAATCACAGTTACATGACTTGTGACTCTGGGTGAGGGCAGAGTACACCTTGAACAGGCCATCAAGGGCAGAAACATGCTAACGGCTATGCAGCCTACTCTTCACCACAGGCAGTGAGAGACTTGGCCTTTCATAACTCAATTGAGTGGTCAGCCTCTGATAACCCAGTTAGCTGCACTGGGGGGAAAGCACTGACAGCCCACTCACAATGGGGCTTGAACCCTGGACATTGGGACCAGTAATCCAGCACCCTAAGATCAGCCCACCACTGCCCCAAATCGCCCCTATTATAAAGGTCAAATATGTTACCATTTAGACACTTATTTTTTATTTCAGCCAACGGAGGGAAACCAAGGTACAATCCCTCATTAAAAAAAAAAAACACCACAGTTCTTCAGGAAGCTGCTTCCATCTGCATCTAACCCCGAAACACTGATTTTGAGTGCATGCATTGGACAACCTGTTTGACTTCCTCCCCTCATTTATAGCCTTTAAACTCCATCTTCTCTTGTCTGATAATAAATTAATCAGCAAAAAAACTTGTGTTTATGGCTAGCATGTGCTAACCTTTTTCTTTACACTTTGGCACTGTCTAACATGGCCTTTCAAGAATGTACCAACGTGTAATAGTTGGAAATGAGAAAAAAAACAGACTCTTCCCTTCAGAGTCGACAGATTTAATATAAATATCAGAATTCTTACATATATTTCTTTGTCACCTCACCCCTCCACATACAGACATGTTAGGAACTTTTACTTTTATCAATATATTGAGCTAATCTCCAACAGCACTAATGTGATATAACTGACACATCCATTTAATACCAGTGTGATGGCTTCCTCAGCTACACTTCCCACAGATCCAATTTAACAATGTCCCTTACCTTTCTGAGTCCTAACACCATAAACACAGCTTGTAAATCCTTTATACGAAATTCATACCATCAAGGCCACATTTTATCCTGCAGATGTTATCATGGCTGCTGGTGCCATTACTGGGTTTTGACAACCTCCGAGTTTGTGTTACGTCTTAGCTGTCAGTAAGTGTTAGCACTGTTTGTGAGATTTTTTTTTTAATGAATGCCCAGTTCGAGATAAGATACAGCTTTATTCATCTCACAATGGAGAAATTTACTGTTACAGGCTATTGAAGTAACGTCAGTAGGGGGTGCAAAATAGCTCAGAAAGGTGTAACATCATTGAGTCATAATTAGAACAGAATAATAAAATATAAAAATAACAAAAAAACAAAACAGACTGTCTGTCTTCCTTTCGGCTTTTTTCCTTTTACTCGGGAGTCGCCACAGCGAATCATCTGATTCGCACATTTGATTTGGCAGAGGTTTTTACGTCGGATGCCCTTCCTCTCACAACCCTTTTTAGCAAGGGACAGAAACACGCTGACGGCTTTGCAGCCTACTCTTTACGAAAGTCAGCAATGGTTCTTTTACATGCCTCTCACCATAGACAGTGAGAGACATGGCCCGCCTTTGATAACCCAGTTAGCCGCACTGGGGGGGACAGTGACAACTTTGTGGAGAGTGGGACTCGAACCCCCAACCTTTGGATCAGCGATCCAGCGCCCTATACCACTAGACCACCACTGCCCCTTAAACAGACTAATATATATATATATATATATATATATATATATATATATATATATATATACACACACACACATACATACACACAATAAAAAAAACTTTGTAGACTGGCTAATATACAAATATCTTGAGGGCAGAGTAGATGGATTGATATGGTTCACAGTCACAGGGGAGTAGATGTGGTTGATTAAAGTGGTTTATTGCACAGAACCGGTTAATTCACAGACAGTTACAAAGTGGCGTTGTACAGTCTGACAGCCGTGGGGATGAAAGATCTGCGGTAGCGCTCCTTCCTGCACTGAGGATGTCTCAGTCGTCCACTGAAGGAGCTGCTCAGCTTCTCTACAGTTTGGTGCAGTGGGTGTGAGCTGTTGTCCATGATGGATGTGAGCTCGGCTACCATCCTCCTCTCACCCACCTCCTCCACAGAGTCCAGTGGGCAGCCCAGGACAGAGCTGGCCCTCCTGACCAGCTTGTTCAGTTTCTTTCCCAGGGCCCAGGAGACAGCAGCGTAGAGGATTGCAGAGGCTACCCCAGAGTCATAAAATGTCCTGAGCAGAGGTCTGCATACTCCGAAGGACTTCAGTCTCCTCAGAAGGTGGAGGCGACTCTGGCTCTTCTTGTACAGGGTGTTAGTGTTGTGGGACCAGTCTAGTTTATTGCTGAGGTGAACGCTCAGATACTTGAAACTGTCCACTGTCTCAATGTCCTGTCCCTGGATGTTCACCAGTGAGTGTGTTGGTGTGCTTCTCCTGAAGTCGACCACCATCTCCTTCATCTTAATAGTGTTCAAGCACAGGTGGTTGCGCTCACAACAGTCCACAAAGTCGACAATGACCGACCAGTACTCCAGCTCGTTCCCCTCTGACACACAGCCCACGATGGCGGAGTCGTCAGAGAACTTCTGGAGGTGTCAGCTGTCCGTCTTATAGATGAAGTCTGAGGTGTAGATGATGAAGAGGAAAGGTGAGAGGACGGTGCCCTGGGGTGCCCCCGTGCTGCAGACTACCACCATTGACTCACAGCCACACAGCCGCAGGTACTGTGGACAGTCAGTGAGGTAGTTGATGATCCAGGCAGCAAGATGTCCGTCCACTCCCACATCCTCCAGCTTCCCCTGTAGAAGTGCCGGCCTGATGGTGTTGAAGGCACTGGAGAAGTCAAAGAACATGACCCTCACAGCGCTACCGGCAATCTCCAGGTGGGTGAGCGCCCGCTGCAGAAGGTAGATGACGGCGTCTTCTACCCCGATGTTGGGCTTGTAGGCGAACTGCAGCGGGTCTAGGGTGGGGCTCAACACAGAGCAGAGGTGGTCGAGGAGAAGCCTCTCCATGGTCTTCATGAGGTGGGAGGTAAGGCGACAGTTCTGTAGTGGGCCAGTTCCTTGGCTTGAGCTGTTTTAGGAACCGGGACCACACAGGATGTCTTACACAGGAACCTTCTCCAGACTTAGGCTCGGGTTGTAGAGTTGGCATAGGGCCTCACAGAGCTGGTCCGCACAGGTCCTCACCAGCCTGGGACTGATGCCATCTGGTCCTGCAGATTTCCTCCGATTCAGTCGCCTCAACTGTCTCCTCACCTGGTCCGACGTGAGGTCGAGGGGGGACTGGGGTGGGCTGCAGAGGGAGGGGGATGTGTCTGTGGGGCTGCTGCAGTTAGGTGAAGTTGGCCAAAGGAGGGGGGAGGAGTCCGCTGGTCTGGAGACATGTGAAGAGGGGGAAACACGGAGGGGGGGGCAGAGAGGGAGGGGGGAGAATCAAACCTGTTGAAGTAACAGTTTAATTCATCCGCCCAGCGCTGGTCACCATCAGCTGTCCCTCTGACACTCTGCCCAAATCCTGACATAGTCTTTAGTCCTCTCCAGACATTCCGCACGTTGTTCTGAGCCAGCTTCTCCTCCATCTTCTTCCCATAATCCTTCTTGGCCCTCCTGATCCTCCACTGGAGCTCATGCTGGACCTTCTTCTGCTCCTCTCTATCCCCCGAGATGAAAGCCCTCTTCTGTTCAGGAGGACTTTAAGTTCAGGAGTGACCCACGGGTGGTTGTTGGAGAAGCATTGTACCCTCCGTGTTGGCATAGTGCTGTCCATGCAGAAGTTCATGTAATCAGTGATACAGTGTTTGAGGCCGTCGATGTCATCACCAAAGGAGTCACAAAGCATGCTCCAGTCTGTGGTCTGGAAACAGTACCTAAGCCTCTTATTGGTCTCCTTGGTCCACACTTTCACAGACCTTTTCTGTGCAGGTTCCTTTTGCACCCTGGGGGTGAAGGTAGACAAGGAGTGGGGGGAGGTTTAAGCGTCCTACACACTTGCATAGAGCAAGTCAAGCGTTTTATTGTCTCTCGTGGTACACTGCACGTACTACGTGAACGTCAGGAGAGAGGCGGAGAGAGGGGCGTGGTTAAAGTCCCCGCTGATCATAATCATGGCGCGGGGGTGACGAGTTTGTGTCTGACTGACAGCACTGTGGAGACGCTCACACGCGGCTGCCGCATCAGCCGAGGGCGGAATGTACACGCAAAACACAATCACGTGTGAAAACTCCCTCGGTAGATAATACGGCCGCGCACTCACCGCGAGCAGCTCCAGGTCCCGTGTGCACAGCTGTTCCTTCACATGCACATTGGCCGGGTGGCACCACCGTTCATTCACGTAGACCGCCAAGCCCCCTCCTTTCTTCTTTCCGCTTTCCGCCACATTCCGATTTGCGTACGCGAGTGTAAATTTGTTCAGAGAAACCACAGAATCCGTTGTGTGTTCATTCAGCCACATCTCTGAAAAACACATGAGAGTACAGTCCTGGTATTCCTTCTACTGCCGGGTCAGCGCCGCCAGCTCCTCGGTGTTGTTGACGATAGCGCGGACATTTCCCATGATGACAGAGGGCATATGTCCTTCGCGTCTTTCGTCCCCCTCTGCAGCCTCTCCTTTTCCTCCGTATTTCCATGGGAACAACAGGCTTTTCCGCATGAAGGAGAGAGGGTCCGCGCAGTCCAAGGAGGGTCTCACGTGTGTAAGACCTGCGTTGTTCAGAGCCATCGGTGAATGAGTTTCCTGACGCCCATCCAAAAAGTGAAAGTAAAAGTGCAAAGTAAAACAAAAGCATTGTAAAAGTGGGCTTCCCAAATGCAGGATTGAAAAAAGAAAAAGAAACTTTGAAAAAAGATAAAGAAACATGCCTATAGACAATAGACAAGAGAAAAAGTGGGAAAACATGGTGAAGAGCTCCTGTAACTGGATGCAGGTCGCCCAGCGCCATCTTGGTTTATTTATTAAAGCATTTTTACTTAGTTAGAAGAGTTCAGAAATTAGTGATTTAATTATGTAAAATATAGTTATATGCGGTAGGTAGTTATAAAATCACACACTTTATTACTTCATGATGACAGGCCTGGGCATATACATTAAAACTGGGCTATTCTTTTTTTTTTTTTGGCTGACATCCCTTTAGATACCATACAGACAGACTCACGTATTATGCTAAATGTCTGGTACGTTTGTGATAGTACTGGGGGTACGGTGTCATGTGGTAGATACTTTCACCTCACAGCAAGAAGGTCCAAGGTTCTAGCACTGTTATCAGCAAGGGAGTTTCTGTGCAGTTTGCAAGTTCTTTCCGTGCTTGTATGGGTTTTCTCCAAGTGTTCTGGTTTCCACTTGGAGTCCAAAGACATGCACAATAAGCTAATTGTCAGTTCCAAATGGCCGCAGGTGTGAATGAGACCTCACATTAAAACATATGCTCTGTAGAGGAAATCCTCTAATGTTGAGAGCAAAGTCAACACCGAATTTTCCTGGCCATAAGACGCACCATATTATAAGGCCCAACATCAACGAACGGCCCCTGCTCATGCACAAGGCGTACCGGATTATAAGGTGCATTAAGCGAAACAAAAATGAGAAGTCAATAATACACTTTACAGTAACTCTTCATTGTTCAGTTGTAACAATATAAAACAATAAACTCACTTTTTCGGTTAATTTCTCTTCCACAAATCCATTAAATTCTTAATCTTCAATGTTGTGAGTTTAACAGTTGCATGAGTTTGACATAAGGCCCGGATCACTATTAGTTTTTTATTATGATAATATTTTATTATCTATTATTCCCTCGTGCGCATGGAGTCACAAATCAATAGATACAGAGATTAGGTGGGAAAGGTCTTGCGGGAAATAGTCTTCCGGGTCGTGACCTAAACTTCTCTCAGCCACGCCCCCTTAAAGCGACCGCATCATCACAGTAACAAACATGGTGGCACCCACTTGCAGTGTGAGTATTGTGTTCATTATAGAACAGAAATCATTGCTCTTAAGGAGCTGTATCAGTAAATTCAAGAAGGTTAATCCAAGGTCTCAGGAGGAAATCTGTAGCAGTGCTTTATCCGGTGATGAACGTGAGACTCTCGTTAACTGAGCGTTCTGAGACACAGAAGCATTCTGGTAACAAGACTGATAGTTGGGAGAGATGGATATTAGGTGGAAAAAATCTTACAGTCTTCTACCATAAATTTCTTTCAGCCACTCACGTATTACTTACATGACTAGAATGGCAGTAATGCTGGTATTTGGACATAAAGCCTGAATCCCGCTAATTTACGACCTATTGACACCCATATCTAGCAGTTCGAGTTCTTTGGTTAATCCACTGGAATGATGGTAAGATCTGAATTAGTTTACTTCACTTAGGTTTTGACTGTGTCAGTGAGGTGGTGTTGCGCAGCTTCATCCATACATAAGGTGCACCAAATTATAAGCCCCCCCCTTTTTTTTGTGGACGATGAAAGGCATTTAGGTGCGCCTTATGGGCCAAAAACTATGGTAAGTAAATGATTCTCATATACACACACACACACTCATACTCGCACAGAGAGACACACACAAAGCTGTGCAAAGGTTTTTGCTCCCTTACTGATTATTTACTTTTTTTGCAACTTTTGTCACAAAATTTTTCAGATCATCAAACAAATTTAAACATTACACAAAGATAACCCAATCCTGTTGTGATTTAATTTGTTAAGAGAAGAATCCTATCCAAACCTACATGAACCTATGTGCCCTATTATTAAAAGGTGAGGTAATTGAGATTAATGTTATTATTGGGGAAAATTGAGTTCAATTTCATGGTCACACCCAGGCCCGATTGCTGCCAGACATTTCCAATCAGGAGATCCTAACATAAAACCTGTATGACAAGGTGAGGTAGGCCATACTAAACACACATCATGCCTCGATCCAGTGAGCTTCAAGAGCAAACAACAAAGAAGATTATAGAGATGTCTCAGTCTGGGAAAGGATACAACGTCATTGGTAAATCTTTGGGACTCCAACAAACCACTGTCATAGCCATTATCCATAAATGGAGAAGACATGGCACAGTGGTGACCTTTCCCAGGAGTGGCCGATCTACCAAAATTATTCCAAGAGCACGGCGCAGACTAACCGGAGAAGTCACAAAGGATCCAAAAACTAGATTCTAAACAACCACAAGCCTCACTTTCCTCGGTTAATGCCAATGTTCATGACTCCACCATCAGAAAGACAAGAGACAAAAATGGCACCAATGGAAGCGCTCTGAGGCGAAAGCCACTGAGGACAAAATAGAATATCAAGGCACAACTCTCTTTTGCCAAGAATCATCTTGATCATCACCAAAGATTTTGGGATAATGTCCTCTGGACTGATGAAACTAAAGTTGAACTTTTTGTGAGAAATGAATCCCGTTACATCTGGCGCAAAAGCAACACTGCATTTGATAAAAAGAACACTGTGCCAACAGTGAAACATGGTGGTGGAAGTGTGATATTCTGGACCTGCTTTGCTGCTTCATGACCTGGGTGACTTGTCATGATTGATGGAACCATGAATTCTGCTTGCTACCAAGAAATCCTGGCGAAGAATGTTCGTCCATCAATTCGAGACCTCAAGCTAAATTACACCTGGGTTCTGCAGCAAGACAATGATCTGAAGCACACCAGCAAGTCCACTTCTGAATGGCAAAAAAAGAACAAAATGAGGGTTTTGGAGTGGCCTAGTAAAAGTCCCGACCCGAACCCTATTGAGATGCTGTGGCATGACGTTAAAAATGCTGTTCATGCCCAAAAACCATCCAATCTGGTTGATCTTAAACAATTCTGCATAGAAGAGTGGACCAAAATCCCATCACAGCGATGTGAAAGACTCGTCGCCTTTTATCGCAAATGCTTGACTGCAGTTACTGCTGCAAAAGGTGGTTCAACCAGCTTAGGTTTGGGGGCAATTACTTATTCACACGGGCCCTTGTAGGTTCAGATGGCTTTTCCTCCTTAATAAATGCAATTCGCACTGAAAACTGCATTTTGTGTTTGCTTGAGTTTTATCTTTGTATAATACAGGGATGACAGCAGCAAAATAAATTTTCAGCTGAACTTTGGGGGGGGTTAAAACTACAGGGGGTTCCTGTAAACCACTTTATAAATTTATGAAACATTTTCATCTAACTGTCCCAGCCTGCCAGTTACTAATTAATGTTGAGATACGACTCAGGTAAATAACAACGGCGGTGTTTTAATTGATATGACAACCATCACCAATGTATTTTGTTTCAAATTGAACACGAATTACTTACGTTTGGCTGCAAATTAAAAAAAAAACAATGAATAAAATGAAAATAAAATTCCCATACACATTAAACTGTTATTATAAACAATGCGAGTAAGTTTATCACACAGTGATTTTACCAATACAGATTACTTTTATGAAGTTATATTTCAATGGGATTTCACGTAATCTAAAATAAATATTTAGTAATTCCCTCTGAGTGTGCCTGTCTGTCGGCCATAAGTGCAATACATCCGCGAGATCCATAATTGATCAGGTTGTTGCAATAAACACACAAGGCCTTGCAGGCGATGTCAGATTTCTTTATGAAACTCGCCAAAGGTTCTGATACGTTCCGAGTCTGTTTGCCGATTTTCACCTCAAATTTTACAATCTTCTCTAGCCACTCCCACTTAAACTTATTCTTAACATCCTCATCTATTTCTGACACGTGGGATTCCTCTTCTTTTGTTAAAGTTCACACCATTTTTGGGATTTTATAACCAGACTTTCTCTTCGTAAAAACACAACACGCCGCCATTTGCATTGAGCCGAGTCACTTACATTAAACTTAAGACAGCCAATCAACGAGCGGCTTATAATATGTGAGGCGCTCCAAAAAGCAGATACTTGTTGCAAGTTCACTTGCTTGTGCTTGTAAGACAAAGCGCGGCTTATCCAGACTTCAGATCTTTCAAGTGAGTAAGGGCGACATTGAATACTTGTTTAGCACTCAACCTTCACTTGCTCACTTGAAAGATCGGAAGTCTGGATAAGCCGCGCTTTGTCTCACAAGCTCCATACGTCACTTGCGACAAGCGCCTACTTTGGATGGCCCTATACTCCCCATAAAATTTTCTCCCCAGATTTAGACGATTCAAAAAATGACCAGTTTGAGATAAAAACCGTGGAAGTCCGCGGATCCACGGCAAATTGTCATCCCTAATAATATTTAGATTTGCTTGATCTGAAATGGACGACAGTGAGACGACAGTGTGCAAAAAATGTCAGAAATTGGCCAGGGGGCAAAACATTTGCATACCACTGTATATACAGTGATCCCTCACTTTCTGCAGTTATTGGGCACCAAGGCCCCCCCATGACGTATGCGTACATGTATATGTGTATACAATATCAGGAAATACATATTCAACACTATAAATGCTAATAATAACAATTAAACATTCAAAAATAATGCATGAAATGTAAATAAAATTTAAATACCCACACACACACATGTGCACACACAGATGCACGTGCACACACTCCGATGTGCACCTCACATAAAAATGTAAGTATAGTGGTACTTCAACTTACGAAATTAATCTGTTCCAGAAGTGGTTTCGTAACCTGGATTTTTCGTAATTTGATCGCATTTTACATGTAAAACCCGTGATTCGTTCCAAGGCCCCCAATACTACCCCTAAACCCTTTAAAAATTATAAAAATATACCTTTTAAGGCCTCCTTCTGTTTCAATATCGTACCAATGGTAGACAGTCTTGGCCATATTCCTTTGTGATTTCACTCAACCGCATGCCACGAGCCCACTTCTTCTTTTCACTCGAACCGGGAATCACACTCGCGCGCGTGTGTGTGTGTGTGCGCGGGCGCATGCTGACCATGTCTTCTTAGCAGAGTTATATTCTTACAAATGTTTATGCAAGGTTAAAAGCCTGAGCCAAAAATCAAAGTTGCAATGAGCACACTTGAAAAACTCACAAAACAACACTGACTGTCCTTTACACGAAAAGCATCATGGGTATTATGGAGATGCAGCTATGTCATCCCTCCTAGCCAACGGGAGGCCAGCGGGGCGGGATGTTGGGAGATAGCCAATGGGAGAGCAACTTGCCCATTGTTTGAATTTTTGAGATGGCGCTTTTGTATTGTGAATTTGTTTCATATCCAGAGACATAAATTTTAGGAAAATACATTTCATAACCTGGATTTTTCGTTTGTTGGGACTTTCGTAAGGTGAGGTACCACTGTAGTTTTGATGGGGATTTTTGAGTTGTTTTTTGTTTTTGTTTGTTTGGGGTTTTTTTGTATAACTGGCTTTGTTTTGTTGCATTTTCCATAACTTTTTCCATTAGTCTTCCTTAATTTCCTCATTTTTTAAATTTGATGATTTTTTTTTTTAAACCACGTTGCACTGAAGCTGCATGAATTGAAGTGTGAAGTAGTGAGGGATCACTGTACTTACATATTATACATATCACCAAGAAAACAAAAACCACAACTTGTATGATACAGTAGCTCAATGGTCAGTATTTCCAGCAGATATCATTTTAAACCATTATGTCAGCCCTGCATCATTACAGGCGACCTGACTGGATTACGAATACCGTCCACCATCTGTGCATCCAAACCAGCTCTGTTCATACATGTCCCACTGAGAGCACAGCTAACTCTGATTTAAACAGCGAGCAGCTGAGGCATGTAATATACTCTGATTTAGGAAAACAACCTACAAGCCAAAAGAACCGGTGAGAACAGGGGAGAACATTTTTAATGCTGTGCCAACCCAATTTCTGGGTTTGTTGGTGGTAGTTCAGCCAGCATGTCCTGGGATTAAGATTGCTTGCCATTTAAAAAAGAAAAGAAAAGAAAAAAATATATATTTTTTTGGTTGTGGCCTTTCTAAGCAGAGATACAAACTATTCCACATGCAGCATGCACACTGAAAGTCTGTTTGTTTCACAGTCTGCCAGAGTCCGGACTTAAATGCAATGGCTGCATCATCCAACCAAGGCACTTGGGCTTCAAGCAAATGTGCTCATGGATGGAATTGAGAAATGTGCCATAGATAGCCAATAGCAAGATAAGGCAAAGTTGTTGGGGTCAAGTTGTAAGAAAGCGAGCGGACATATAGCCGCAAAAGTAAATGACTATAGAAAACAAAGCCTAAATACTTCATGGATAGTTCTGGTGAAAACCATGCTAGAGGTAGATGGTTACTCAAAAATCCCTGAACTCTACTTTAGAATTATCCAACCTTCTAAAGTGTCGGAAAGCTGGGGCTTATCTCAGCTGAAGCTGGAAGGCCTCGATGTACACCCTGAACAGCTTTCCAGTTTATCACAGGGCCAACACCCACACAGTCATCCACACTCATACTTAAAGGCAATTGAGATCAATCAATTAGCCTAATGTGCATGTCTTTAGACTGTAAAAGGAAACCGGAGTACCAGGACAAAATCCACGCAAGCACAGGTAGAACCTGCAAACTCCACACAGAGAGGCTTGAACCCAGCACATTCTTGTTGTGTCAGAAATGTGCTAATGCCTATGCACCGTGCCACCCTTGAGGACATAGGAGGACAAGGAACGATGGGTCATCAAAGAACAACACAACAGATACAAAGTCAAACATCAGATTTCAGACAGACCGGAAATTTGAAACCCTTAAAACGAGTCAGAAATGCTAATGTGTCCTCACACCCATCCACATTACTACCTCAACATATAACCGATCGTGTGTGACACCTCGCATACTTTGTTTTATGAGAGATCAAAACATGTCACCTACACCCATATTTTGTACTTCAGAGCAATTTGTTTTCCGGAAAATAATCAAAACAGCAGGTTCTCCAGAGTGGTGTATCAACAATCGCAAGTCTGCGATTAATGCTACAGCCATCAGTGACTCCCGGGAGTCCACGGGAGCTAATTGGCCAAGCTCTCATGGGAAGGGGAGATGGCATACGCTCACTTCCCTGTCACTTACAACGATCACCAGCCAATGACGAGGGGTTGGATGGTGGATAGCACTTTCCCTCCGAGTGTGATAGACCGCATCCAAAATACGCATGATGCCTCAGTTTGTAAAGAGGCTGGTGGTTAGTATTGTATGTCATGGAGGGGGTGTGTCGGTAGTGGTCATGTGACAGGAAAGGCAATACTTGATGGGTGGGAATTGGCTACGACTAAAATTAGGGAGGGTAAAAAATAAATAAATAAATAAAACTCTTGCTATATGGTACTTGCCGACCTACAACATTGGTTCTTAGTTCAAGCTTACAAGCAATATGTGTTACATGTGAGAGTGTACTGTATACAGTATACCCCTGACTATTCGCGGTTTTTGCACCCACGGTTTGAGTGTTCGCTGACTACCGAGCAACCGGTACGTGATTCAAATTCACCCAATGGCTGTCCTCCTTTCTCCTGATTGGTTAAGCTGATGTCCCACCCCCTTTTCCTCATTCGCTCACAAGTTGTCAATGAGCCTCTTTTTTTGTGTGTTTTAATTACCAGTTAAGCTCTATACCACTCAAACGCTATGCGTCTTCTCTAAGTGATAGAAAACGCTGGATGTCTCTTCTGAAGAAATAAGACTTTCTCCTGAGAAACGATGGTTTTCTCTGAACTGTTGTATTAAAATCTTTTTCAATTATTATTCCAGTACAGTACCTAAGTTCATGTTTATGCGTGAGATTTAATGTTCTGTAGCATGTTTAACAAATGATACAAAAGGATAAACTTTAGTACAGTACTCTTTATGTCCTTTCACATTGAACTTGGAGTGACGTCTCCAAGATGGCGCTGCCCAGAGGACGACGTCGCGGAGTTCTCAGAGTCCAATTGTTTTTTTTTTTTGTTCATTTTAATTTGTTTTATTTGTTGTTTTGTTTGTTCATGTTTTGCACTATGCTAGTCTACGACCAGTCGACTCTACTACAGCTATACGATCAGAGTATCTTCGGGCATGCATAACTAAGCAGAGCTAATATGCTATTAGCAGAGCTAACATGCTATTAACAGAGGTAACATAATATTAGAGGAGCTAATATGCTATGGTAGGCAGCTCAATGTGAGCCACATCCCAGCTAGCAATAAGCCCAGGCGGGAAGAACCTGAACAAACAAATAAAACAAAATAAAAGGAAAAAAGAAACAATTTGACTCTAAGAACTCCGCGACGTTGCCCTCTAGGCAGTGCCATCTTGGAGACTTCACTTCAAGTTCACTGTAAAAGGACATGAAGCGTAATAAAGTTTATCCTTTTGGTATCGTTTGTTAAACATGCTACAGAACATAAAATCTCACGCACAAACATTCTCAGAATTAACTGAGGTACTGTACTGGAATAATAATTGAAAAAGACTTTAATACGCATGCTTTAGAACAGTATATGCTGCATAATGTTTATATTTTATCATCAATAAAAAATAAGAGTAAAAATTGGAAAGTTTTTCTTAATCATTGCTATATTTTACTACATTAATACTGTATTAATGAGTAAGACTGTCTATAGAATGTGTTTAACGCATGTAATAGATACATAGTATTTTACCTCCGGCTGCTCATTCACGCATGTGACGTGTTACATGAGGTTTTACTTCCGGGTACAAAACTCGGAGATATCTCGATTTGCAAGAGGGCTCGGAACCGAACCACCGCGAATGTCGAGGGCCTACTGTACATAGCAACGTTTACACTCTACATGTGTATGAGGGTGTATTGTATGCTAGCCCCCCATCACCACCGCGTGCACACGCGCACACACACACACACACACACACACACACACACACACTAACACGCGCACACACACACACACACACACACACACACACACACACACACACACACACACACGAATAACTAGACTGAGCTGTCTAAACAGACCTGCTTGACTTCCATCAGTGGAGACCCCCAACGGAGTCAGGAACGAACTCAGGAATTGATTTCTTCTATCTGAAATGTGGCCACCTACCTGTTGTTTGGATTCGCTGTAATAGTGGGATAGAGAAATAAGTTGTTTAATGCTACTCAGTGATTGGTGGGGGTGGAGATAGAACGAGAGAAAGAAAGAGAGTACAGCCATTAAGATAATGGTTTGGTTTTCTCATTCTATTGTCCCTCCTAGGTGCTGACAGATCTGAGTACCTACATGTTTCAGCATTTCTCTTACTTCGTCTCTCGTTCTGCTTTCTCACAAATATCCAGAGTTCTGGCTTGGACTACAAGTGATAAAAAAGGTTTGTCCAGTATATTTTGAATAATTAAAGATGGTGACATGAAAAAACTAATTACAACAACTGAATATATATGTTTTTCTATCATCTATGTTGCAGTTTGCCAAAATATATGAGAATATGAGGGCGAGTGAGAGAAAGAGATCCCAGATATAAGATAGCAGATGGTGTCCGAACGTGAAAGTAATATTAGACTTTCCAGATCACTGACCCACATGCTGCTTGAATTATTTTTTTCTCTTTTCCATTTTTCTCACTCTGTTGTTTTTAAAGAAAAATATAAAAAGTCTGCTTGTTGTTCATACATCTGTGGAAATTGAACTCCAGATCAGCCAACAGCTACTCGAAGAAATTGGATTTTTTTTTTTTTTTTTTAAATAAAGATGTGCAGAAGGACAAGAAACTTCTGCACGTCTGTCATGTTTAGCCACATGGATGCACATTCAACAAGGTGATTGACTGCTCTCTGCTCCTATTTAACATCTCTGCACAAGCTGCAATCCTACAAGAAAGTGGGGACTGGATTTCAGATCTCATTTCAATATAGAGGAACACACCAATTCGGGATTGTACTTCTACATAGACGCCAATGTTTCATGCCATGGAAGACACTGGGTGAGGGCAGAGTACACCCTGAACAGCTTGCCAGGTCAAAAAAAAACAAAAAACAATTAAGTCTTATTTTCACCAGTACATCACAGGAACTGCTCGGTCCATTATTCCAGGATTAAAAATCCTTATCCCAAGTTGCAATGAACACTCACAGTTTGTAACGATTACCTGAAGCAGATGATGATGTCATAATCACACTTTACAATGGCAAAACAACAACACCAACAAAAAAGAAACTTCTTGGTTTAGTTTGTTTATGCTTGAGTCTCCTGTAGTATAAACTAAAACACCTTTACGGGGCACAGTTTATTTTTGTCTTCCTTACTTAAATTGAAATACTACTGTGCCTTTAAAAAAAAACCTGATATCACCTGACTCAAAGCACACAATGCACCTGATCTACTTTAGCATCATGGATAAAATCAGTAAATTTAAATAGCAGAAATCACGTTTTAGTTCACATTTTATTGTTTCTCAGTGGTATATACAACTCCGTCCATTATGACTAAAAATCATGAATAAAAAACAACCAATAAAAATGAACTATGAAAATTAAAAAAATACATTAAAGTACAAAAACCCATAAAATCTAACTTTAGTGTGGTTTCTTTCTTCGTCTTTTTTTCTTTGCTTCCGTTCCTGTGTGGTACAGAGGAACCTTGGTGGTCAAACGACTCTTTAGTCGAACAAATCAGAGTTTGATCAAAAATATGAGGAAAATCTGCCTTGGTGTTTGAACAAATGATCAGAGTTCGAACGGAGCAGAGTCGAGTGTGTAGATCGCTGCTGAGTGTACAGTACTCTGTACAGCCATTGAACCAGAGTCTCGTACTGCATATTGTATTTATTCATTACATTATGGTGACTTTAACCCTTAACCTCGGGTCCTAAGGAAAGTGGCAATAATTCTACTGAAAAGGAAAAGAGAAAAGTCCTGAGAACGTGAAGAATCAACTGCGATCAAGAGACAGAGAAGGGAAGAACTGCCACGCCCCTAAAAGAAATAATCCGTCCCCCTTCACTCCCTCCCCATCCAGCCACATACACTGACACATCACAACCAGAGAGGTGTGTACTGTAAACAAATACAGTACATAATTAGGGTAATTATTATGTTTTATACTCCTTTGCACATTAATGCATGTACTGTATATTAATGAGACTTCCTTTCGGCTTTTACCCTTTTTCAGGGGTCACCACAGCGCACGTTTAATTTGGCATAGGTTTTTATGTCGGATGCCCTTCCTGACACAACCCTTTAGCAAGGGACAGAAACACGCTGACGGCTTTGCAGCTACTCTTTACGAAAGTCAGCAATGGTTCTTTTACATGAACCTCACATCACAGACAGTGAGACATATGGCCCACCTTTGCTAACCCAGTTAGCCACACTGGGGGGAAAGACAGTGATAAACTTGTGGAGGGTGGGACTCGAACCTCCAACCTTAGGATCAGCGATCCAGCGCCCTATACCACCAGGCCACCATCGCCCATTCAAGAAATCAAGAGAAAGAAGAGCTAAAGTTCCAAACTGAAAAAAATGCTGCCGGCGTTGTTTTCTAATGATTTCCTCACATCGACACACTTCTGATTCCCACTTTATAAAAATCATAGCCTGAAGCTCTGCAAGAAAATGAAAGTGTCTGAACAACCCTATCATTTGCAGCTGGCATCTGCCTCCCATCAACTCTTCGCCTCATGGTGCTTTATGTTTATGTTTATTTTATGTCTCCTTGAATCAGTTCCTCTGACATTTTCTTCACACCAGGGCTACGCATCCTTCAACCTCCACTTGCTTGGTCTCAGGACTCCAGCTCCGCCTGCAGCTTAATGTGGCTCTAATGAACGGACAAACTTGGACAGATTACGCAGTGAGCGTGAGTAATCGTGATGGCTCGCTCAGAAACGGCACCTTGGAGCCAGAGTTATTTCATCAGTTCATATGCACGTGGATCTTTTCCTGTCTTTTCTTAAAAGTTGCGTTCCAATCGTCCTCCAGGACAATCTCACTCATCTTCCCAGGTTCAAAAAGGATTACACATAAGTTTAATCTTGAAGAAAACACACCCATGTTTAAGATAATAACCAAGATTTCATTCCAAAATTGAGAACCACCAACTTTATTACACTGTTCATCTTTGGGGGAAGGTTTCAAAATTCATGAGGCCATTTCCCCCTTCTTTGTCTCGGCTGAAGGATAAAAAATAAGATGAACTCAAATTCCCTTATTAAATTAATATCTTTGATGCAGTAGACGGAGCATCGTTATCCATTTAAAGACTCATCCGAGTCCTTTATTCGCCAAAATGGACAAATGGACTCTGAACATAAAATTATTTCTGCTGTGAAAGGAATGAACTCGTTATATTGACAATTAACACTTTCATTAAAAGGCGATAGAGCAGAACTGGGCTGGACATGGGCAGTTATTACAGAAGATAAAGATAAATTGACCATGTTATGCCCGTCACTCACCACAGATTCTCAAGTCAAATATGTTCCATGAAGCGAGCAACCTGCTTAATCACCACACTTTTTTTTTTTCCTTTCGGTTTTTCCCCTTTTTTTCAGGGGTCGCCACAGTGAATCATCTGATTTGCATTTTTGATTTGGCATAGTTTTTTTTTTTTTTTTTTTTTTTTCGTCGGATGCCCTTCCTGACACAGCCCATAGCAGAAGGCAGAAACACGATGATGGCTATGCAGCTACTCTTTACAAAAGTCAGCAATGGTTCTTTTACATGAACCTCACACCACAGACAGGGAGAGACATGGCCGGCCTTTGATAACCCAGTTAGCTGCACTGGAGGGGGACAGTGACAACCTTGTAGAAAGTGCGACTTTAACCCCCAACCTTAGGATTAGTGATCCAGCACCCTTTACCACCAGGTCATCAATGCCTGCACATCAACACCACACAACAGCCAATGTTTAATTCTGCCAAGCTGTGCACAATGCATGTCTCATCCAATTCTTATTAGTTATTGGTAATCCTTCAGTGAGTAAAAGAAAAGGAGAGCATTAAATGCAAGATTTTCATAAAATTTCAACCAGAGACTGCACAGGGAAGTCACCATTAGATTTTGGTGATAATCTGGAACAAATTATCGACCCTCGAATTTTTAAAGGGATTCTTTAACATGGTGAGATTTTTGACATTTTGATTCAGATAGATAGATCTACAGGTCCTTCTCAAAAAATTAGCATATTGTGATAAAGTTCATTATTTTCTGTAATGTATTGATAAACATTAGACTTTCATATATTTTAGACTCATTACACACAACTGAAGTAGTTCAAGCCTTTTATTGTTTTAATATTGATCATTTTGGCGAAAAAGTAAAGAAAAACCAAAAATCTCTATCTCAAAAAAAATAGCATATTTCATCCAACCAATAAAAAAAGTGTTTTTGATACAAAAAAGGTCAACCTTCAAATAATTATGTTCAGTTCTGCACTCAATACCTGGTCGGGAATCCTTTTGCAGAAATGACTGCTTCAATGCGGCGTGACATGGAGGCAATCAGCCTGTGGCACTGCTGAGGTGTTATGGAGGCCCAGGATGCTTCGATAGCGGCCTTAAGCTCATCCACAGTGTTGGGTCTGGTGTCTCTCAACTTTCTCTTCACAATATCCCACAGATTCTCTATGGGGTTCAGGTCAGGAGAGTTGGCAGGTCAATTGAGCAGAGTAATACCATGGTCAGTAAACCATTTAGCAGTGGTTTTGGCACTGTGAGCAGGTGCCAGGTCGTGCTGAAAAATGAAATCTTCATCTCTATAAAGCTTTTCAGCAGATGGAAGCATGAAGTGCTCCAAAATCTCCTGATAGCTAGCTGCATTGACCCTGCCCTTGATAAAACACAGTGGCCCAACACCAGCAGCTGACATGGCACCCCAGACCATCACTGACTGTGGGTACTTGACACTGGACTTCAGGCATTTTGGCATTTCCTTCTCCCCAGTCTTCCTCCAGACTCTGGCACCTTGATTTCTGAACGACATGCAAAATTTGCTTTCATCTGAAAAAAGTACTTTGGACCACTGAGCAACAGTCCAGTGCTGCTTCTCTGTAGCCCTGGTTCAAAAGTGGCTTGACCTGGGGAATGCAGCACCTGTACTCATTTCACTGCTTCCACAGGTCCCCCAAGGTCTGGAATCGTCCGTTCTCCACAATCTTCCTCAGGGTCACACTTTTTCCTTCCCACAGACGTCCCACTGAGGTGCCTTGATACAGCACTCTGGGAACAGCCTATTCGCTCAGAGATTTCTTTCTGTGTCTGGAGGATATCAATGATGGTCTTCTGGACAGCAGACAGGTCGGCAGTCTTACCCATGATTGCGGTTTTGAGGAATGAACCAGGCTGGGAGTTTTTAAAAGCCTCAGGAATCTTTTGAAGGTGTTTAGAGTTTATCACAATATGCTAATTTTTTGAGAAGGACCTGTATCTGATAGAAGGACTGCTGGGCTTAGTGGAGGTTTGCGCTCTCCAACTGCTCTTGTTTGAGAATTTATATTGCTTGAAAGAGCAACGGACCTTCTAGGCATACGCACTGGAGAGTTTCAGATAAACAATTATTTTCCCTACATATGTGTTGGAAACGTGTTGAGGGCCCTCACTGTAGTAACTGTACACACACACACACAAAAATCTTGTGTGGAGTTGTGAAGCTTGTCACAGGAAGTCATATAGAAATCCTACTGATGTGATCGGAGGCTGACAGGGTGTAGTGTTGAGTGTAATTGGAAACTCTAGCTGGAGAAGAACAGAAACTAATGAGTTTGTTGATTGTATTTCTGCATCGTATGCCTACATTCCAGAATGCATGTTAGAATCTTTAAAGCACATTCAGGACCTCTGGTAATCCCAAACCCTCCCAATACAGCAGCCTTTGGTTTCGACCGTCTGCATTCCTCCAGAGACTCATTACTGCATATAATAGTGAGAGGCCATGCTAATGAGGGTATATAGTCACACGAGGACTTGTGGATTTCTGACTTCCTCCACCATTTAGCCTTCCCCCAGAGGTTCCTTGCCCCGGACTCGGCCACGGCGGCAGCATTTTGTGACCACTGTCCTGGCAGGCTTCCATTAAAAATAAATGAAAGGTACACTGACTGGGGCCACATGTAGAGGTGCACGGTAAACAGAGAGAGTTTTTCTGTTTGAACGAATCAAAGTGCTCAAACAGCTGAGGCGAAACCAGGGGGAGGGAGCGGCCACCCTGTAATGACTCTGACCCATAACTTGTTCTTTTCCTCCCTGCACACTCGAGGCAGTGAGCTATAGGTCTGCTACCACCCACTGCAAAGAAAAAGCATGATACTGTCCATCAATCTCCCAGTCACTCAGCACATTTTATAATACAATACTTGAAGGCAGATAGAATCTTCCCATCTATCTTTCACCAGCGAGAGCATTATCTGTAACACTGGTTAATATTTGAAATGAAACAGCACTGAAACAATAAGTAGAAGTACAAGCCACATCCAAACACTACTGGTTATTCACGCTAGACACACTGCTGTTTGCTTAACAAATCCAGGCGGAACTTCTCGCCGTGACTCTGGAGGCAGAGCAACATGGTTGTGGTCAAGTGTGTTGCAATGATGGATTTGTCTTGAAGCAATTGACAGCAGGTGATATGTCTACAGTGCAATCTTGCTATGGCTGCATTCCGTGGAACAGGAAATTGTTGACCCTGATACAATGGTCAGAAATGCATTTTGTGTTTGGTTGTGATGGGAAACTACAGATCCCATCAAATCCCTTTATTGAAAAAACAGATTTGGAAAACCTTATTCCCAGGATTTTTATTAAATACCATGTCTATATATACAACCTTTTTCTATCTCAAGAATGTATGTGATTGTACATGTCCTGGGTAGGAAATGCACACACACACACACACACACTCATCATCGTCTGGCAGTTAAAAGACAATTAATTCCCTAACTGTGGCTGAAAAAGCCCCAGGCTACGTCTGGGCTCTTTATCCTATTCAGTGGCTTGGCCTTTCAGCTGGACGTGATGGCAGGAAATGAGTCCATTCAAATGGACAGGCTGGTTGTCCCTGCAGAGGAATTCTGGGATTGTTGGAGACAAGTGTTACGTGTCGCAATCACAGCATGGCTAAATAAATCAGGTGAAAAAAGACTTTTGCCTGTCAGCTCTTGTCAGGTTTGTTTTTGCTTTTTAATGTCATGCAATTTGACCAACTTAAAACCGGAACAGCATACTCCAGTCAATTCAATTCAATTCTACATGTGTAGTAATCTTTACAATTTACATCACCACCTTTACATAGTAAACACATTTGAGTAAGAATTTAATAATTTCTCTACAGGTACACTTTAAGAGGAAACCTAAAGGTGGTTCAGTGGTGATGGCTCTGGGTTACTGATCCAAAAGTTGAGGGTTTAAGTTCTAATAGCTATAAGCTGCCACTGTTGGGCCCTTGAGTAACGACATTAACCTTCAATTGCTCAGTTGTACTAAAAAAGATGAATAAGTCGCTAAATGTATGCAAAGAAAGACACTGCTAGAAGTCTAGAACAGCATGACCTTCAAGAGGAAAGCTGAAGAAACACACTAGAGTCCACTGGAAGATATCATACTGGGGGAAAACCCTTGGAGAGTTCCACAAATACAGAAGGGAGACAAATTAAAGGGAAAGGCTGTGTCTCGGTGCAGCCATTAGAGGCATTTTGCTGGCATGCTTTTATCCTGTGATGAAACATTTTCACTCTAATGGGTGCGGACCTTTTTTTTCCAAGATGACATCATCCCCGGCCAAAGGGCACGAGATGGCACTGAATGGGCTGGTGAGTTCGAAAATGATGTTAATTATGTGATGTGGCCTTTACTGTCATCAGAGTTGCACGTAGCTCAACGCCTACGCATGGGGGATTTTATTCGAACCTTCATCTTCGATATCATCAAAACACCAACATGGTGTTCATCCGTTCCGGAGATTTAGAAAATCTTATTCTGGTGTCCCAATATCTTATTATGAAACCTTGTGTTGGATTTGTCTTTTCATCCTCCTTCGTCTATACACAAGACTTTTGAGCTACTACGGTACTTTAGGGTTTGACTTGCATGGTCAGAGTAGCAAGACCCCAGTTGAACGTATAACAAAGCAGCCTGTCCCAATGTTCTAAAACAGCAGACTAAAATGAATTTAAGTGACTGTGGTGGGTCGACCAACATGCTGATCCTGCTTATAGAGCTCTATGGAAGAGGTAGACGTGGCTGGCCTTTTTCTGAGCAGCTCTAATGCCTGCACCATCCTTCTGGACAGTCTCGGCAATCTTGGCCGCTCTGTCTCACTGTTGCCTGGGTTGAGTGACACATACGCTTTACTTGTATATGATGCGTGTACATATGGAAAAGATTATACAATGTCTGGGGCATGGCTCACAGCTTCCCGTCTGTTTCAGCTAGAAGACATAACATTCAGACAACTTGCCATGTAATGACACGACTTTCATGCATGTCTGCTCCCACCCCCCAATCTACCACATTCCTCTGCTGATGGGGTAATCCAAAATAGACAAAACAGAAATCTGCATAATCAGATCACGTCTCTGGTGTCTGCTCTGTCTTATTTATTTCACTGTGGCTGAATATACAGTCATCAAGTCACATCTGCAGACCTGATAAGAACGCTGAGCAGCAAATCCAAATGATTGCGTGTTTACTGCTGAACTGACGTAATTAGCCGAACATTAGCGTTAAGGTTGGTCTCTGGAACCCGCAGCAATCCAAGTAAATAATCTTAACATTTGCTAACCAAAGCAGAATTAAAATCCTCAGGAATGCACATAACTGGATTACTACACCAACAGTCTACTAACAGTCCTTTCTGTTTTACAAATATGGCATCTCGTTCCAGGCTGATATCATGGCATTTTCATAATGAAAAACAAATCAGTAAAAAATACTTCCGGTTACTGATCCAGCTGTGTGATGTGTTCATATGACATGAATGTACCGGATTGATGTTTTATCTAATCTTTTAATCTAATATTTTAATAACCATATTACTGCTGTTGCTTAATTTATGCAAAGCCAGTTTTTTTAATAGGAAAATATAACATGTGAATAACCTCACAGCACTTTATAACATGATTATAGTGACACTTCTTCCCTAGATTGATCATAGATATCTGTAAAAAAATATGGAAAGGAAATAAAAATCAATTATTATAAGTAACTTTTTAAATACGGTAAGAATTCTGGTCTAGAATTTATCCACAAATGTAATTTTCTATGAATGTAAACAGTTTTATTGATAAAGATAATTCAAGGAGATTTTTGGGAAGTGGTGGCCTGGTGGTATAGGGCGCTGGATCGCTGATCCTAAGGTTGGGGGTTCGAGTCCCACTCTCCGCAAGGTTGCCATTGTCCCCCCCAGTGCAGCTAACTGGGTTATCAAAGGCCGTCCATGTCTCTCACTGTCTATGGCGAGAGGTTCATGTAAAAGAACCATTGCTGACTTTCGTAAAGAGTAGCTGCATCGCTGTCGGGGTGTTTCTGCCCCTTGCTAAGCGTTGTGTCAGGAAGGGCATCCAAAGAAAAAAAATCTATGCCAATTCAAACATGTGAATCAGATGATTCACTGTGGCGACCCCGGAAAAAGGGAAAAGCCAAAAGGAAAAGAAGAAGAAGAAGAATATTCGAGGACATCTATTTTTTTCTCCATTCACAAGACTAACCATTTTTTAAATTACTCACAGTACACAGAGCATTAAACTGTTTAACACATGAGGTAGAGAAGGTCAAATTTTGGACATTATGCAATTTTAATGAGTTTAAAAAAAAGAGCAGGAGCTGGTTATCCTTTGAATAATTTAAGTATGAAAATATCACTATTTATTTTCTGAAGCACTCATTCATTATCTGAACCACTTAAATCCTAATTCGGGTCATGAGGAGGCTGGCACCCATCTGGGCAAGTACACCCTGGATGGCGCGCTAGCCATCGCAGGGAAAAAACATGCTGACGGCTATGCAGTTCCTCTTGATGAAAGTAAGCAATGATTCTTTTACATGAACCTCTCACCACAGACAGGTAGAGACAGGGCAGGCACTTGATAACCCGGTTCGCTGCACTGGGGGAACAGCAGTGACAATCCGTGATAGTGGGGCTTGAAGTCCAGTTTGATAATCCAACACCTTACTACCAGGCTACCACTGTCCTTATTATTATATTACAGAACAGGAGTTCTGGTGAATCACTGCTGTTTGATTTAGATTAAGTCAAAAGATTTGATTTTGAAATAAAAGTCAAAAATGAAGGTTAAAATATACACACACACACACACACACACACACACACACACACACACACACACACACACACACACAGTCATCCCTTGCCACTTCGCGATTTGAGCATTGCGGTCTTGGTACATCGCGGCATTTTAATAATAATAAAAAAATAAAGTGCCCCTCCTCCCCAGTTCAGGCAGGGACTGCCCATTCAACTCAATCTCGCAAGCTGATTGGCTTAGACGCGTGACGCTATTGCCTCCCGCCCACTCAACTCAATCTCGCAAGTTGATTGGCTTAGACGTGTGACACTGTTGCGTCGCACATTCCTGCGGGATTTTTTGTGATTTTGTGATCTTACTGTATAGTGTTTGTGAACGTCCTGCACCGCGGAGAAGAGCTATTTTCAGAGGTGAGTACAGTACTTAAAGGATTTATATATAAATTCTATTTAAATATTAATACATTACAGTATTTACATATGCATATAACTGTGCAACGTTTAATATACACTTCTTGATATTGTATAGACGCGAAAACATGTAGAAATGAGACAACATGGTAAAAATGGCTGGGGGGCGGGGCGTTCCTACTTCGCGGTTTTTCGAATATCGCGGCCAGGTTTGGTCTACATTATCCGCGATATTCAAGGGATGACTGTGTATGTGTGTGTGTGTGTGTGTTTATATATATGTATATATATATATATATGTATATATATATACACATATATGTGTGTGTGTGTGTATATATATATATATATATATATATATATATGTATGTACACACACACACACACACACACACACACACACACACACACACACATATACATACACAGGGTGACCCAAAAAAACAGGCAAACATGAGCAAGTGGCAGCACTGCGAGACAGTGACCTTGAGCAAGTAAACACTTCGCCATGAAAGGTTAGTCATTTTAGTAACCATGGATCAGCGTGACAATCTTGTGGGGACTCGAACCCCCAACCTTAGGATCAGCAATCCAGCGCCCTTTACCACTAGACCACCACTGCCCCAGAGAGAGAGAGAGAGAGAGAGAGAGAGAGAGAGAGAGAGAATGACTTTTGACCTTAATTGAGTTTGACAGAACAAACCTCAGCACCTTCAATTCTTTAAGTGAGTATTTTCAGTAAGTTGGTCAAATAACCAATTGGGTCAATTTTCCAACAGGGTGCTGGTGGAAATTGGACTACTGTTGGTCGAAGACGTTGAAGAAGGAGACGCGGGAGGCGTGTCCGTAGGCAGAGAGAGAAGAGGAAAGGCATGAGTCTAGGACTGAAAGTAGGGACTTTGAATGTTGGAACTATGACAGGAAAAGGTAGAGAGCTGGCTGGCATGATGCAGAGGAGGAAGGTGGACATACTGTGTGTTCAGGAGACCAGGTGGAAAGGTAGCAAGGCTTGAAGCTTAGGAGTAGGGTTTAAGCTGATTTTTCATGGTGTGGATGGAGTAGGAGTCATCTTGAAGGAGGAGTTTGTCAGGAATGTTCTAGAAGTGAAAAGAGTGTCAGAGTGATGAGTCTCAAGTTAGAAATTGAAGGCGTGATGTTCAATGTTGTTAGTGCTTATGCCCCACAGACAGGATGTGAGCTAGAAGAGAAAGAGAGATTCTGGAGTGAGTTAGATGAAGTGATGCAGAGTACCCCCAGAGTTGAAAGAGTGGTCATTGGTGCAGACTTCAATGGACATGTCGGTACAGGCAACAGAGGGGACGAGGAAGTGATGGGCAGGTTTGGTATCCAGGACAGGAACGTAGAAGGACAGATGTTGGTAGATTTTGCAAAAAGGATGGAAATGGCTGTGGTGGAAACTTTCTTCCAGAAAAGACAAGAGCATAGGGTGACTTAGCGGAGGTAGGAGCACTCAGGTAGACTACATCTTGTGTAGACGATGTAATTTGAAGGAAGTCAGTGACTGCAAAGTAGTAGCGGGTGAGAGTGTTGCCAAACAGCATAGGATGGTGGTGTGCAGGCTGACGCTGACGGTGAGGAAGGTGAAGAAGGCAAAGGCAGAGCAGAAGACAAAGTGGTGGAAGCTGAAAAAGGAACAGTGTCGTGTTGTCTTCAAGGAGGAATTGAAACAGGCTTTGTGTGGTCCGGAATTGCTTCCAGATGACTGGAGAACTACAGCTAATGTGATCAGGGAGACAAGTAGGAGAATACTTGATGTATCATCTTGAAGGAAAGTAGATAAGGAGACTTGGTGGTGGAATGAGGAAGTGCAGGAGTGTGTACAAAGGAAGAGGTTAGCTAAGAAGAAGTGGAACATCGAGAGGACTGAAGAGAGTAAACAGGAGACACAGCGTAAGGCGAAGGTAGCAGTGTCAAAGGTCAAACAGAGGGTGTATGATGACTTGTATGCTCGGTTGGAAAGTAAAGTAAAAATACAGGTTGGCACAGCAGAGAAATAGAGATGGAAAGGACGTGCAGCAAGTTAGAGTGATTAAGGACAGAGAGGGAAATGTGCTGGGAAGATAGAAAGAGTACTTTGAAGAGCTGATGAATGAGGAAAATGATAGAGAGAAAACAAATAGTAGAAGAGGTGACTGTTGAGGACCAGGAAGTAGCAAAGATTAGTAAGGGTGAAGTGAGGAGGGCATTTAAGAGGATGAAGAATGGAAAGGCAGTTGGTCCTGATGACATACCGGTGGAGGTATGGAAGTGTCTAGGGGAGGTAGCAGTAGATTTCGTGACAAGAACCTTCAACAAGGTCTTAGAGAGTGAGCGGATGCCGGAGGAATGGAGAAGTGTACTGGTGCCCATTTTTCAGAACAAGGGAGACGTGCAGAGTTGTGGCAACTACAGAGGGATAAAGTTGATGAGCCATACGATGAAGTTATGGGAAAGAATGGTGGAAGCTAGACTAAGGGCAGAAGTCAGCATTTGTGAACAACAGTTTGGTTTCATCCCAAGAAAGAGCACCACAGATGCAGTGGTTGCCTTGAGGATGTTAATAGAGGAGTACAGTGAAGGTCAGAGGGAGCTGCATTGTGCCTTTGTGGATCTGGAGTAAGAATATGACAGGGTGCCGAGAGAGGAACTGTGGTATTGCATGAGGAAGTCTGGAGTGGCAGAGAAGTATGTTAGAGTGGTGCGGAACATGTATAAGAGATGTAAGACAGTGGTGAGGTGTGTTGTCGGTGTGACAGAAGAGTTCAAAGTGGAGGTGGGACTGCATCAAGGGTCAGCTCTCAGCCCCTTCTTGTTTGCTATGGTGATGGACAGGCTGACAGACGAGTTTAGACAAGATTCCCCATAGACTATGATGCTTGCAGATGACATTGTAATCTTCAGTGAGAGCAGAGAACAAGTGCAGGAAAATCTAGAGAGGTGGAGGTATGCCCTGGAAAGGTGGGGAATGAAAGTTCGCCTCAGTAAGACAGAATACATGTGTAAGAATGACAAGGACCTAACAGGAACGGTGAGATTACAGGGAGCAGAGATTAGGAAGATGGAGGATTTTAAGTACTTAGGCTCAACAGTCCAGGGCAATGGAGAGTGTGGAAAAGAGGTGAAGAAGCGTGTGCAGGCTGGTTGGAATGGCTGGAGAAAAGTGTCCGGTTTGATGTGTGACAAAAAGGTATCGGCAAGAATGAAAGAAAACATGTACAAGACGGTGTTGAGGCCAGCGATGTTGTATGGTTTAGAAACAGTGGCCCTGGGGAAAAGACAGGAGGCAGAGCTGGAGGTAGCAGAGATGAAAATGTTGAGGTTCTTTTTGGGAGTAACGAGGATGGATAGGATCAAAAATGAGCACATCAGAGGGACAGCACATGTACAACGTTTTGGAGACAAAGTCAGAGAGGCTAGATTGAGATGGTTTGGACATGTACAGAGGAGGGATAGTGAGTATATTGGTAGTAGGATGCTGAGGTTGAAACGACCAGGCAGAAGGCCTAGCGGAAAAACAAAGAGATTTATGGACGTGGTGAAGGAGGACATGAAGGCAGTTGGTTTAAGAGAAGAAGATGCAGAGGATAAGGTGAGATGGAGGCAGATGATTCGCTGTGGCGACCCCTGAAGGGAACAGCCGAAAGGAAAAGAAGAAGAAGAAGATATATATATATATATATATATATATATAGATATATAGAGAGAGAGGGGGGGTACACTACACTCTCTCTTTTTTCCCTCTCATGGTCCTCCTGTTAAAATAATTCTAGTAGAAACATTTCTATATTCCTGTCACCTACATCACCGTATCTTTTCCCTTTCACTCTTCCCTCACAAAGAGAGAAAAGAAGTAATTTAGTAGAGAAATAGATTATAGCTTGCATTGGCTGTGGAAGATAAAGATTCTTCCTCTTCCTTGCTCTGGGGCCAAGAAAGGAATTATGGGATGGCGGCATTTGACTGTAGCTCATCTGCAGTATGGCCGGAGTTGCACAGATGCAGTTCCTATAAACCTTCAGAGGTCCATCTGTCACCATTTACTGAATAAGCTAAGAGCAAACACCAGCAAACTGCAGCTGGGACGGACAACATGAATTCATTTCCTGCAGGCGGAAACAATGCAATTGCACTAACTCCTGGCCAGGAGAACCACTTTGGAAACGCATGAAAGATGCTATTCCAAAAACATGCAGAATAAGAAAGAAATGAGAATGGAGAGGAACGCTGCTTTATTTGCTGATCTTCGGATGCAAAGAATGATGATCTTTATCTTGGACTTATGCATTTGATTTGCATCCATTAGGTGGGGCTTCGTGGAGCTGGGTGGAGAACTACTCTAATTAATTACATTACAGCTGGAAACTTCATTAACATGGCTGACGTTCCAGCCCTTTAATGTCCTTCACACACACACACACAAACACACACACACACACACACACACACACACACACACACACACACACATACACACACTCTACGTATACATGTGTATTAATCATGCTTGTAGGTAAGACAGGATAATTTAACCTCACTGCTTAGCATTAACAAAAAGCCCCACTACATGTTCATCAACGCCACGCTGCATCATAATCAGATATTGTTTATTTATAACTGAAGCCTTTTCTTGTACATACAGAAATTTATTTCATAATTAGTTAACTTGGGCAATAAAGACATTGTAATGACCCGAGCCTGTGTTGGTCATCACAATGGATTCATCTACTTTTCATAAATAACCTAAATTATAAACAATTATAATTATTTTAATTTATATTAAAAGTAATTAAAAGTTAGAAATCATCAATTGTGTTTTATGCCAAATTATGCATTTTTTAAAACTAAATTATCAACATAACTCAGAACCTACTGATACGTTTATCCCTAATAAACATTCTATGGTTTGAAACAACTCTTAAATAACCCTGTAGTCCTACTAGCATATACAGTAAAACCTCCGCTGACGAACGCTTAAGCTCACGAACTTTTCGCCTCAAGAACATTAAATTTGCGGGCATATTGTCTCTGCTGACGAACTAGTTTTCGGCGGACGAATCAAATCACGCGGTCGAACAGCGCCACGGTGGCGGCCACGAGAAGCTGACGCACGCTCACGGCGTCATAGTTCGTCACACCCCTTTCTTTGAGTGCGGAAGTGGTTTGTGTTTGATAGACATTTTGGACCATATTGAGTGTACTTTTGCTATTATGGGACCGAAAAAGACCCCACCACAGGCGGAGATCATTGAAAAACACGAACGAGGTGTGTGTTTGTGTGACTCAGCGTCCCAGTACCAGTACGCTAAGTCTACCACCATCTTTAAGAACAAGGAAGCTATTAAGGGTGCGTGTGTGGCTAAGGGTGTTTCCAAACAGTAGGCGTTTCCAAACACTCCTTCCAAACAGTAAGTCCCTCCCTCCTCCTCCCACTCCATTCCATCAAGCCATCAACTACCATCACTAAGGTAAATAAAATGACTTTGTAGTAATTTGTCAATGCACAAGGAAGATTCTGATACTTTTAATTCATTTTCATCAAAATTCTATATTTTTTATTAAATATGGAAAACAAAACTGCTATTAGAAGAAATAAGAAAATGACAGGATAATTTTAGTTAGCTTTGCTATTTCTTGATTAAAAAACAGATGCTCCCCGACTTACGTTCAACGTTTTACGTTTGTTTGGTTTTTTTTTTTCGATTTTACGTGGGGGTTTTTTCCCCCAAAAATAAAAAAATTGCAGCCGAACGTAAGTTGAAAGTGAACGTAAGTTGTTACAGTGACGTATGACGCTCATACTGTGCTATACATCCATAAATACCATTACCGTATCTCATAAAACACCCCTAAATCAATTATTATAAACATAATATTTTAAAATAATATCAAATATATCAAATAATATCAACATTAATTTCAAATAAGTCACTTATTTATACCGAGTCACTTTACATGAAGCTTAAAACAGCCAATCACGCTTACAATATGTGAAGCGCTCAATACCGAAAGTAGTGTATGGTAGTGCATGGTAGATTGCGCCAATCTGAGCAGATAGTTAATTCATCTCTGTGTATGAGACTTGCACCCATGCTAGTAGGCTTAACGCTTCTGACCAACCATATTTGCTGAGGGTTACAAAAGTCCGCAAAACAGTGTAAACACAAAGATCACAGAGACAGCATCTTAACACAAGGGTAGCTTATATATCACTGATATATATATATATATATATATATATATATATATATATACTGTATAACTGAACTGGGAAGGAGGGGCACTCAGTCTGTAGTTTGTAAACAATGGACCTTCGTCCATTCTTCCTTCGACCTTCGTCATTATGCCAGCGAACTACGTAGGTATGTCTAAACTCAAAATTTTACTTTTTTTATTTTGGGGCAAAAAAAAGTAAAACAGATGAACATAAGTCGGGGAGCATCTGTGTGTGTGTGTGTGTGTGTGTGTGTGTGTATATATATATATATATATATATATATCTCAGTTATATAGCGCATTGCCCTTGTGTTAAGATGTCGTCTCTGTGATCTTTGTGTTTACACTGTTTTTGCGGATTTTTGTAATCCTAAGCAAATATGGTTGGTCAGAAGAGTAAGCCTACTAGCATGGTTGCAAGTCTCATACACAGAGATGAATTAACTATCTGCTCGGATCGGCGCAATCTACCATGCATACTCAGTTAAGCAAAGAGAGTTGTAAAATGAATGAAAACCCGAATCCAGAAAAGAAAGAGAACTCTCCACTCTGCTGGTGATTCACATCAGTGCAGGCTGAGTACTAAACCAGTATTCAACGGCGCCCTTGTTCACTTGAAAGACCGGCTGTCCGTATAACCCGTGCTTTGTCTCAAGCACAAATAAGTAAACTACTTTCGGTGTTGAGCGCCTCAAATATTGTAAGCGTTGATTGGCTGTTTTAAACTTCATGTAATGTGACTTGGCTCAGCTTCATGTAAAGTGACCATCCGTCAACCATCGGAACCATTTACAAGCAAAAAGATCACGTCATAGAGAACGTTAAAGGTTACATTTGATACTGTATTTGATATTTGATGAGTGAATTTGATTAAAATTTATCAATTTGAAATTATTTTGCACGTTTTTAACTGATTTGAAATTAATATCGATATAATTTGATATATTTGATATTATTTTACAATGTTATGTTTATAATAATTGATTTAGGGGTGTTTTCTAAGCTACGGTAATGGTATTTATGGATGTATAGTGCAGTATGAGCATCATACGTCACTGTAACAACTTACGTTCACTTTCAACTTACGTTTGGCCGTCCGGAACCAATTAAAAACGTAAGTCGGGGAGCATCTGTATCAACATAAAAGAATCTACTAATAACTTTATTCAATTTTTATTGCATATTTACACTTGTCTGAAAAATGAACATATTACCTAAGTACAGTTATGCTAAGCACTATTACAATATTTCTTCATAATTTATCAGAGTTTATTGAGAAAATGTTTGGATTCCAGAATTGTGGTCTCATTTTTGTTGACATTCTCTGTATATTTAAGCTGTATAATACCAATATTAGCCATTTATAACTATTCAAGTATGACTGGTGTTATATTTTCAGATTTTTTTATTAATTTATCCGAGATACATGTTGATATTCCTGATAGTTTTATAATAATTACATTAAGAGTCACTTTTCTGATGTGTATTCCGTATAAAAGATGAGACAGCTGAATCATTAACCCCGTTATTCCCAAAGTGTCTTGTAAACTTTCCCATGATTTGTCATACAACTTGGACAAGTGTTTTATATGTTTACTTTCCCATTTCACTGATACAGATTCATGTTTAATGCAAAAGCAGAGTGAATGGTAGGGCTGCGCAATATATCATAAATTATCGTATTACAATATGACTGATAATAGACGTAGCAGATATTTCACCTCTGACTTCACCAGGTCATATCGTCAGACCCTGGCTTTATGCATCGTTAAGATTCTCCTCAAACTGGCTGAATTATCAAATGATATACCATGATAAATATCACTAAATTAACCTGATAAATTTCCTCACATTTCAATGCACAAAATCAATGAGATTATTTACCCAATAATTTAAAACAGCTGTGTTACGTTGTATCTGATTATTATGTTCATGCTGAAGATGATTTTCGTCATCAGTGGTATTGCTGTACTACCATGAGAGCCGCCATATCATGGTACAAAACTCTACATCATGATCTTATCTTAAACACCACTCTTATCTCACTGTATACACGGCTTCCTTCTTTTATGACTGGCTTTTGTGTGCACCACTGTCACTCAGCTTTGAGTGTCTTGTAGATAAATCACATGATGGGAAATCCACTACACACACACACACACACACACACACACACACACACACACACACACACACACACACGCATACGTGCACACACCAGATGTGGCCACACACCTGCACATAACCTGACAGTTACATGAATGTGTTTATATTAAAACACATGGCAAGGAAGTCCAACAATCCTAATAACAGGCCAGCTAAATTGTAGAACGCAGGTCTCTGTCTGGATTTTAATATTTGTGGGATAAATCTCGATCAATCAACGAGCCTCGGTGCTGTCAGTCTTTTCTGGCTCCCTGAATGTGAACTGAAGATTAATTCCATATTCATATATTGGTTTTGTTCTAATGAATCTGCTTGTCACATGAAGAAGCACTTGGGGTGTGTGCTTGTGCTTGTGTGTGTGTGCAGAGGCTCACTGATAAGAGTCTGACACTATGAGGGAGAAGTGCTGTACTGCTACTCTGGGAGAATAAAATGAGTAGGAAAGAACAAAACAAAAGTGGAAAAGAGAAAGAGGGAGAGAGAGAAAGATTCCGAGAGCGAGACAAACACACAGAGAAATATATGGAGAGACACAGGGCGAGAAAGTGAGACAGAACTAGACAGACAACAGGCAGACAGATAGATAGATAGATAGACAGAGAAGGAGACTGAGCGACAGACAGAAAAATAAATTGAGACAGATTATATAGACTGGGAGAAAAAAGAGACAATGAGAAAGGCAGATAAAGAGAGAGACAGTGAGACAGACAAGTACGAAAGTGACAAAGGCCAGAGATAGAGACACTGAGAGAGAGAGAGAGAGAGAGAGAGAGAGAGAGAGAGAGAGAGAGAGAGAGAGAGAGTGGAAGTGAGAAAGAGAGGACAGAGTGTGTGAGAGAAACAGAGAGAGACAGAGAGAGAGAGAGAAAGAGAGAGAGAGAGAGAGAGAGAGCGAGAGAGAGAGAGAGAGAGAGAGTGTGTGTGTGTGTGTGTGTGTGTGTGTGTGTGTAAGTGAGAAAGTGACAGGGAAACAGTGAGACAGACAGAGAGAGAGAGACTGTGGGAGAGACAGACAAAGAGAGAAAGAGAAAGAGAGGACAGAGTGTGTGAGAGAAACAGACAGAGAGAGAGACAGAGAGAGAGGTGGACAAAGAGAGAGAAGAGAGAGGGAGAGATGGAACACAGAGAGATGGAGGGATAGAGAAAGAAAGGGATGGAGAAAGAGAGAGAGAGCAGAAAGGGAGAGAGAGGGACACACAGAGAGAGGATATGAAAACAGGCAGATGTAGATAATCAGGCAGCTGAACACGGCGGCTGCCGGATGGAGTGAAAGCAAAAGGAAACAAAAACAAGCTTTTGGAATGAAAAGTGAGGTCGTCGGAAATGTCGGGATTTAAATGTCGGCCGCGATGACGTGTTTCAGCAGCTGTTTACACACACGGTACAGATAGTCACGATAAAACCGGAGAAATAAACAAAGCTATTAATAAGCTCCTCTATCTGAGGGCCCTCAGACTGTTAGAACAGAGACCAGTTGTTTGACATCGTGCCGTTCACACATTCATATTAATGATGAGAAACACTACCAAGCAAAGCCTGGCTTTACGTCCTGCATCATTTCATCCGTCAGATTAGCCGATAAATTCAGGTGGCGAACATTCAGGTGACGGACAGTCCCTCAAACAGTCTGTGTGGAGTTTACATTTTCTCCCCGTACTCACGTGGGCTTTCTCGGGTCCTCTGGTTTCCTCCCACAATACAACGAAATGCACATTGGGATTTTTTGCCTTCGGTACGAGTGTGAATGAATGGTTGTGTCTTGGTTCTGCAGTTGTCTAGCAAGCTGTACTGGGTGTACCCTGAGTCGGCTGAGGTAGGCTCCAGCCTTCCTGTAACCCTATCAATAGGAAGAGGCTCAACAAATAAGTGAGTCAGTGAAAAGACTGCAGGAAAGAAAGACACGATTCCTCCAATATGTGTAAGGTGTTATTACACACTTCTCACACTCTCACACACACACACACACACACACACACACACACACACACACACACACACACACACACACGTCAAAAACACTACAGGATGAGTCTCTGGCATATCGAGTTACCCAAGTGCAAGGTCTGTCTATTTCTTCTTTACTTACACGCACACACACACACACACACACACACACACACACACACACACACACACAAAAGCTAAAATCTCAGCTGTAGCCGGACCAATGAGAAGGACAGTAATCTGACAGGATGTGGTACAGAATGGCATGGACATCCGCTGTACATGTCTCCCATTGGCTAGTTGTACAGTCATTCATTCATTCACTCATTTTCTGAACAGCTAAATCCTAATTCCGATTGCTGAAAGGTCGGAGCCCATGTCAGCCGACTCAGGGTGAGAGCGGGGTACACTATGGACAGCCTGAGAGACAATTCATCTATCTAACAACTGTCGATTCACGCCGTTCCGCCGACAATCAAGAATGTACTTTTTAAGTCAGTATTTGAGTGAGTAAATAAAACAATTTAAAAACATACTGTGCACAACATTTTTCTAAGGTGTGGTATTAACCTTTGACCTTCAGAACCAGCTCATGGGCCTTTACTGGGGAGTAACCCAGAACATTTTTGTCAAAATCTATGGAGAGTGCACACAAGGAAGTTCGAATGGATAAACGGATGAACGGATCCACGCATACACAGACAGGGTGAAAACATGATGCGTCCAGGATCACAATGGTGGGCGGAGCCATAACAAATAGAATATGATGATAAACTGTTAAAGAGCAGCCTTTGCTGTAATTCAACAAAAGTAACAGAGTACAGTGAAAAGCCCAAAAATAATTGTTAATTCTGAACGTGTCAGAACAGGAGTTTAAAATAAAAAGCAAAAAAATAAACATTAAATTTGTACATCAATATTTGATTATAAAAAGCAATTAAAAAAAGCAATAATTTACCCCCGATATATTTTTGCACCGCCGTCTCGATTGGCTTGTTTTTAAACTCCAGCTGAATTTAATCTGCACAGAAAATTTGACGACGTGATTATCTTGATGCCACACACGACTAGTTAGATATCACAGAGTGGCTGGAGCGTAGCTACAGTGGAACAGGCTTTATTAACGCCTGAGCGCGAACAGATGTACGAGACGGAGCGTACGATGTCTGTGTCTGAGCGTCGCTGCAAAACGAGATAAGGGCAGAGAGGGTGAAGAGGGGTGGTGGAATCAGAATGATAAACCGATTATAAAACAAGAGCCGGTTGGGTAAGTCGAAGCGTCTTAACTGACGTTGAGCCGAGAGACAGAAAGTATTAATGTAACGTCAATAAAACACGTATGACACCTGAGGCTGTCCAACAGAAGCTGAAAGTGCGGTCTCATTTGCCCCCGAAGCTATTAACCCTGCCCTCTGGCAGGACCGCAGGTTCAAAAGGCCGTGGGTGTTACAGATGGCAGCCCCCACCATATAGAGGAGCAATCCGTCTCACTTCCTGTTCCACATCACGCTGACAACACAGCACCGCCCTGAGGCGATACTTCATCCCCAAATCCGTAGCCGATGTTAAAGCACTCATCAATAACACCACAGAAGAGCTGGTTGGTTTTTCCAATCTCTCAAACTGACACGAAATTAAACGCTTGCGTTTCGTACAAATGACTTCACTTTAATAATACTAATCCTCCTAAAGAAAGAGAGAGAGAGAGAGAGAGAGAGAGAGAGAGAGAGAGAGAGAGAGAAAGAGCAGATGACAAGACAGCGACATTCCCATGCAGGAAGACTGAAGGCCATGTTCAGAATCCTAATGGAATTGAAATCCTTTTGTGAAATGAAGGTTGGGTTTCCACAGTGTACGATGAAAGCAACGACATGTATCGTATTTGTCACATGAAACGTCTTTCAAAGCTTAACAGGATCACATGAAAATACTTCGGAAGGGTGACCGAGACTGTGCCAGAGTTACACTTGCTACGTCAAACACACACACACACACACACACACACACACACACACACACACACACACACACATGGTTACGTACATCATACGATTTAATTTACAAACTTGACCTGTTTTCCCACGACAGCCGTACAATGCATTTTATAAAAAGTTCCTCCAAATCCACCTTACCCGAATCTATGTCAGTTCCTTCCGTCTTAGCTACGTTAAATTCTTATAATACGGGGGCAGCCTTTGACTGGCCAATACTCAAACCCAGGACCTTCCTGCTACGAAGCAGATGTGCTAACTTCGACACGACGCCACGCCACCGTGTCATCCGACTGCTTTGTTGGTCTCGATTTAAGGTCAACTTCCCTGTTCTCATGACAATTGCGCTCCTATAATAACTCTGCACCGCACTCGCAGACTACTGCAGTCCCTCCACGTGGGAAGGAACGATGAATAGCATTATATTAGGTCAGCAAACAATAACAATGGGTGAAAGGTTAAAGGTCACTGTGACTCAGAAACTTCGGTATCAAAATTATTTCCAAATTTCCCACTGGACATTATGTTGTGATCAATTTCCCAGACTGTAATTCCGGTGCTACAAGAAGGAGCACATCATTTAGGCCATGTCTCTGAATCGTGGTCATCATCCAACATTTTGTTAAGGGAACCTTCACTGAGTTCTTATTCAGTCTCTCTGACGTGCAGCTGACTGCATCTCTTCGTGAAGAGAGACGCTGAACAAGTTCAACAGCTTGAAGAGTAAATATTTTGTGAGTGCTACATGCTGACCGATCGCATGCTAAAAGTCTCGCAGTTTACTCTTTGGATGATCAGTTAATTCCACCCTGACAGACACAGTTTGATCTCCAAACTCAAAGCATGATCACGTCTGGAATAGCTGAAACCAATTTACTCATAGTGGGGTTTCTTTTAATGAGAAAGATCTTCCTTGGAAAGAAAACAAAAAGCAAAATAACTGAACAACAATTTTAAACATCTTCAGAAGCCTTTCATATCCACCCAACATCTTAAAGACATTCGAGGGAAATAATGAATCCACGCCATTGCTGACCAAACCGTACTGGACTGAACTAGAGCACTAAAACAAACCCCTGCTACCAACGCTAATGCTAACGCCAAGGTGGAAAACCACACAACATGTCAACACATGATTCATGAAGAACTATCATTTATTCTCCACCAGGAAACTCGAGTCGTCGCTGCTCCATAGGAACCTTAATAAAACATTAGCGGCGTTAGCGTAACGGTGCAGCGGATACAGGAAGCAGCTGTAATGGTAATCTCTTCTGGTTTTAAATGGTCCGTTAGAGATACATGTGAAAATCTGAGCTTTCTCCAGTTTCCTATATGCAAAGCAAACCGTGAAAAAGCCCTGGGGTTCTCCTGAGGTTCGTCTTCAGGCTGATAAATGATTAAGGAAAAAGAGAAGCCAGTCAGTTTTCAGAAGAAATCAGCTCTGGCCATTGAGCTTTTGAGACGGTCTTCTCATCGCAGCCAGCTTTGCCAGGGGTCTCCTGTGATCTATTATGGATCAAATATCAAAGCCTGTCATGAACAGTCAGGCAAGTCAGAGTGTTTAATAATCGCAAGAGCACTCGGATGAAAATTGTGTTTAATGATAAGTCCATCATTTAAAAGAGAGAGAGAGAGCGAGAGAGAGAGAGAGAGAGAGAGAGAGAGAGCGAGAGAGAGATCATATCCAGCCTTATACACTGAGAATGAATCAGATTATAGAGTTTCTAATCTGAGTGAAATCTCAACATCTACTTGAGCTGAAACATGCAGCACTGTTTCACACACACACACACACACACACACAAACCACAAGAACCAGCTGCTCTACTAATCCAACCATCTGATAAAATAAGATAATCTCCACTAAATCAGGTCTCGAATGATCCACGTTGGCTCACAGGGAGACCACTGACAGAAACCACAATCCTGTTGTAACGTCGAAACCAAAGACCGAAAACATCAAATCATGCACCAATAGAAATGACCTTAATGTCGATGCATTCATTTTCTGAACCAATTACCAATTAGGGTCGCAGG
>CM045735.1:38112248-38119748 GCA_024760905.1 Plotosus lineatus
TGACCCAGAATAAATGACAGAACAATTTGTCCAATTAAGCCTCACACCAAATTATATATGAAGGGCAGATACAAGCAGGCGTATATACAACAGGAAACCATCCTCACCAACAGGAAAGAGAAACAACACAAAGTACGTACTGTACAATCCCTTCATTCAGCATGAGACTTGAGAATCAGTTCGCTCAGGATCAGTTACACCTCAAAGACAAAACACATGTTCACTGAGCAGCTCAGTATCCATGACGGCCTTTGGTTAAGTACCAACAACCTCCATCTCATATCGACGGTTTTCCAACCGAGCTCTCACACTAAACGGAACACAATATAACAGCAGTACTTGTCCGATCTCGAGCGCCCTCCGCCCATCTCTTTCCCCCGCCATCTCTTTCCCGCTCATTAGATGTGAGCATGTCATTCCATTCGGTTGGCCTATTAAACATGGCAGTGCTGAGAGGCTCATTGACCATCGGGCCACACTAAAAGGAAATTAAAGATGTATACGTCTACAAACACACAAACACTAGAGAATCAGTATTGGGTAAAACTAACATGTCTACAATACAATACTTTCTAAACCAAATTCTGTTCAGATGAAATTTACCTATATAAATATTCTACGGATACACGTACAGCCAACTGTATCATGATTTTAACCTGAATCCTGTTACTGGAACGTAAATAAGCAACGAATGTAGAAAATACTTGTTTGGGTTTCTTAACCCTTGGACTTGTAAAGCAAAAGGAATTATTATTATTTTTTTTTTTTGCAGCTAACATGACTTTTTGAAATCATATTGGGTTTATAAAGACTGAAATCCCTTTGCATATGCCCAGCACTTGTATGATTGTATGAACCTAATTCATACCTGGTATCCTTTGTAAATTAAACTTCTATCTACATAAATAATTACACCTCCTTTGATAATCCAAGAAAAGTTTTTAGATGACTTTCTTTAAGCAATAAAATCGTGTCTTGCCTAACATTGTTAACCATTAAAACCTGCTGGTTTCATGCCAGCTGTTAGGATTACCAGAGCCAAAGCGTGAATCAGATGCAAATCTTTGCCCCACTTTGTGAGGTGTGCAAACATCTGGGTGTTATTGGTGGGTGAAAGCTTGCATCTTAAGCCACCACCTTTCTTTAACAATGGCCACTCTGGGTTGAACATGGACGTCCTTACTAAGAAAACTTGGAAAGGCTGCCCAGACCTCTGGATTGCATTTACAACCCTGGAATTCTGATGAGGCAATGCTAACAGCTGCACCAAATTGCCACTCGATGAATACATAAATATGCAAATTGGAAGCACCGCTACATCTTGCACTTATTCCAACCCTCAACACTCCACCCTTCCCCCTGACTCTGGTTGAATTACATTAGAACACAGGTCATATACAGTACTCTGCTGTTACACAAGGGGGAAGGTCATAGTCTGCCAATCAGACTATGGGCCATCAAGAGTGACAGGCAGTCAAATTTTAAACAAATAAGACTTTTAACAAATAAGAAAATTTGTTGCTTCATGAACCCGTCCTAAAAAAGAACATTGTGGTACAAACCTATTATCTCTTATTCGAGCTGCTGTATGTTCAGACACACACAGTCAGTCTCAAGTGTCTGAGTGTTGTGTGAGCTTCTAAACTGTGATGATCAGTCGGCTAATGAAGTTTCATTGGCAGCTCGCTTCTCTGTTAATCCTGCACCAAACAAGCCATACAAACCATCAAGTCTTCACAATGCTAACAAAATTCCCATCACCATGTGATGCACACAAACGTGCTTTCCTCTCCTGCTATAAACACAAACTTATTGGCCTGACATATGCAAGTAAAACTATCGACACTGCTACTGAATCATTTGCAAAAACCACACCAGAACTTGTCCCCGAGTAGCAATTTCACAGCACAAGCAACACCAAATGCAGTGGAACTTCATTTCTACTGTTCATCTGGCTGACGGAGTGTCTCTGCCCCCCTTTTAGAGTTCTCAAGTGGCCCTATTGCAGGAGAAGATGCTCCTTAAAGCAGGTTAGCCATGTGAGCTGAGACAGCATGGGCCTGGAGCTGCCTGGCTGTAAAAATGCATCATTAGTGGTCTTCTGGAGTTGAAATGTTCCCGGAGCACATGGCTGGCCTAAACACTGCAGGATTTTGTGACTGCCATGCTCACAGGATGAAACCATGCCACCTGGGTTCCATGGGATGTGTAATAGCCTTGCGGAGTCTGCGCTCAAACTTCTAAGTCTTTAAGTCCTTTGTCAAGACAGACACAGAGGTCCATGAAATTTAGGGCCTAGCTATTAAGATGACAAAACAGGGAGCTATAAAAAAAGTTTCATCTGAGGTGAACAATGTTTTATTAGTCTCTGTGGAGGGTGGAAACGTGTCCGACTGTTATGCCTGGACACACACGATCCCCAAATCCTTTAACCCAAGCTTCATTGCAGCTCCACGATGGTGGAGTAATCAATTCCTAACCTGCATTTACTTGACGCGCCAAATTACACCCTGCCATCGATTTCCACTTTGATAGCCAGCATAAATGAGATGGTTTTGTTTCTTCAAGGAAACAGGCTGGTCTTCTTTTCAGCGCCATGCAACCATGTGTTCACTCTTCTACAGAACATCAGGATCGTTCTAAAGCCTCTTTCCTTCTTTCTCTCACTGCTCTTTTCTAAGCATATAATTCCATCAGCGTTTGAATGATGGACTCAATAAACACGGCGTCAGAGCCAAAACAAAAAGATCGGGTTCTAGTCACTGTGCCAAAAACTTGTAGGAATTGGAACACAGACTTTCAACACCTGACATAAATTGCACCATCATGGGTGCTTACATCATGTACTGAGACCTACATGACGCCATCACAAGCAATCTTCTCTCACGTCTCTAACACAAGCAAGAAGCGTACACTGAATAAGTCCAGAAGGCTCAGTTTTATCATCAATAATTAACCCTGGTGTATTCAACCAGCGTGTGAGACATTATCGTCCAAAGCACTACCCACTTTCTCCTGCATGTATGACCTAACAAATGGCCATGATTGGCTAGTTTCACTCTTCTTGACAGGAGAAAAATGTTTCTCCATTCTTGGCTCCTAAATGCAAATTGCTATAACATCAGCAGGATCTCAACGTGATCCCCCAGTGATCAATGTTCATCTCCATCTCCAGAGGAAGCCAAAAACACCTGCATAATGTCAGTCTCAGTATAAGGATTAATAGTGTGCTCATGCTGGACAATCTTCAAATATGCAATCCAATATCTTGTTTTAAACTTCTAAAGATGTTGAGATTGTACTTTTCAAATTTACAATCCAATACCAGAATATATCTGTGCAGATTGTTTAATGGGGTGGAAAGTGTGGGGTGTACGGTTACATATTGGCTTGGTCTGAAGGGATCAAATTATTATTCACAGAAGGCTATGTAAACTGGTTGTGGTGGAGTGGTTAGGGTGCTGGGCTCATAATCCCCATTTCAAATCCCCATTAGGTCCTCAGCATGCTCCAGGACAAGGTGTTCAGCAAAAGGATGCAGCTGTCCACCCAGCAGTATAAATAGATCAGTAAATCTACTGAGAAGGTAACCTGTTATGGACAAGTGTCCCATCCAGGAGGAGTTTCTCAATCCAGTTGTTTCTTCATGCTGCAAAAACTGGGCTGTGATGAGCTAGGCTCAGGTGTGCCCTACTATATATATTATATTTATAGTGCCACACATATTAAAGATATATTTAATAAATATATATTTAATCTAACACCCCCCCCCCCCATATCTTACATCTAATAACCGCCCATGTGTACTGGAAGCAAAATGATAGATCAAACTTACCAATTTTATTCGATCAGTCTCTGTAACTGTAAAATGAGGCGTTCACTGCCTGTAAAAGTGAGTTTACACGGTATTTCAAGACCCCCTGCCACTGGGGAATGTCTATAATGTTCATCAGTAACAACACATTTGATCATTCCGCCATGCTTTAAAAAAAAAAAAACAGGAAAATATTTTGCTGTGTTCTCCCCCAGTGCAGCTAACTGGGTTATCAAAGGCGGGCCATGTCTCTCACTGTCTATGGTGAGACGCATGTAAAAGAACCATTGCTGACTTTCGTAAAGAGTAGGCTGCAAAGCCGTCAGCGTGTTTCTGTCCCTTGCTAAAAGGGTTGTGACAGGAAGGGCATCCGACGTAAAAACCTCTGCCAAATCAAATGTGCGAATCAGATGATTCGCTGTGGCGACTCCCGAGAAAGGGAAAAAGCCGAAAGGAAGAAAGAAAATTTTGCTGTGTTCTGTTGGTAAATGTCCAACAACCGATGAACCATTTGAAACTGCTACAGCAAAAACTATGGAATGCTCTGAATGAATGGAGTGATAGCCAGATATGGACTTAACAGAAAGTGATGACGCTCCTGCTCACTAACTTCATAAATTTGTTCCTGGCCATGTGCTTTTGTGCTAAATTTGAAGTTTGTGTTTATTGGTTCAACGTGCCGTGTGCTAAAGTTGACATTCATGTTGATTGGCTTGATTTTACATCAGGGGAAAATATTTAAAGGAACAGCACCAGGACGGAAAATTAAAGGTTTTTTTTTTGTTTTTTTTTTTAATTATGCTGTTTTCGGTTTATTTTCAGCTTTCATGCAAGTAATTTGGTTGATACCACAAAATAAATAACATAAATACCTGTAAAACTCTTTTATTGTTCTGTTATTATTCATGTTTTCCACCTCGATGCTAATAAGCACTTACCTTTGTACTCGGCTGGTACATTTTAATAAGCGCCCACCCACTCCAATTTTTAAGCACCCTGGGTGCTTATCACGTCGAATGCGGTAGATATACATTTGATATATATATGCACGCACGCACACACACACACACATATATATGACTATTTTACCTTAAGTAAGCTTGACGCGAGGTCAATAAGACATCAAATTGAAGTTGTTCTTTTTCACCTAGGGACTTCACATTACCACATCTGACTAACATCTTGGACTCTGATATAGAGAACATGTTCATGCTTCTCTATCTAGTCATATAAAAACCTTAATTGAGTTTCAGTTCCCTTGAACACTCTGATGGATTTGGATCAGAAGTCCTTGACCTAAGTCTGACTCGATGTGCAAGCAAACAGGGAAAAATGCCGGCATAAAAAATTCCAGTTATCAGACATTTTTTTTGGTCAGAGACATCAAGGGGTCATTGGGAAGACACTGGATCTCCTGTGGAGTGATGATTTGGCGAATGCCCTGTGCACTGCAGCATTGAGGTGTCAAAGTGTCAGGTCAAAAGACAAGCCAAGGCATCAGACAATGTGTGTAGGCATGACATGTCAGAACTGTGTGATAACGAACGATTATTAGAGATGATAGGTCTGTTGTAATGACATGGAGGGGATGGAAATGCTGAAATAAGACTGCTTGAAAAAATAAGGATCAAATACGCCACTGAAGAACCCTGAAAAACACCAGAACATGATGGTGCAGTTCCCTTCTTCCTAATTATGAAACATCATTATATGATTAACATCATAAAGTCAGTGCAGTCTAAATTCCTCAAGGCACATTATCTCGGCGTGGTCCTGCTGTAAAGGTTAACGATTATGAAATCAGCTTGTGTCGGAAGTGCCACTTAAGCTTGTGGCACAAGGAAAGCCTCATTAGCCTTCCGCACCCTCCATACAATTACACCTGAACACAAACAGCGTGAAAGCTTGAGAAGAATTAGGGGGAAAAAACCGAGCCATGGAGTCTGGAAAAAATACAATAGAAAAGTTTTTAAAAGCTCCTGAAGCATCAACTACATGATGGTCCGTCTCAGGATCGCAATGGTTATTATTCTTCTATTTCAATTCCCTAATCACAACTCTCAATCCTTTTACATCTAATAAAGTAAATTTACCTCAGAAACAACAAACTACAGAGACAGACAGATAAACAGGGAGATGGAAATAAAAATACATACTTTTTCATTCATTTCGGGGCAGTGGTGGTTTAGTGGTATAGGGCACTGGATCACTGATCCAAAGGTTGGTGGTTCGAGTCCCACTCTCCACAAGGTTGTCACTGTCCCCCCCAGTGCAGCTAACTGGGTTATCAAAGGCGGGCCATGTCCCTCACTGTCTATGGTGAGAGGCATGTAAAAGAACCATTGCTGACTTTCATAAAGAGTAGCTGCAAAGTCGTCAGCGTGTTTCTGTCCCTTGCTAAAACGGGTTGTGACAGGAAGGGCATCCGACGTAAAAACCTCTGCCAAATCAAACGTGCGAATCAGATGATTCACTGTGGCGACTCCCGAGTAAAAGCGAAAAAGCCGAAAGGAAGACAGACAGACTTTATTCATTTAAATTTAATAAGCCAGTGTAGACTATTGTACTAACAGCAAACTCTTGGGGTAATGTTTAACATAACAGGAGAGAGAGAGAGAGAGAGAGAGAGAGAGAGAGAGAGAGAGAGAGAGAGAGAGAGAGAGAGAGAGAGAAAGGGTAAGACAGAATGTGTGATATAAACAGAGAGAGGAAGAAAGATACAGATACATACATACACATATACACACAAAGCAGATTTAAAAAACATTGGGACACTACAAATTGTTAATAAAAACTGAATGCAATGATGTGGAAGTGCCAAATAGAACATGGATGACAGGGTCAAAAGTTTAAACTGAGAAAATATATCATTTTAAGGGAAAAATATGTTGACTTCAAATTTCATGGTGTCAACAAATCTCAAAAAAATTGAACACTCCGCCATTTTAGTAACCATGGATCAGTAGAACGGGCAACCGCGGGCATTAGCCATAAAACTGTTTCTTAAAAACGGTGATAGTTTGACATCTGCGCAGAGGGAGTTCCGACCTTTTTACAATGTAGGACGTCATGGTGCTATTCAATCAAAATGCGCGATAAAATGTTGGATTAATAACTTTGAAGAGAAACCTGGTTTCAACAGGATGGCACGACATCACACACTGCAGGGCCATCATTGAAGGCTGTGCAAGAATATATATATATATATATATATATATATATATATATATATATACACACACACACACACACACACATACATACACAGTCACTATCCGAGTTACGTCGTACGCGAGTTACGACCACCCGTACTTACGACCACGTCTAGCAGATGCCTATTACGAGTTCACTGCATTAGTCTGGCAGTGCAGAGCGAAAGATAGTTGTGGCAGCACAGCATCCCAGCAGCTCACATTCACAGTATTCTACCACTACACTCAGTGACTAGATCCAGTCGCAGTATCATCTCTTTTACAGTACAATTTTACATTCATTTACTGTACACGTTACGATGGCTCCCAAGAGGAAGTCCGATTCATCAGATGGCAATTCTACCAAGAAAGCAAGGAAGGCACTGTCATCGGAGACGAAGATGAAAGTGAAAGTGAAATCTCCATCTCTCACACTCCACGGTGTCTACAATTTTGAAGAACAAGGACTGCATTAAAGAAGCAGTGAAAGCAGCA
>CM045735.1:38124748-38137248 GCA_024760905.1 Plotosus lineatus
GGAATTACACACAAACATGAACAGTTCACATAAACTTGAACAAAGTTGGAATGACAGCATCATCCCTCCGAGCCAATGGGAGGCCAGCGGGGTGGGATGTTGAGAGATAGCCAATGGGAGGGAGCTGCGACATCCCTTCTAGCCAATGGGAAACCAGCGGGGCGGGATGTTGGGAGACAGCCAATGAGAGAGCAACTCACGCACTGTTTGAATAGCGCATTTGGCGCTTTTCGAAAGAAGTTGTTTCGTATACAGAGGACAAAAATTTAAGAAAAGGGTTTTGGTATACTGGATTTTTCGCATTCAGGGGTTTTCGTAAGAAAAGGGCCGACTGTGTGTGTTTTTATATATATATATATATAGAGAGAGAGAGAGAGAGAGAGAGAGAGAGAGAGAGAGAGAGAGAGAGAGAGAGAGAGAGAGGATGTTTTGTTATTTGATGAGATACACTGCAGGCTATTCTCTTGAGCTCTCTTGAGTCACAGCAGTGTCTGTAAACAAAGCTCCCACAGCTTCACTTCCTTGATGCACATCCGGTTAAAGGAAACCCAGGGTTTTAGGGTGAGGGTGAAGATGAAAATGAAGATGACAAGACTCCCCCCTGGTCATAGAGAGAACTCACAGGACAGGGAAAAAAGAGACGGCTTTAAAATAAAAATAAATAAATGTGCACAGGAAGTAAAGACAACAGGAAGATAAACATGTGCAAGATGAGAGTTTGTCGACCAGAGCCTTCATTAGATCAGTAATCACAGGAAAGGAAAAGAGTGAGAGGGGAGTGAGGGAGGACAACACTGGCCCTAAGGGGTTGTGGTGAAAGGATGGATGGAACAGAGGACACTGTGAAAGATTTTACTGGGGCCAGATTGGTTAAAGACGCAATGGAAGAAGGGAACACACAAACATGTCCCTGGTTCCATTTTTTTATTATACACCACCTCAATGTTTGAACGTGACTGCAATAGGAAATACAACCTGCCTTCAAAAATGAAAAAGAAAAAAAAAACAGGTGATGCAAAAAAAAAAAAAAAAGTGTATAAAACATGAAGTGAGACAGAAATAAACACCAACATGGTGCATGTGATGCCTAAATTTATAGCATATTGAGTGTCGTCAGGAAGGTCTGCTCCAACAGATTCTTCCGTCACAGCTCACTTCCTGTGCGCGCCATGTCGACGGGGTTCAGCTGCGTAGACGGGTGGATGAGAGAAGTGGTGGGAGGCTTTGTGCCTGTCAGCAGCTGATAAATGATCACACGATGAATATCTCCATTAAATCTGCCGCGAGCTGGGACCCAGGCTGCCTTTAAAGCCTTGCTATTAGCATTACGATTTATGGCTGTCTGCTTGGCTCCACAAGGACAGAGCCCATTCACCCTGGATTAGGGCAAATTGGGCCAATCTGATAGCGGATGATCTGAAAACGGTTTCATTTGTGCGAGCTTTCAGCTGTGAATTTGGGGGTCGTCCAGACGCTTTCGCGAACAACCGCAATGACTTGACAGCACTGAAGGACAGCATGAATAGCCTTTAATAGCACGGACACGTTTACCGTAATTAAGGAGGATGGTATGCATTAGGCCTGAGTGATTTTGAATGTACGGTGATGATGCCTGATCAGGTGCAGTGATGCATATGAATGGCTCGGTCCTGTTTTAACTCACTTTCTTCATCATCATTGACCTTACTGTTAGGCATACAGCGGTGTATCAGATCGAACACCTTTTACCAATAATTAACACTCCGTGTAACAGACAGTTATTTATCCATGCTGACAGCTGCATCTCAATCTCCTGCTCTAGCTGACATCTCTTCTCATGATAAACCCATGTCCTCTAGCTCAGTCTTAACCATGTGCTGACACTTTGTTGTGGTAGGGAGGTTTGCATTCATCATTGAGCCATGAGAGCTGTACCGGTGGGGACTTGTGCCCCTGGCAGGTCTAACCATGCCAGAGAGAGCTCAGGATAGAAGCCAGACAAAATTCAGCACCTGGTACTCCCAGGTTGTGAGGATGGGACGCCATCTTATTAGTTGTTTATTTCATTTAATTAAAAAAAATCTGCTATTCCATCAAAGGAAAAAAATACACCATGTTTCGTATAAAATCAGAACATGAATCTAATAATAATCAACGGTGTGAGAAATTCCTCATACATTCATTCAAACCGCTTCATCGTACTAGGGCCAAGAAGACTGGAGGCTGTCTCAGCCGACTCTGGACAAATTTGGTGTACACCCTGAATAGCTCACCAGTTCATCGTAGGTAAACACATACATCCATTCACACTCACACCTAGGGGCATTCTAAAGCAGCCAGTTTGCCTAATGTGCACGTCTTTTGACCGCAGGAAGAAACTGGAGTGCCCGGAGAAAACCCCACAACCATTGGGAGACCTCAGATCCAAGACCTTTTTGCTTCTAACTGTGAGTTGACTGTTTTAATCGCTACGCCATCACATCGGAGGACTGGAGGTAAAATTTGGATGAATGCAAGTCACCTAGACATAGAAATAATTATGATTGTGAGAAAATGTGAGAAAGTACTACGTTCACTATGGTTCAATTCCACTTCGAGGTTTGCAGAAGATTTCTAACAATGTAATGCATATACCACACTGAAAGTTTTAATGATTTATTGTGCTTTCGGGTGGCACATCAACAAGATGTGTCACGTTTAATCCAGAGATCGCAAGTTCGAATCCAGTTTAATGCCTCAGCTGTCCACAGCCAGGGACCAACAGGAGCTAAATGGCCAAGCTATAACGGGAGGGAGGGACCACATAGGTTCACTTCCCTGTCACTCACAGCGATCGCAAGCCACTCACAGGCATCTGTTAGCCCATTCTTACAAGGGGCTGCTGTGCCTCTAACTCTGTTTTCTCTCCGCTCCGGCTGAGGGGCGTGGCTGAGCTGCTCAGCTCACACCTGAATTCACTCTTCTCATCTACTCGAAATAAACACAAGCATGCTCACCTCAGTTAAAGCGCATTGCTTAAGTGCTTCCCCTTTGAATAATACAGTTATCGAGTTATCGAGTACAGTTATCGAGTTATCGAGCATCCCGGTCTTGGTACATCACGGTATTTTAATAAAAAACCATTAAAAAAAATGTTCATAAAAAAATTCAAAATTCGTGCTGAAACTCACATGTAAGCCAGTGGAAGGCAGGGACCCAAGGCAGGCTGCGTTTATTGTTTCCAATCGACAGACTGAAGTGCCCCTCCTCCCAAGTTCAGGCAGGGACCGCCCACTCAACTCAATCTCGCAAGCTGATTGGCTTAGACGCGTGACGCTATTGCCTCCCACCCACTCAACTCAATCTCGCAAGCTGATTGGCTTAGACTCGTGACGCTGTTGCCTCACACATTCCCGCGGATTTTTTTGTGATTTTGTGATCTTACTGTATAGTGTTTGTGAACGTCCTGCACCACGGAGAAGAACTACTGGCAGAGTTGAGTACAGTGCTTAAAGTATTTATATATGCATATAACTGTGTAACGTTTAATATACACTTCTTGATATTGTATAGACGCGAAAATATATAGAAATGAGACAACATGGTAGAAATGGGGGCGGGGGCGGGGCGCTCCTACTTTGCGGTTTTTTTGAATATCGCGGCCAGGTCTAGTCTACATTATACGCGATATTCAAGGGATGACTGTAAATCCACACTGCCATCTCATGCTGCCTCCTCCATTCTGGGTCCAACTGAAAGCTCATTACGTCATTATGTCACACTTATGTTCTTTATGTACAGTACAATAAATGTGAGGCGCTCCACCGAATAGTGCTTGTCGCAAGTGACGTATGGTGCTTGTGAGACAAAGCGTGGCTTTTTCGGACTTCCGATCTTTCAAGTGAGCAAGTGTGCGTTGAATACTTGTCTAGTATTCACCCTTTCACTTGCTCACTTGAAAGATCGTACGTCTGCATAAGCCACGCTTTGTCTCACAAGCACCACACGTCACTTGCAACAAGCACCTACATTCGGTGAAGCGCCTCACAAATAATACAATTCCTCCCTGTAGTAGGCGTCTGATAAGCAGTTTTAACCATTAATGTGTTGTACCTGTATGTCCTTTTACATAGATAGATAGATAGATAGATAGATAGATAGATAGATAGATAGATAGATAGATAGATGGATAGACGGATAGACAGATAGACAGACAGACAGATAGATAGATATATGCTGCATAATGTTTATATATTTTATTAATAAATATCACAGTACAAAATTAAAAAGTTTTTCTTCATCATTACTACATTTTACTACATTAATACTGTATTAATGAGTAAGACTGTCTATAGAATGTGTTTAAGAAGCATATTTTAGCGCATGTAATGAATACATAGTATTTTACTTCCGGTTGATCGTTCACGCATGTAATATGATATATGGGGTTTTACTTCCGGGTACAGAACTCGCGAATTATCTTGATTCGTGGGAGGGGCTGGAACCAAACCCCCGCGAATAATGAGGGCCTGCTGTATTTATATGCAATTTATATACACATATTTATATACAATTTAAATACACATATATTTACATACAATTTATATACACATACAGTCAACCCCCAACTTACGAAATTAATCTGTTCCAGCGCCTTTTTCGTAACGCGGGAGTTTCGTCAGTAGGGGTCGCATTTTACATGTTAAACGCCTGATTCATTCCCAGGCTCCAAAGACCCTTTAAAAATGATAAAAGTACACCAATTTTGTATGAAATATGTGTTAAAAGTAAAAGAAAATTAACCATTATTAAACATTTTTTATTAACACACACCTGTCTCTCTCTCTCTCTCTCTCTCTCACACACACACACATACAGACACACATTAAATGTTTATTGTAGCGCTGTGGGCCATGCCCACAAGACGTGGACTTCAAAGCGCATTCCCTGCTTGAGAGATTGGAGGTCCAAACTCAACTTTAACTTGATTCCTTGAGGGATCAGAATTCCAGATGAGCTCAAATGCGCCACATTTATTAAACATGTACACAATCAACACAAACTGAATTAAACAACTAAAAAACTAAACTAAAAACTAAAGAGTTAAGCTTCCTTCTCTCTCTCTCTCTCTCTCTCTCTCACACACACACACACACACACACTCTCTCTCTCTCTCTCTATCACACACACACACACACAGGGACAGGATGTTTTATTTAAAGCGGAATTACAGTACCTGTTTGAAAGATCAGAGGTCCTCACTGTATTTCCGCTTTAAGGTCTCCTTCTGGTTCTGCGTCATCTCTCCTAGCCAATTGGAGGCCAGCGGGGCGGGATGTTGAGAAACAGCCAATGAGATAGCAATTTACGCATCGTGTGAAATTTTGATTGGCGCGTTTGAATTTTTATTTCTTTTCGTAAGAGGAGGTTGTTTTCGTATCCCGGAGACGAAAACTTAGGAAAATGTTTTTCGTAACCCAGGATTTTCGTACCCAGGGGGTTTTGTAAGTCGGGGGCCGACTGTGTGTGTATATATATATATATATATATATATATACACATATACATACAATTTTTGTTTGAATTTTGCAATTAGCTGGTAGATGTTTGACGAAAAAAGCGAATCTCCTCTCATACATACTGTCACGTTTTGTTCGCGTTCTGTTCACGAATCATTTGCATTTATTGGCACATTATAACGCAAACAAAAAACAAATAAAATACAAATCATGACAAAATACAATGAACAGGGCAGATGCCAGGAAGTCTCAAACTTTCCCAGAGGAAGTCTCCAACTTGTTGCTTTCATCCTTGTGAATAAAAAATAAATAATTTGCAAGTAAAGTGACAACTTTGCATCCTTCACAGGACATGTGCAAATTGTTTGAGAATAGCTTGAGATGAATCTGCATCAGACTCATTTTACAACATTCGCAAAAATTCAAACTTGCTTCAAAATCTTTTGCGATGAGTTTTTACAAACCATGTGTCTAAAATGCAATGCCACACGACAAATTTTAAAATTAAAGATGGATTCGGCTAGTTTCCAGTCAGGTCAGTCCCTTTTCTATCACACTTCTAGTATGATCACACCAAAAGAGTCGGATAACCTTTCAGCTATTAGTATTACATTAGTTTACACTAGACTGTTTTATGGGAAAATCCACAAAATGATTCATGTGAGAAACCCATGATTTGAGACCTAGAACATCTTCATGGACTGATGAGTTATGGAAATTATGTATATCTCCGTGTCCTGAGGCAAGACGCTAGTGCAAAGCCAGTGTGCTTAATTAGGTGGTGCAGAATAGACACCTGGCCTATTTTCTGAGAAATTGATGAAAGTTATGCAAAGAAGACTTTCAAGCCATAATGAAAATATAAACCCTTAACGCTGCTGCTGAAAAACGTGCTTGGGTTTGTTGTGTTGGGAGGGGTCCTTGGCTTTGCATAAATTTGTCACCTACAAATCACTGGGGACTCTCACTGCAAGTGTGCACTCTAGAGCTTTTTCAGAAAGGAAACACGTGCATGAGGTTTGGAGTTTGACCAAGAGCATGAACATGTACAGATCTTTTTTAATTCGCTGTGAATAGAAAGCAGGGCGTTTCAGAGGACTCGCAATAAAGCTGTTTTCTCTTCCTAGTCTGAAACCAAAAAACTAAAACACATACTTCAAGCCTGCCATTTGCATTGAAATGAAATTAGGCTTGCAGTGTGAGAGATTGAGAGATTAGCTGTAAAGTTGTAGCAACAGCAGCCCCAGGAGAGTTAATATACACATCTTCAGAGTGTCGCTTCACAGGAACACCAACACAGAGAGAGTGAGCGACTGAAAAAGCAGAAGGATCTGGGTATGCGGCGACAAAGGAAGCAGGGGGCGGGGGGCTCTCAGAGTCTTGGTTGATTAATTTCCCCATTCATCAATATCAGAAACAGAAAATAGCATTGTATGGAGAGAAACGTGGAGAAACATGACAGCTGGATGAAACAATGCAGCAATGCATAAGATTTATGTTTCGAAAGAGAACATCGTCATTGCTAACACTGCTGTGGAAATGATCTTGCTAACATCCGTTAGCCACCACACACGTCCAGTTTCCGGACATCTGCCCTACATTCTCAATTTAAACCTCACTTCAAAGTCTTTTCCTCAAAAGAAGTACAAATAGGTCCATGAGTCAGAAACTCTTGGTTTGGGTGGAGGATTTCATTCCTCGCAAGGTCACTGAGATGATGAAGTTGAAGAGTACTGTGGCCCAGACCTCGTTCAGACGGAACATCTGAAAATGGCACCAAACGTCATCAATTCCATTAAATTCCATTCCCATGCATTAAAAGGCTTCAGTTGTGATGGGAACTAGGGAGGAGTCTGGATGCTTAAATATATGATATTCAACAGACTCCACTTTGGCCATCTCACCAGACCACTGCCAGAACAGTCAGTTAGCCTAATATGCATACCTTGTGACTGTGACAGGCAACTGGAGTGTCTGTCTTCCTTTCGGCTTTTTCCCTTTTACTCGGGAGTTGCCACAGCGAATCATCTGATTCGCACGTTTGATTTGGCAGAGGTTTTTACGTCGGATGCCCTTCCTGTCACAACCCTTTTTAGCAAGGGACAGAAACACGCTGACAACTTTGCAGCCTACTCTTTAAGAAAGTCAGCAATGGTTCTTTTATATGCCTCTCACCATAGACAGTGAGAGACATGGCCCGCCTTTGATAACCCAGTTAGCTGCACTGGGGGGACAGTGACAACCTTGTGGAGAGTGGGACTTGAACCCCCAACCTTTGGATCAGCGATCCAGCGCCCTATACCACTAGACCACCACTGCAACTGGAATACCAGGAGGAAATCCATACAAACACAGGCAGAACATGGACTTCACTCAAACTCGACCTTGCAGTGAGGTGGACATGCTTTCATATTTTGTCCCACACAGCTAACGCTACTCAAAATATGAACTGTATATCTGCCAGTAAAACCCATGGATGATTTTAAGACCACTCACGCTCTGGTCTTCCTCCACACAGGGGGCTCAGTGCCTCTCCGACCCCATCCAAGGTTGACCTTCAGCAGGACGCCTGAGCCTGAAGCCCTGCCTCCTTCCCACGAGGAGCCTGCAGCTTATGCAGCATTAGCAAAAGGAGACCTAGCAGCTGCTATTGAACTACATAATAAATGATTTTGACCTGGAGCCAGTGGTGATGTTTGCACACACACAACTGTGTTTTGGTTTGAAGAACGAGCCCAGGAACTGACATAAAACACAAACCCACACTTGTAGAGCTGGGAATGTAAGGGAGGACAGCAGTAAAGCCCTGAAAGCAGTGCTGCAGTTCTCTCAACACGAATTTGTCAAAAAATAGAGAGCTGGCCCGAGTCCCTGATTCTATTTGACTTCAAAGAAATGGTGTGAAAAACGGGGAGTGGGCAACGGTGCACAAAGCACAGAATAAGGAGGACAGGGGGAAACTTTCTTTACCTTTCTGTCGCCTCAGGCTGCAGAAATCTCATTACTCACCCTCTGCTGTTTCTCCCGCCGTGAGCTGAAAGAAGACGGCGGCCGCTTTTACATCAAAGTGCTGAGCAATGTGAAGGAAGCTGAGCTTTTATTCTGTTCTAATAAAAACGGTTAGTAGAGAAACGCAAGCCTTTGATATCGGTTTGTCTGGATTTCACAGTCTTCTCTGATAAGTGCCGGGGCATCCGCCGACCGCTAATTATGAGCAGGAGAAAGCGTCAAGCGGTAGTGGGGTGTTTAATGGCTGAATTTGGTTGTTTCGGAAAGATCCGTATTGTTAAAGACACATTTCACGCACATCAGCGATGGTTTATAGGCATTGTGTACAAATAATTTGCCCCCCCAGAGATTTCTTCTGCTTCTTGCTGAGGTCTGAGCCTCCCAAAGGACGCTGTCAGGAAAACAGAGACAAAAAGCCGACCCCACACCGTCTTTACAAAACACAGAACGGCTTCGACTGCTGAGTAATAGACGTCATGATAAGAATCCTGTTAATGTATTACTTAATGTTTTTCTATTCTGACTTCTGAACCCGCGAGATCAAAACAAGCGCTGAAAAGAAAATCAACAGTGTGTGTGTGTGTGTGTGTGTGTGTGTGTGTGTGTGTGTGTGTGTGTGTGTGTGAATATGTATACATTTTTTTTCTTTTATTTTAACACGAAGTGTGCAAAAAAGCTGAGTAGTAATAACAAGGAAACTACAGAAAGAGCAAGAGAGAGAGAGAAAATAGAAAAAAGTCCAAGAAGACAGACGGCGTTAGAAATGTGGCAAGAGGGCATGAAGGCCTTAAAGACACTTCATGTGAGGTCCAGATGTAAGGAGTGTGGACGTACACTCCACAGCGTCCGGGAGCATCGACATTCATAAGGCTTCTACATCTCCAAGCCAAACATACAGCAGGGTGATGAAATAAAACTACTGCAAAGTACAACAACAACAATTCTTCCACTGCGCATATCTGTGTGTTTCCCAGAAACCCTCAATAATACACTCAATGCGTGCATCAGAACGTGACAGACGCTGCAGTAAACCCTGCAGTAAAGCTTTGGGATAAACCACATCGCCTGACATACTTCGAACATTACAACTACAAAAGAATGACTACTTTCTGCATGACACTGGAGAGAAAATTCAGGATGTTCTGATGCGGTGATCAAAAACGAGAACAAACCAAAAGTTTGAGTTATCTGAAGGAGACCACCGATCAAAAGTTCTAGAACAGCCCGGTTTCTCAAATCATTCGCTGAACCGATTTTAAATCACCATAAAAGTTGAAGGGAGGATAGAGCCTATGTCAGCCAACAATGGGTGAAAGTGGGACACACCCTGCGCAGCCAGCCAATCTATTGCAGAACCGACAGACAACCAATCACACTGACACTCATCTTGGGTTAATCTGGAACAGCCAATCAGGGCCTGATCACACTAGAGGTGCAATATAAAAATAACTGACATGAATTGATTATCTGAACATTCTGAAATTCACGTCAAGATGATTGTGTTTTTGTGACACCACATGTGAGCAAATATTTTATAGTTTTATAGACAGACACACACACACACACACACACACACGGTTCTTGTGACATATGCGGACTATTTAAGTAAAAGTTTGAGACCACTCAGCGTCACAGCATTGTTTTGCGACATTCCCAATTATTTGCAATGCCCAGAATATCGCGCCACAGATTTGACAATAATTTTATAATTGTATTTTATAATTTTATAATAATAATCGACGACAGCTGCGAATTGTCAATCCTGTCAGTCACTTTTCAATCGTACATCGAGTGTGGTCACCGCATAAACCTACTGTGCATGTTTTTTGAACAGGGAGAGGAAACCGGAGTACCTGGAGGGAACCTGTGCAAGCACGGGGAGAACATGCAAACTTCACACAGAAACACGCCGGCTGGGAACCAAACCCAGGCCCGAAGCTGTGAGGAGGACATGCTAACCACTACACCACCGCGCTGACCTCGGTTTTAAAGAGCAGAATATAAAACACGCTGCTTTTTATTGATTAAACTTGTTCTGGGAGCTCACTTCCCACTACAGGATAGACATCCACTTGTATTCATAAACATCAATGTTCAAAAGGTTGTGGCCAGAAAACTGGAATGAGGATGTACCTGCAGGTTGAACATGAAGGTGAGATCATGCCGTTATTAGCACTGCACTGCTTAGACTATATAAGTCTGGGATATTTTCTATTGGGGGGGGGGGGGGGGTTTAAAACATAGTAGTATACACTACACAGGGATGCCACAATCTGATTGGTCAGCTATCTGGGATTACAAACTCTTATCCTGAGTGGATAATGTTAGCACTGAAACACAAGACACTCTTTATTTGTCGTGATCACTTGGGGCATGAAAAAATGTGAAAATAAAACATAATAAAATAGTTTTCGTTTATTTTATTTACATTTTCATGTAACCAAAACTAAAACTTTGATCTTTTAAGTGTTTAAGACATTGCTATCTACACAGCGCATACTGAGTGTGGAGCTCACCCGACTCGCCTCGGTCATGGTTAAATATCAAAAACGCATAAACCCTTGATTTAGTTTACTTTTGATGTTCCTGTGTAGTATATACTAGCTTAGCGGACATCACTGAACTGCTAGATTCTTGCCACTGATACTACCTCAGTGATTTTTAGGGTTTTCATGCTCCTGTACGAATGTTCATATGAATTTTTACTTTTATTGGCTTTTAAATTGCACCTTATATTTATGTCTTGACACCATGACAACCAAATTTCCTTTGGGGGATTATTAAGGTCATATCTCTATTTATTTATCTAACTATCTGGATGGGTCCTCAAGACAACAGCGACAGCCACCTCACCCTCGGGACATGATGGTTACTGAGACCTTCACAGCAAAAACATCCAAACAAACAGTTTAAAATCATATTGTACACTGAAAAGAAAAACACTAATGATAGCTGCTTTAAAAACTTGTACCTCATGAAAAATAATTACAATAAAGCTCAGGCTCCAATAAACCACCTGTTCTCTACAGCCAAACAAGAGCAAACAGATGGACAACTGTTCCTCTGGTCTTGAACAGAAAACTGCATTCCCTGCATCACAGAGATTATGTAGCACAAATGCAGCATTGCGCTTGGCGTAGTGAAATCTTCAGCTGACTGTTTGGAGAGTCCGCAGCCGCGAACACACAGAGACGCTGTGATAGCAATAAATGTTTATTCCTCTGCAAAGGAGGTTTAAAACTGCAGCCCTGATCTTCACTTAAAGGGTTATAATTGCATGCATGTCAGAGAGAGAGAGTCACTGTGTGTGCGCGCACGTGCGTGTGTGCCTCATCTTTGGAGAGTTTGTGCAGGCTTAATGGGTCAAAGAGGTTTAGAAAGAATCAAGTCCGTGTGGCGAGCCATAGAGTGCTGCCTCTGGCTACGGCAATCTCAAGTGACAACATTCCCTCTACCAGAGAGAGAGAGAGAGAGAGAGAGAGAGAGAGAGAGAGAGAGAGAGAGAGAGACACAGAGAGACAGAGAGAGAGAGAGAGAGAGAGAGAGAGAGAGAGAGAGAGAAAGAGAGAGACACACACACAGAGAGAGCGAGACAGAGACACAGAGAGAGACAGAGAGAGACACACACAGAGAGACAGAGCGAGAGACACAGAGAGACAGAGAGAGAGAGAGAGAGAGAGAGAGAGAGAGAGAGAGAGAGAGAACTGCCTCCAATTGTAGTTTTCTTTGATCTAACTCAGTGAAAAAGAAGAGCCCTACTGTCACACATTCCTCTAATGCTGGGGTAATGGAAAAGTGCATCCATGCCCTTGGCACTCTCTCTCTCTCTCTCTCTCTCACACACACACACACACATACACACACACACACACACACACACACTGTGACCCCTCTTGCTAATAAAACCAGGCAACCGAATCTTATAAACAGCCCCCGCCCCCTTTAGATCAATCTTCAGTTCATTCTTATTCATTTATATTTTTTAACTGTCAACATCAACATTAAACTCATATC
>CM045735.1:38142248-38184748 GCA_024760905.1 Plotosus lineatus
AGAAAAATAAATTTCCTTCAATTAGAAAAAAACAATAAAACAAATCAAGTTTTACTTAACGAGGAAGAAAAAAAACACGTAATTAACAGGGATAAAATCCAAAAAAACTGAATTGTTTATTTTATTTTTTTTAATTGTTTAGAACGCCTACCAAACATATCCCTGGTTTGGTGTTTAGGTCATATCTAACTGGGAAGAGACCCCGAGGTTGGCCTAGAACATGCTGGAGGGACTATGTCTCTCAGCTTGTCTGGTAACGCCTCAGGTGTCGTCCCCCCCCCGGGAAGAGCTAGAGGAAGCTGCTGGGGACAGGGACGTCTGGACCTTATTGCTTAGGCTGCTGCCCCCCAACTCGATCCCAGATTAAGCAGAAGAAGATGAGATAACTGAATTGGGAAGTGAACAGACAGACAGCTCAAGTTCAGAGTAACACATTTCCAACGGGATTAATGGTTGACGCTATCGTGCTATATGCAGCAGAAATAGAGCACGGTGGCGATAGGACTCAGACCCCAGACGACCCTATAAGTGTATAGACAGTGAGCATTATGGGATACGAGTGGTCCTTCAGGTTAGAGCGCCTCCCCACAAGGGATATGGCCACTACAGCAGAACAGTGGGGTGGTGGTCATTACTGCCTGGCAGGGGTACGAGCAGCGGGTGAGAAATGAACAGAATTAGAGTAGAGAGGGTTACAGTTTAGCACTCTCAGCGGGAGAGCGCAGCTACACCTGGCAAGGCGCCCCCCTCCCACACACACACACACACACACACACACACACACACACACACACACACACACACACACACACAAAGTGAATGAGAGACCGAGTGTGTAAAGAACCTGGGCTGTATACTTTATTATCCGTATGCGATTATATCAAGTGGTACAGAATATGACACTAACAGCAGGTACTACCGAGGAGGAAAATCTGCAAAAGCTTTTAAATGTCAAGCATTAAATGGATAATAAGGTTTTTTTTTTAATTTCTAAACAAAGGTTAAGATGCATGCATGCACACACACACACACACACACACACACACACACCTCGCTTCACTGAAGTCCTGAAGCTGCTTTAATGGAACACACATTACACTTACACCACGAGCACTGCTTCTAAAACACACCTTTATTAGCGTTATGTGGTCCAACATTATTTCACCGGCGTTGTCCTACCCCCGTCCTCTAGTCAGGATCATCAAACTTCATGTTTCCACATTAATGCTGTTCAGTTTCGAATAAAGTTTCTGTTAGATGTTTATGCTCTAGAAATGGTGGATTTTTTTAAAACTCTTATTAACTTCCAAAGAATGAACAAGAAAAAGAATCGAATTAAATAATGACTCTTTATACCTGCATTAAAACAAGTGTGAAGAGTTGATAATGTGATGTTAGTGTGTTTTTCCTTTCGGATTTTCCCTTCAGGGGTCGCCACAGCAAACCATCTGCCTCCATCTCACCCTATCCTCTGCATCTTCTCTTACTCCAACTGCCTTCATGTCCTCCTTCACCACATCCATAAATCTTCTCTTTGGTCTTCCTCTCGACCTTCTGCCTGGTAGTTCCAACCTCAGCATCCTACTACCAATATACTCACTATCCCTCCTCTGTACATGTCCAAACCATCTCAATCTAGCCTCTCTGACTTTGTCTCCAAAACATCTTACATGTGCTGTCCCTCTGATATACTCATTCCTGATCCTATCCATCCTCGTTACTCCCAAAGAGAACCTCAACATTTTCATCTCTGCTACCTCCAGCTCTGCCTCCTGTCTTTTCCCCAGGGCCACTGTTTCTAAACCACACAACATCGCTGGCCTCAACACCGTCTTGTACACTTTTCCTTTCATTCTTGCCGATACCTTCCTATCACACATCACACCGGATACTTTTCTCCAACCATTCCAACCTGCCTGCACACGCTTCTTCACCTCTTTTCCACACTCTCCATTGCTCTGGATTGTTGAACCTAAGTACTTATGTTAATGTGTACATGGAGGAAAAAAAGCAAAAAAAAAAACACAGATGACTGATAATAAAAGAACAATTCCAAAAATGCTGAAATGATAAAGGGTACAGAGGCACCTTCTCTGCGGAGAACAGCAATTTTATAAGGACCTAAAGTTCACAGCTTTACTGATCCACCACAAGAATATCATTCCTTAGATGAAGTGCCGTAGACATAAGAGAGATTTCCCCGCAACAATGATGAGCCCAAGTTAAACGTAGAAAACAAAACCCCCCACAACAGCATTTCATCATCACTGTAATGTCGGCGAACTGGATGTAAGCTGCTGACCCAAAATGACACGTCCGTCCTGTGTTGAAACATTGATTTGTCCCTCTCAGTGTTCTTGAATTCCAGAGAGCTTAAAATAATCCTACACTGAGTGTGCGGGCGTGCACACATGTACACACACACGCACGCACACACACACACACACACACACACACACACACACACACACACAGGACAGTAGGGGTGTCATTGAAAACCTAATATTGGTATCGATATATTGATAAAAAAAAATTCCGATGCATCGATACATTGGAATATTGCTGTACTGTTCCATAAATGCATTAAATAGAACAGACCAAGATATATTACAGTAGGACTTACGACCTATGCGAGTTTCGTCTGATCCGACTTGACGACCGCAAAAGTGGTGAAGCATGATTGATGGCAGTGCAGTGCGAGTGTTGTGTACGACGGTTGTTTGTGCTGCCGGCAGCGCCAGTATTTTAAAAGGCCAAGCAGGAGATGATGCAGCTTCACTTTCTAACTGCTCAGAGCAAATTTATTCTTCTACTTTCAATGCCACGTCACTGTGTCGCGAAGCCGAGAGCCAATCCTTTCTGTGTGGGCGGGTCCGATACCTTGAAGCTCTAATTTTATTGGACTCACACGCTGCAGTGTTTATGTGACAGGAAGCGCGTCCCAAGTTTTGGCAATCAGCTGCTCTGCGGGTTGAAGTTTTTCCATGTCTGTCCTTTTGTGTTTGTTTGCCAGCTGTGCTTGGCTTCGTGGAAATGAGCCGATCAAAACGAGGGAAATTTATCTCTTTACTCAAACAACACGTGCAGTCTGTGGCTGTAGTTATAATCTAATAAAATTGGAGTTTGAAGGTATCAGACCCGCCCACACAGTGGAGTACAGAAAGGATTGGCTCTCTGCTGCGTGTCACAGTGACGTGGAATCGAAAATAGATGTATAGATTCAGAAGATGCACATATCAGCATTATCCGGTGATAAGTGTCTCTTCTTGTTCAAATCTTGTTGAAAATGTTCCGTGCCGTTGAGAACACGCGCTCTGACGGGCACACTAGAAGCAGGGACGTACCATTTACCATACAGAGAGTTACTCAGGGTGTCATTGAAATGGCATTTACTACAGATGCTGTCATGAACACAGGAACCTATAACATTAGAATTATCGATAGCCCTTTTATAGGTATCGATTATTGATCGACATAATTATATCAGCGATATTCCGATTGTCAATGACATCCCTACAGGACAGTTCTGCACAATTACATCTCTAACAGTATTTACTACGACATTGTGAAAGCTGGAAAATAAGAAATAAAATAATATAGCAGTCATTTTCCAAAAACTTATTTTCATATGTTAATCTTTTATACACCTACACTACCTCACATTACACTATACCAGGTGTGGCCAACCCACGGCTTCCGAGCCGCATGTGGCTTTTTGCCTAGTTTCTTGCGGCTCTGATGTTGATCTCGAAGTTTTTGTTTTTTAAATGTGTGTGTTTGCTTGGCTTGAGTTCAATATGGTAGTGTTGTCAAATGCTTATGTGCATGAGATGAAAATACTGTAAACAATTTCTGTCAAATTTGCTCTTAAAATGGCAGAAAAAAAATACGTTTTTTTTCCTAAAATTTACAAAGTGCTCAGAGACCGTAACACTTGCATTGTCTCAACTGGCTTGGAACCTTACATGAGCCAAAACAACATAGAATGAAAGAGAGTTTGTTATAAAATCTCTGTGACGTTGTTGAAACCTTGACTCCTGAAAACGACAAACTAAAAACGTGTGGTATCGGACGTCCAACTGTCCCGTCACACTGTTGAACACAGAATATTGGACATTAACACAACTAATCACAGTTGCACTATGACCTTCAAAGATGTATTTTATCATGTTGGTGTATGAATTTACAATAAATCTGGCTGAGCACAGGTGTGTGTGTGTGTGTGTGTGTGTGTGTGTGAAAGGGATGGGTGATGTTAATGTGTGCCCATGTGTATGATGTGGCTCTTTGCTGTAACATCAAAAATATGAAAAAATTACACCACACCATAAGTACACTTCCCCACACCATACTATACCCCACCAAACCATATTACACTATACAGTACTTACACTACCCCAGACCATACTACACCACACCACATTACACTATACCTACATTACCCCACACCATACAACACAACAAAACCACATTACACTCTACCTACACTACCCCACACCATACTACACCATACAACACCATATTACACTATACCTACATTTCACCACACCATACTATACCTACACTACACATATTACACAATAATATGCTACATTACATTATACCACACTACACTACATCCCTCATTACCACACTACACCACAATACACCATATTACACTCTCCCATACAATACCACACTACATCACACAATACACTATCCCATACACAATAGTATACCATACTACACCATACTATACATTACACCATATTACACCACACCATATTACACTATACCATACTACACTATACCACATTATTCCATACCACACTACTCCACACAATACAATATTACCCTGTATCATACACTACACCATATTTCACCATGCCTTATTACACTACACCATACAATACCTAACACTACACCATGTTGCAACATGCTACAATAAACTACACTAGTCAACACTGCACCACACTACACGATGCCACACTATACTACAGTGCACCACACTACGCAAAAAAAACTATGCTATGCTAGACAATCCAATAATAACGTTTTTATTTCATTTGTTATTTTTATGAATTGATGCATTGATGGGCGGTGGTGGTCTAGTGGATAGGGCGCAGGATCGCTGATCCTAAGCTTGGGGGTTCAAGTCCCCACAGGGTTGTCACTGTCACCCCAGTGTGGCTAACGGGCCATGTCTCTCACTGTCTATGGTGAGAGGCATGTAAAAGAACCATTGCTAACTTTCGTAAAGAGTAGCTGCAAAGCCGACAGCATGTCCCTTGCTAAAGGGTTGTGACAGGAAGGGCATCCGACGTAAAAACCTCTGCCAAATCAAATGTGTGAATCACTTGACTTGCTGTGGTGACTCCTGAGGGGAAAAAAAGGGGAAAAGCCAAAAGGAAGAAAGAAAGATGCAGAAAAGTAAAATAAAATGATGGTTCAAGCATTTGATGTGATTTTGTAACACATATCAAACCACTTCTACTTCATTGATATAGATCCAATAAAACCTTATAGATGGAGACACATACACGGTCATACTTCGTTCAAGAGGATTGATGCATGGAGGCCACGCCCCTTCCCAAGTCCGTATCATTCACTGGAGTTGCACGAGACAGTTCACTATAATTTTTTTTTTCAATAAGTGTGGCATGCTTAAAAAAACAGTAAAAATGTAAAATTTTAAAACTATATGTATGCATCAGGAAATCACACCTCCCAGCCATTCTACATCAACTTAATAATTTATCTGTAATAATTCATCTCTTGTACGTGCAGCGCAGTGATAGCTTCTGCAAATGTTGAGATCACCGAACCATAAATTTTTACATCTCCTCAGAATATCAATCTTGTTCGGGGACTATGAGCGTACAGCCTGTGTATTTTCCATTTACTCTTTATTCATGTCCATGGATTCGTCCAGAGTGTACCTGTCCATCATAGACGTTCCTTTCGGGGCTTGTAATCAAGCTAAAGGCCAAGGAGCAAGAGCGATGGCAAGAGCATGCACGTGCAAGAGAATGAGAATGAGAACGCCCTGTGTGGAGCCCGTAGTTGGAGCTGAATGCTGAATAAAGTGAGTGCTGGAATTGAAGCTGCTCTTCCTTGCCGACCTCTTCTTACTGCAACCGCGTGGTTAGCCACAGAGCGGTATAAATAACCAAGCGCCTCAAGCCCTGTCCAATATTCAACACGTTCAACTCGACAAAGTCGAGAGGTTCCTGCAGATCTACGTGTACGGGATTCTTCTATCAGGCTGCCGGTCAACGTGGCTGTGCAGCAAAGATAAACAGAATAATTATTCATGACACAGCACTGAGTCCAAAATGAAATGTTTTGCAGCTCATCTCTTTTTTTTCCCTCTTCATTTCTCATACTTGTAAATATATCCTCTCACCACGGCCTGCCATCGAAACGTTTGAACCAGAGCCTGGTTTGGATACATAATGAAAAAAATAAGTTTAAATAAAAAAAAATTAAAAAAAGCTGCTGTGTTTTTAATGGAATGTTGCACTGTAGCAAGTGGTACGACTATGTAACACATTTCGGCATCGGCAGCGGCCTATAGAGTATCACACCTTCATGAGTAATCCAAGCCACAACCTGCTCACTGTGTATCGGTAACGGCAGCATTCGCATCCGGCACGCTTGCTTTTTAAGCACCTGACGAACTCGTGGGGTCTTTTTTTGTTTTGTTCTGGCTGGAAACAACTTTGGTGAATCCTGACTCCCAACTCATCCTCTGCTCAGCCATGGCTGGTATCCCAGATAACTGTCAAAGCTCCGTAACCACCTGTTTCCATAGGCAGCTTGCTAACGAGACGCGTTTTAATGAGCACTTTTGAAAAGCAATGGGGTCCAAACTGATGGGGTACTTGTTATTAATTATTCACGTCAGGAGGATTATCATCACGAGTGGCAGGTTTTTGAATGAATAATTGATGGTGTGCTGCAGATTCATGTTAAAAGATGCAGCCATGCCAGTGATGGACAGGAGCTGGGAGGTTGGGAGAAAAAGAAAAAAAGAAACTCATCAAGGATCAGACAGCACATATTCTTTATTATATTTCAAGGGACATCACAGCTAACAATCTGGGCCCCCTGGAAAGTAATTCATACACTGACTTCCCAATTGGATTTCTGAACATGCAAAAGATATTTACAATCTAATTCACAGAGCAGAGCAGAGACTCAGTTCTGCTACACCGGATTACGAGGAGGTTGTATTTTTTAGCCATTGTATTAACATGGGAATTTACAGCTTTGATCAGAAGTGGTACCGAAAAGTTAAACGTGGCATTTACGCTGGGTCAGTCAACAAGGTAGATTTGATCCTGTTCATGTTTATTTTCCAACAAAACAATGGGTATAGTGCAATATAAATATAATTATAACATAATATAATACAATATAATTTAGTGCGATTTCATTTATTGCAGTTATCTACTGATTTATTTATTGTATAATAATAATAATAATTATTATTATTATTATTATTATTATTATCATCATCATTTTATTTTTATTACTTTTATTTTTATTATTATTATTATTACATTGTTTACTGGGTCTGTGTAAGGTCCTTTTAAACATGGAATTTTTATGCATTTATTTTATAGCAGTTTGTGTGTTGTTGATTTGAACCTTCTTTTCTGTTTGTAACTTGACTCCTTGAACAACCTAGGTGGCGCTGCTCCTCAGCAACGCACGTCGTAAGAATATGACAGAACCAAAATTTCCTCCGGGATAATAAAGTTTTATCTTATTTTATCTTATCCACTGGTGAACAAATCCTAAATTAACGAATCCAAGGCTTCACATAGCCAGTTGATGCTCAAGTAGCGTAGTGGGGACCATTCTATGAGTAGCCCAAAAAATTCTCGCAAAAATACGGGCAGAAAAAATATGCACTATACCTGAAAAACATGAGCCGCAGTCGTCATGTCTACCGTGAGTATCTGCAATGCACAACACATAACATCTGGCACTTGATAGATGCCTCTTATGAATCATCATGGATGCCTTCATGGTTGTGAAGGTGGAACCGATCCGGAGCTTGATTCCTGGTCATTTTCAGCAAGTTCAAGTTTTTCATGAATGGAAGCCCTGTACTTACAGTTCTCAGTGAAGGTCCCTGGCTCGAACATATTCCGACGGAAGTGCACAGAACATTTTCTATAGAGGATTAAACCAGTTGACTCACAGACGGAGAAAAAAAATAAATAAATTTTATATATATATATATATATATATATATAAATCACAGTGTTGTCTGACCTAAAGTGCTTTGAGGCTTTAACATGCCCAAATATAAGCGCTAATGTGCTACTGAGTCACACAGTTGCCAGCAAGCTACTAGTCCAAGTTTTGGCCCTTGCATTGCAGCATAACATTGGCTAGCATCTTTATCGCTAGAAGGTCGTCTTTTGCATGTCGGTATAGATTGATTGGTTTTTCAAGTGGTTCTGAGCCTCTTTGCCAGACAGAAAAATAATCTGGTAGCCCAAGCTCAAAATATGTTTTCCTTGGGTACAAGACTGCTTCGAGCACACAGACTGGGATGTGTTTAAACAGGGCGCTGATCTGGAGAAATACAGGTTGGCTGTTTTGTCCTACGTTCATTTCTGCACTGATGCTATCCTGCCCACAAAGCATATTACAGATTTTCACAACCAGAAGCTATGGATGGACAGCACCGTATAGCATTCAGCGCAGTTACAGACTGGCTTACAGCAGGACCCGGTAATAACTGAAAAAGGGTGTCCTAACTTTAAAAACTCCGGTACAAACAGTTTATTGAGGAAAACTTCACAAACAACAACCCACGCAGCATGTGAAAAGGAATAAGGGCCATCATGGACTATAAGTTTAGTATTCAGCAGGCCAGCCATGACTCCACTCTGTCCGACACCATGAACAGTTTCTTTGCTGCTTTGAATCATCAAGCAGCAGAGAGACTGTACATCTTCCCCCACCAGAGGAGCACCAGTCGCCCCTCATCCTGCAGTGGCACCAAGTGTGTTCTACCCAGAGGAAGATCAATGTGAACAGGGCTGCAGGACCAGATATGGTGTTGGACCAGATCCTGAAATCATGTGCTGACCAGCTGGCAGGAGTTTTCTTCGACATTTTCAACCTGTCCCTGCAGCGTGCTGTGGTCCCTATCTGCCTCAAGTCCTCCATCACTGTGCCTGTGCCCAAAATATCAGCTGCTACCTGTCTCAATGACTGCAGACAGGTTGCACTGACCCCAGTATCCATGAAGTGTTTAGACACTATCCATGCCGAGTTGGACAGCCTTCAGTTCACCTACAAGAAGAACCACTGTATGGAGGATGCTGTCTCGCCAACACCCCACACAGCAATGACTCACCTGGAGCTCCCAAACGCTTATTTAAGGATGGCTATTTGTTGATTTCAGTTCAGCTCTCAACACTTTTCTTCTGGAGAAGCTGGTGCTGAAGCTCTACAACCTGGGACTGTTGGCAACTTTGTGTTACAGGATCGAGCACTGTCTCTCCAACCCTCCTCAGGTGGTGAGGATAGGGTACACTACATCACCCACCCGGATCCTGAACACTGGAACAAAACTGCTTTGTGCTCAACCAGGCCCTTTTCAGATTTACTCCTTGCCTTTTTACACATGAATGCTCTGCTATCCACTACACGAACAAGTTTGCTGACAACACCACCTCATATCACACAATGATGAAACCCACTACAGAGAGGAGATTTAGCACCTGATAAACTGGTGTTCAACTAATGACTTCATTCTGAATACCAGCAAGACCAAGAAGGTCATAATGGACTATCGGAAGACCATCAAGACAGAGCACGCTCCTCTTTGTATTCATGGGGACGTGGTGGGGCGTGTGGACCGCATTAAGTTCTTGGGCATACACATTTCATCTGACTTGTCCTGGTCCATGAACACCTCACACTTGGTGAAGAAGACGCAACAAAGCCTTTTCTTCCTGAGGAAGCTGAAACGTACTGGACTCACCTCTCAGCTGCTCAAGAACTTCTACAGCACTGCAATTGAAAGCATTCTCTGTCTCAGTGCAACGGTGTGGTACGGGAGCTGCACTGCCAAGACCAGAAAGGACTTGGCCTGGGTGGTAAGAACTGCACAGGGGATCTGGACATAATATTTGCTGTCCGGGTTTAGAAGAAAGTGAAAAGGGAAATAAAGTGTTATCACATCCTTCAGGAAAGCGGTACAGAAACATCAAGACCAGCACAATCAGACCCAAAACCAGTTTTTACCCCAGAGCTGTGAGAGCCCCCCCCCCCCCAATCACACACATGGAACCCTCTTCCATTAAAGTAAAAGGTAAAGTCTGTTAGGTTTTTGGTTGTTTTTTTTTTTTTTTTAAACCCAAGCCATAGTGGCTCATAAGGCGGGTGCTTATCCCCGGTTTCTGTAGTGTGAAGCGACCAGGAGTACAACTCCTCCTGTATGGGACGCTAGACCATCACAGGTTACTTTCCCAGTATATTTTCACTGGTACCCATTTATACTGCTGGGTGAACAGAGGCACGCTTGTGGTTCGGACCTTGCTCAGGGGTCTTAGCACAGTGAGGGTCTCAGTGGGATTCAAACTCACAACCTCCCGATCATGAGTGCAGCACCCAAACCACGACACCCCCAGCCCCACCCATCTTCCATTGACACATACTTATTCACTCGCTCTCACTCACACACACTTACAAAGACATGAGTACTTTGTCAAAGGACACTGAATCCATAAACTCTATGACTGTATTGCACTACCAGATTTTACTTCGTTTACATTCTAGTCTGTCCACCTCGCTTTAACTGATATTTTACTCCATTTTAGAACGCCTCATTCTCCGTAGTATATATCTCAGTGTTCAATTCCAATTCGTGGGTACAAAGTTTACATTTCTATATTATATTTTTACTTAAAGGTCACACATAATGACAATAAAGACTCTTGAATCTTGAATACCTGGAATACTAAAAACACTATCTCAAGAGGTGGCATTTTTACAACGCTGGTGTGCCGCGAATCTGAAGTCGTGTCACTTTTTTTCACTTTGTCTCCAACCCTTTCTTCACAGGAGACGTCCAGGAAGTTAGCAATGAACTTATTGCTGATAAAGAGACCAGAGTAAAGCTATGTAGAAAGGTCTCACTTGTTTGTTCATTTAGTCAGTCATTACTGGCTGAGAGCCATTTCAGCCAGAGAGGCGCTGACCTCAGCCGCTAATAACACAGCAGGCCGACCTCACGCCGGCTAATGCCTCGCTCGACCTTCAAACATGGTTGCTGATTCTTTGCTCAGCAGTCTCCTCTTCCTCCCTCGGCTGCTTTAAAAACAGCTATAGAAGCCAGTGCTGTAACCTTTACAGAGCTTCAGCTCATTAGGAATGCTATTGTTACTTAGCAACTTTGTCAAGGCGGCATGCCGCATTGCTGCAAGCGGTGGAGCTCTGCGACTTGGTAACTGGCTATTTTCAGCCGGACGGATTCCAGGAGCATTTCGAACAGTAAACGTGTATGACGGACGGGCGAAGTGAATACAGGAGAGGCGATCGTTCAGTGAGATTAACGATAGCCATGCAGCTGCAGGGTTGTGATGTAACCTTCCACATGGGCTTATATACCCCCAGCGCAAGTACAAGATCCCTGTGCGCGACTAATTATGTCGACGCCAAACAAAGACATTGTGGCTTAATGCAATTTAATTAAACAGCAATGTCGCAACCTGAAAGCTTTTACAAGCTCGAAGCAGGTCAAGCTAAAGGAATTTGAATTACGCAAATGCTACAGAACAAAGAAAGCACAGAGAAATGATTAAGAGCCCAAAAGGGAGGATACCTTTCTTGTGGCTTGCCTCATTTTTCATGCCTGAATATCAAAGACGTGCTCCTGCCCCTTCTTTTACAAAGGAAAGCCGCTTAAATATTATTTCAACAACATTTTAAACTTTGTGCCTGGAAGTACGGCTTTCTATTTATGCCACGAGCACATCATTCGCTCGGTTCTAATTAAGCACTGCAAATCATCTCAGTACGAGCTCTGTAACAGCTGCAGCCTCAGGGCCACCGTCATTACAACAACGTGAAATAAATTGATCACCATGTTCATTTAAATGACAGCAAAGTTCATTTCAGGTCTAATTAAAAATAAAACTAGTTGAAAGACGATGCGCCTCAGACATGACGGCACGTTAAACCGGAAGCGTCCTTTGGAGAGCGGTGTGCTCGTATGCGAAGACATTGTGATGGATACAGAACGACTGCGTGAATTCTGGTCCATCTGTCAAGAGTACGTGCTGAGTCCCAAGGATTGCTGAGACAATGGAGAGGAAAGAGACTGGAAGAGCACAGCAGGTGAACGTTTTACCCAAGAGATGGGATTGTAATTAAGGTGAGAAATGTTAGAAGGTGTGTGATGAGACGTTCTCTTGATTGTAATGGAGAGGTTTGTCTTTCGCTCCCAGGACACATCAAAGGCAGAATGAGGTGAATCACACCATCATTACACAGCTGGATGACTGGGAGGGTCTCAGAGGAGCTCCACCATGAAACTGAAGGCGACAGTAGAAGAGAGGTTATTCAGAAGGTCAGAAAGGCGAATGGGAAATGTAGGCTCTACAGACTTGTTCTTTGGTTCTTGTGCTGGGGTCCAGGGACCCCCAGGGCATAAAGAAGCACAGCTAAGGAGTGTGTGACTTTTTACCTTCACCACGAACTTGTTTTGGTGGAGGAGGTGTAGTCACCTGTGTTTGTCTGTCTAATGGTTTATTAGCTAGCAGGATTACAAAAAGGTTACGTTCGAATATTCATTACATTTTTTAAAAGGGGTGGGGAAGACTTCGATTTTGGAGATGACTCAGGTCAAAGTTTAAACTATTTTTTAAACAATGTGAGATAGGACGATTTGCGGACTGCTTGGCTCGGCAGCGGTTTGGGCTGCACTGGGGGTTTGTGCTCTCAGAGTGTATTTATTAAATTGTGCTTCATCAGCATTTAACAGAAATAAAATCATCTGAACAGGACCATTTGATAATTTTGTTTTCTCAAAAAGATGACAAAATACTGTTTTCATATTAATCATAAAGTCAAAAGCATCCATATAGAATACGATCCTTTCCAAGGGGAAGCGATGCACCAAATTCGGTGATCATATGTGAGGCACTCCACCAAAGGTAGGCGCTTGTGACACAGACCACTTTTGAGATAAAAGCCAGAAAAGTAAAAATGGTTGATTTTTATAGAAATTCGGATTTTTGCATAAACTATTAAAACAAGTATTCAACTATCACTTGCTCACATGAAATCGACTAAAACTCACTAAAAAAGTCTTTTTTTTTTTTTCATTTTCTGGTGAGTATCCTCATAAAACTAGATAAAAACAGTTACAAACTTACTGGTTCTCGTTGCAGTTATTCACCGGGTTCGGTACAAGACACACTATAATCCATACACCAGAAGAACAGGCATGAACTATTCTTTCCATTTTGGATACTGTTTTGATATTAAAATGAGCTTCCATGCCGTTTCAGCGAATAAAATAAAGGTTATGAAGACGATATGCTCGTAAACAATGCAGGCTAGTTGCTAAGGGAGATCTTAAACGAGCACACTGATTGGTCAGCTCGGGCTTGCACATGTGCAGTGCCCATCACACATTAACGTTCGGTTTACTGCATGCTGAATTTATCTCAGACTCTCTCTTCAATAACGGTCATTAAGTTTATTCATAAGATTGCGAATACACATAATTTCTGGGAAAGGAGAGTGAAATGTCATCTGTGATGTTTTAGCAGCATTGGTATAGAAGTTAAATTTGACGTGAGAATTGGGCTTTGAAGATGCCGGAATGCTTGGCGTTCTCGAAGATTATTTCGCCAGTGAGTATTTTTCTCTGCATGCAAAATTTGATTATGGAACTTTTTTGATTATTTGATTTGTGTGTAATCTTGTCTGGACTGGACATGCTGGATCATGGGTTGTTTCGTACAAAACTAAACTAAACAAACTGGCGTGAGTCAGTTTGTTGTGTTTGGGATGATGCTGTGATCCTTATAGATTAAGATGATAATGATGAGGACAGAGTTGATGAAGCTTACTCGTATAAAGAGATCAGAGAATTTTGTTATATGGTTTTCTTAATTTCAGTGTGATTGTTTGAACCTGACAAGTGGTTTTTTTTTTTTTTGTTCGATCAGTATCATTTGAAGGCATTTGAACCTTTATATAATGGTCGAAAAGATACATACTGATCTTATCGGAATAACAGAAATTAAATAAAAATAATCGGGTTTTTTTTGTTCGTTTTTGGAGGTTTACCACGGTGACTGATGGGTTTAAAAAGGGCGTGTCAGATTAACATGAGGATGATTTCTCTTATCGTCTCTTGCTAAAACTTTTCCTAGACATGTTTTCTAAAAGTTTATATGGCTGAGGTACATAAAAATGTTTGGTTGCTAAGGACTAATGATCTTGGAAGAAGGGCAATGTTTCTGCTCATTTTTCTCTAAAATGTCTTGTGAAATTTTGAGTTGAATGTTGACACAAGAAATGGCATAGCTCGCTCAGTTTTCAAGGTATTGCCAAACTTTTTGCTGCATTTTGCAACATTGGGCCTCCTCTATTTGACGGTGTAAAAAGCTCACTTTTGGCTGCAAGAGCCTACTTTTGATGGAGTGGCTTACATATGTGATTTTCTTTTAAAGTTCTTGCACTAATTAATTTGACTGCTGTTACCTTGAACCGAGGTCAAGGGCACGCCATACAACCCAAACTGTGACCTTTCTGTGGGAGAATCTGGCAATTGTGCAATATCCTTTTAAAGTTTTAAAATTAAAAGGGATTGACTGAATCCAATATCTAAGGACACTGGTGGTAAAGGGCGATGGATCACTGATCCTAAGGTCGAGGGTTCGAGTCCCACTCTCCACAAGGTTGTCACTGTCCCCCCAGTGCAGCTAACTGGGTTATCAAAGGCGGGCCATGTCTCTCACTGTCTATGGTGAGAGGCGTGTAAAAGAACCATTGCTGACTTTCGTAAAGAGTAGCTGCAAAGCCGTCAGCGTGTGTCTGCCCCTTGCTAAAGGGTTGTGTCGGTAAGGGCATCCCACGTAAAGACCTATGCCAAAGCAAATGTGCGAATCAGATGATTCGCTGTGGCGACCCCTGCAAAAGGGAAAAAAGCCGAAAGGAAAAGAAGAAGACTTAATCCAATACCTAAAATGTGACCTTGAAACAAGGTCAAGTCGACTCATATACAATCCAACCATATTCACTCCTGTGGAGGACCCAAATACTAATTTGGTAATCTGACTTTCAGATAACTTGCTTCCAGAGTTATCGGATTAACAAGACAGAACACATTTCTGTAGCTCGAACTCCATTCACCCTTGGTGACGCAAAAAATTACGACTTAAAATCACAGGTACGGTGTGATGATGATCCCGGTTATTTCGAGGACGCACGACTTTGAACCTCATCTCGCGACAGATTTAATAACTTTAACAAATGTCACATGGACACTAGTGACTGAAGTGTGATGAACTCTACAGCTTAGACCAAAAGGTCAGCATCATATCGATGACTTAAAAGTGCTGTCTATAATTCGGTTATGACTATCACCCAGCTCTGGGGTTTTTTGTCCGATGTAAAAAGAGGGGCCAGTAATTAGAATGTACAGGACATTAGTGTTGAGCTGTCCGCTTCAACATATTATAATGCATTGCTGTGCTTTAATGGAAAATCAATGGCGAGACAAGCCTGTCACCTTCGTGTCAACGCAAACGCAATCTTCACATTGATATGTGGAGAGTGTGTAAGATTGATTCAGCATGCCAGAGGATTTTAAAATTGTTTTCCGAGAGCTTATCGACTTGCAAACGACGAACCTTGCATTATCTCTTAAAACCCGATGTCTGGCGAACGGATTAATCGTTCCTTCCTTCCTTTACCCCTCCCTCCTTTATTCCCAATTCACTTCCTCTTTGTGCTCTTCTCCATCTCTTGAACTAAGTGCCATCATTAGGCTGACCATCCTTACCAGTCTGACAAAATTTGAGAACATTTTCCACTGAGATCAATTTATAAAGTACCACACAACCCAATATACTCCAGTTTCCTTTTTACAACATGTTCAGGAAATCTGAATCAGATTTAAATCCTAGTCAAATTATATTGTACAAAGGTATACAGCATGCGTATTTGGAGGCAATCTACCACACTCGGAGGGAAAGCACTATCCTGCCTACTCATATGAATGAGCTCACAGATGCCCGTGATTGGCTGGTGATTGTTATGAGTGACAGGGAAGTAAGCGTATGCCGTCCCTCCCACCCATGACAGCTCGGCCAGTTAGCTCCCATGGACTCCCGGTCACGGATGGCTGTGGCAATAAACTGAATTCAAACTTGCGATGTCTCGGTTAAAAGTCACGCACCTTGTCGGGAGCCCTGTAAAAGAGATTTAAGAAGACTATAAACCCGGTGCTTTTGCTTTGGAATCAAAAGGAAAACTTTTAAGAAATATACTGCAACTTTTTAAATCAGATAAACGGTTCTGTAGATAATCAGACCTTGTGGATATCATAGTCCTGCGTGGTTCAACATTAAAAAAACCTCAGGGAGGCTAATGCTGACGAATGAAGCGAACTTTGGATACACCAACTTTTCTTACGAAAATCAGGGTTCAATTATTTTCATAAACATTTGGTTGAATTTTTAAGAAAGACAGTCATTTAACATTCCCGACAGATGTTGGCGACCGTGTCCATGATGACTAGTAGGCGTGTTCCCCTGTTTCGCCAACATTTCGTAAAATACCAAGCAAATGTCAAGTGAATCTTGCGATTAAATCACCCAACCCAATAAAGGTGCTGAGCAAACCTGCCACAGATATGGAAGATGGACTTCCAGAATATTGCAAGCGGATTTCTCTCAGGAAGAAGCCCAACAGCTGCTGCCCTTCAGGAACAATTTCGGTGTCTGGCTGCTGCTCTGATGAAACTCAAAAATTTGCTATGTTCCTTAGCATTAGTTGCTCTCACTTAAAGGGTTGCATCTTTGGAGTACCCTTCAGGAACTTCTTAAAGAAACATAGTACTTAATGAAATGTCCATATTAGCCAGGTTTTGCCTGCTGGGGTCTCCAAGCCCTATATATTCTAAAATAAGACATGTGATAGAATATCTTCCATCACCAAGTTCATTTAAGTCTATCCCCAGACAAACTCGGACACGTCCCAGGTGGATACTGACACAGATATTCACCAACACACCCATGCGTACTGCTGACCCTGAAGCGATGAGACAAAAGTTTGCATAAACACTCAAATATGCAGGGGAGGAACCCTGACTGGGGGTATAAAGTTTCACAAACAGTTGAGCGCTGCACTTGCACGCCCCCCACCCCCACCGTATCCTCCTGCGTTCAAAAACTAGGCTCATTAAAATAAACCAGATACTTTCGCAATTAATCCTGAACCCGATAAAACATCTTACATCGGAAGAGAAAAATCTGATCAACTTCAGCATAAACTCACCTTCCCGAAGTCCCGCACATCGAACAGCTCAAAGGGATCGAACAGCTCGCTGTTCCTCAGTCCGAACTTGTCATGGCACACCTTGAGAAACGTCCGGATGTTCTTCACACAGAGAAACTGAAATAAAAACAAAGTAATTGAGCAGATTCTTCTCAGCATCGGTTCATCTTTCATTTCAATCTTCACAGTACATTTTCAATGAAGTAGCAGTCGTTACAGTATTGTCACAATAGCAGACCATGTGAGCTTGCTATAGTTGAAGCAGATTTAATTTCCTGTACTGCTGTCTCGTATCCTGGTTTCAGTATGGATGACTACGCGATGCCAGATGTCACTCGGCTTGAGACTGCTGAAGTGAAGGAACACTGGTGATAAACTATAAACAGTCAAGAGTGACTGTGTGTCATTTATTCCAAATCTGTGCACGGACCAATGAAACAGCTTTATTGTGCCCCTGTGTTATAAAAATCTGATCCTCCCCCCTTCTATAACAAATCAATCCTTATTATATATCCTGGAAGGGTACAGAAAGAGTAGGTGTTGCTTTGGTTCCGACTAGGCATGTCTCGATAGCCACACAGTCAAGCTATCTCCACCAGGCAGCGTAGATAATGCAATAAACCGGCCCATGTGGGTCCTGCCTTTAATTGCCTATGTACTCATCTCACAATATGCCACAGCACTCAAAATCACGTGACCTTGATTTTGACCTTTCAAAGTCACTCAAAGTCAAAGGGGATTACATCAACTGAAGAAGCATATATGGTTTACAATCTGTCACAGTTTGCATCTGTGTGTTCATGCAACTCTGAATCCCACATATAAGCAAGTTTGGCTTTCAATATGGGAAAAGTCATCTCCAAAGCTATGCTTGACATTAGTTTGCTCTAACCCTAACCTTTGATATTCTAAAATCAATCAAGGAAGCTACTATAAAAAGTCAATGAATGCCATTCAAAAGAGCATCCATAGGAATTCAATTGACCTGAACAATCACATTGAGCAATCAGAAATCAGAGCTTAAAGATAACATTAATTGACAGATGCCTCCAAACAATGTGTTTCCCAAAACACCATGTCTGTCTGTCTTCCTTTCGGCTTTTTCCCTGTTAGTCGGGAGTCGCCACAGCGAATCATCTGATTTGCACGTTTTTTGATTTGGCAGAGGTTTTTACGTCGGATGCCCTTCCTGTCACAACCCTTTTTAGCAAGGGACAGAAACACGCTGACGACTTTGCATCTACTCTTTACGAAAGTCAGCAATGGTTCTTTTACATGCCTCTCACCATAGACAGTGAGAGACATGGCCCGCCTTTGATAACCCAGTTAGCCGCACTGGGGGGGACAGTGACAACCTTGTGGAGAGTGGGACTCGAACCCCCAACCTTTGGATCAGCGATCCAGCACCCTATACCACTAGACCACCACTGTCCCTTCCCAAAACACCATGTAACACACGCAATTTCATGTACAGCTCTGAGACAAATGGTCTCTTCCTGTGTACGAAAGCTTTCCCTCCAAGTTTGGTGAAAATCTTGACATGGGTGTGGCCAGGAATTTGTTCAGAGACAAATGTCAGTACTTACAATTTACTTAAATATATACAGCAGGACACCTACGAATTGCATAACTGTAATCTATAAAATTAAAAGTCCTGAATGATTCACCGGGGTAGTCTAAAATAAAAGTGGCAAGAAGCAAACTTTTGACCGCATATCAGTGTCTTCAGGGTTTATAAAGAGTTTGTGTTGACCCACGATTTGACTGCACACAACATATATCAGTATCTACGAAAGTAGACATGGAGCATGTGCACACTGAGGACTTTATTAATGAAAGTGCCATTTATACAATAACACTCAAAACACACGTACAGACATATAAACACATCAACATACTGTATAAATAAACCATGAACTGGGAGCCCTTATTTCAGCAGCTTCTTGATGCCTTTACTAACAAGTATTCACACAACAACAGCACACACTGCATTACTGTTCGCAGCAATCAGTCCCACACCACAACTCCAACCGTAACCATTATGTCTCATAGACGCTGGCATTTACACACTGGTACAAATGTGAGATTAACTATTGTTCGGTACACAAAGACCCACTGCAATCACTGTGCTCTAGACACAGCAGCCTCGTCGTCATCAGTCGAAGTGAACATGTGCACTCTTACAATGTGTACTACGGTTCAAACTTTCTCTAATTTAATACTAAGTTGGTGAGAATCAGTGGATGAGGACTGTAGCTCTCCAGGACTCCAGTGAGAAAAAAAAAAAAAAAATACCTGAGGTTCAACAAAACCAACCTGCCATAAAACACCCTCCAACTAACAAGCAAGCCAGCCTGAAATTTTAAGCCCCAGACTGGAAGAAAGGATAACCCGAAGCTTGTAAGCAGCCACTGAGGTAACATGGTGGGTATTTTTGATTTGGCAAAGCCACAAGTTACCTCAAGTAACAGTAATAAAGCCATAAGAAAATGTATTTGTACCCACCAGAATATACAAGAGAAAAGCATCATCAACTGAGGCTATGATATAATATGCAGGGGTTTTAAGGTAACACAGTGACGTCATAAGATAGTATACTGAGGCGAGAAAACAACAAGCAAGACCGAAAAAGTAATTGAGGTGATAAGATAACAGAACGAGGCAATGAGGGAAATAAATGAGGCCAAAAATAGTAAAATAAAGCCATGAGATAATATAAAGATGTCATGAGATAATATGTTAAGGCTACGAAATAACAGAAGTGAGGCCAAAAATAATTCATTGAGACCATAAAGTTTCATAATGATGTCATGAGATAATATGTTAAAGCTCTGATATAAAATATAGCCTATCGAGGCTGTGAGATTATATAAATGTTATATAAATAATATAAATTGTAGAATACAATGAAGACAAAATAATCATAATGTATTAAAAAGGCAACATATCATACTGCGGTCATTGGATAACAGAATGAGACCAAAGGATAATACTGTGAGGTCAGAATAATAAAATGAGGCGTTGAGATAAAAGAGTGATAGTAAAAACATACAATGAGGCCATAAGATAAAAGACTGACGTCGTGAGATAATATAATGAGAATACATAATAACAGACTGAAGTCAATATACTGAAGTCATGAGATATTAAACATATTATGTTATGCCTTGATTGAATAAAATTAAGCCATGATGGCCATGAGGTAGGATAATTAGATCATGAGATAACGTTCTGAGGGAATAGATAACCTTGGAGGTCAGTTGCTTAATCTATTTCAAGAATTATATATTATAACAATTTCATCAGGCTTCATATTGAAGATATGAGATAGTATACGGAATCCATGAGATAATATATTGAGATCTACAGTGTAGTCATAATATAATGTACTGAGAACACAATACAATATAGTGGGAAGATGAGGTAATATATTTGGGTCATGAGATAATATCTTGGTCATAATAAATGTATACAAAAAAATTATATAGTACATCAAAGTCATGATATAAATTCATAAATCAATAAGATACTACGTTATACATAATATCCTCAATCGCCTCCGTGCTTAGGGAGGAAATACAGAGCTGGAATATGCAAATTCATGGACAAAATAGTAAAACCAAGCATCTGTGAATCTCTTAATTTCAGGAACTTGAGTAAAATTACATCCTCTGCTGTGTGAAATTGGTTTGGAGAGCTTTTTATACACCTTTTAATTGGATTTTTTTGCAGACTGGTCTAATCTGGAGCATGGCATCTTATGTTTTATTTGTTCTATAGATCGTTTTTATTTGTATTTAAATGACTCTTCAAATATGTGCTTTCTTGCTCTAAATCAAATCAACGGAAAGGGGATGTTCCGCCCAAGCCACAAAGGCTGAGCTTGCCTGCTTTTTCAGCAGAAACCAATCAAATCAGACAAAAAGGTAAAGGAAACAAAGCTGAGAGGAAGGTCGGGGATGGTCGAACAGAAGACGAAAGAAAACAAATAACGAAAAGCTGTCATCCTGTGACAGTCTACCCTGAAGCTGCGCTGCACTTACACACAGAATAATGTATTAGCTTTCTCCTCCTGAGGTTCACTTTCCTCACTGATCCTGCTATCCTACTGTGTTTCACAGGAAGCTTACAGAGCAACAACCAGCAGCAAAAACTGTAGTCAGGGAAAGAAGAGAGCAAGAAAAAAAAGGCATGAGATGAGACAGAAACAGAGACAGAACTCCTTAGAGAAGGTTGTTGTGTCTGAGTCAGATGGAAAATAGGACGAAAAGTAGGTGAAAGAATGAATGACAGTCTGGTAGACTGATGTTTAACCCACTGTGCTGTTCCCAGAACACTGGTGAGAGGGTCAGACCATGTGAACAGGATGCATGGGATCCAACCAGATCTGAGCAATACAACCAGAAAAAACCAACAACACTACAATACTTTCTGGCGTTTCTCCAAAAAAGATATTTTTCACACTATATAATGTAATGTATATATATATATATATATATATATATATATATATATATAATGTAATGTATATATAACTTGAATTTGAACTGTCGAAGATAACCCGAGGGAGCTTCTACAAGTATGGAAACAAAATGCAAACTCCACATACTTGAATCCAGTTTTTTCTTGCTCTGCATTGAACGGGGTTAATTACGATGCCACCATGCCGGCCCACTGCCCAGCTTAAAAAAATTGCACTCAACTGTTTTGCGGAACTGTCCCAAACCTTGATTACAGTGCATAAACTCCGAGGCATTGTTTCAACAAATTCAAACATTGTAACATTTACCACCACCATTTTATATCCATGCCATCAGGAAAGAAAAAGTCCAGTGATAGGAGAATCTGGTCATCCAGTTCATTCAGATTGTGAGGTAACTTCATTTTATTGCCACATAATGTTGTTGAGCTGGACCTGACCAACTGAATCACCAGTGGTGACCATGTGCTATAATCAGGACTAAAGGCGATCCAAGAAAATATTACAGAACAAAGATTGGGGGGGGGGTTGCCTTTTTTTGGCCGGGCTGTGTGTCCTGTACTGCTCTAAATGTTCTGAAACAAAAACCGACAACACACGTCACCCATTTATAAGTATATAAATACTGGAGCAAGACAGGCACTCATGTACTCGTTATTGCTCTTTGCTCAATTGAGTGGTGTGTGTGTGTGTGTGTGTGTGTGTGTGTGTGTGTGTGTGTGTGTGTGTGTGCGTGTGTGTGTGAAAACAATGCTATTATGAATGCTGCTCATTTCTGTGAAATCTTGACACAATATTCATATCACGATACAATAACCAATAAATCAGACAATCCTGGTTCAAACAGACAAGATGCTCACAAAGTTTGAGGATAAAAGTGAATCAGTGGTGAGGTGATGGATCAGTCAGAATAAAAGACATCTGTGAAACTTCTGTATCTTGAAACTGAACCTCGACAAATCTCCTGAGATGGAGGAGGACAGAGCGGAGGAAATAAGTACGACCATAAAACTCCCACCTCAACACCAAACCTCACAAAGACAGAGAAGCTTTCAACTTAAACTCAGGACCTATGTAACACACAAGAAGCATGCTCACAATAGGATGAAGCAAAAACTTGATTGTTTGGGGAAAACTTGGAATGCAAAAAATATATGCGCCTGAGACGGAGTAAAGCCTGCCGTGTCCCGCATGGAATTAGATTTTCCGAAGTGCCCTGTCTCTTTTTAATCTTTATCATCATGTAAACGTAAGCATCTTCCACAGGAGAAATGTATTCTGATTTAATCAAACACACGTGTGAACACATTCACAAGAACTGCTTCAATCTGAGGACTATCGAGAACGCCAAGGCAACTCATGGGCTAAACCACTTAATCCTCAAGAGCAGGGGTCTCCAACCACCGAGCCGCGGACCGGGACCGGTCCGTGGCTCAATTGGTAGTGGGCTGCAGAAGAAATAATTAATTATTTCCTTTTTATTTATTATCTGAGTCTGAATGATCGTTATTTTTAAAAAATCTTTTATTTTGAACAATGACCAGATTCTCTCGGTTACATGTCGGTCATTTGAGCGCTAAAATGTAACCCACAAGGGGACGGTATATGAACAGAGACGTGTTGGACATGTTTCAAACAATAGCGGGGATTTTGGGTCAGACTAAACCTGAGCCTTCAATCTCCCCGCTGGTGCACCATCACCTGTGGGTTTTTTTTTTGTTTGTTTGTTTGTTTGTTTTTAATGAAGTTCAAGTTCTACTTCATAACCAACTTCATTTCGGCTGTTGAAAAATAACATTCATGGAGCTTTTTTTATTATTTTTATTGATAATAATAATATTAATATAAACAAATTATATTTACAATATAAACAACCCCCCCCCCCCCCCCCCCCGGTAAAATTGGCAAGCGCTGACCAGTCCTCAGTGATAAACGGGTTGGGGGGGGGGGGGGTCACTGCTCTACAGCAGGAGTTTCAATCTTATCCACAAAGGGCCGGTGTGGGTGCAGCTTTTCACTTGAACCAAACAGTAGCCACACCTTCCACCTGTTTCAATCACTGTTCTCCAAAAAAAGAAAAGAAAGAAAGAAAAGGGGAAAAGCCACTAGACTGAACATTAGTGTTTTAATTTTGAAGTCGGATGGCAGATGTCTTGGTGATACCACTTTACTGTTGAAAGTCAAACTCAAATAGCTTAAAAATGGGTGATGAAGGAAATAATAACATCCACAATGTACATTTCAATTTGAAACATTTTTATCAAACTTCAGCTAGACAGAGCTCTTTTTTTAATTCAATTATATATAAGTTGAATGAACTGAAGACTTTCTAACCAACTGAAGTAAAATTTTACTGGCTTTCGAGCTGGGATGTTTTTGAGCTTTCACCGGCTCCATTTTAAGATCTTAAAGCAAGGTGATCTCACCAAGATGGCTCGACTTTAGAACTGAAACACTAATGTGAAATCTATTTTTTTTCCTTTTTTTTTTTTTATGATCGGCGAATGAAACAGGTGGAAGGTGTGGCTACTGCTTGGTTGAAGTGAAAACCTGCACCCACACCGGCCCTTTGCGGATAAGATCGAACACCCCTGCTCTAGAGTCACAATGAGGCTTGAGCCCATCTCAGACGACAATGGGTGGAGGCGGGGGAAACACTGAATGGCTCACTGGACCATATCATGGCACACACACAAACATTCACACCTCGAGTCGATCGGAACAGGAAGTTAGCCTAATGTAGATGTCTTTGGACTGTGGAGGAAACCAAAGTACCCATGCATGCACAAGAAGGAAATGCAAACCCCAAACAGATACGCTTCAGCTCGGGAATCGAATCCACGACCTAAGAATATCAGATTCAACTAAATTGCCCTGAAGATTTTCAGGTCACACAGATGTTAAGCTTTCTCTGGAGAAAGGCTCAACTGGGACTTACTGGAATAGCAGGACCAAGATGAATAATGCAGGCTGGTAAGCAATATGTAAATCTGATAGCGTTATCCAAACACCATGCGTATCATAGGAACCCCTCAGTGATGTTATTGAATCAAAGGCAAAACCTCCTATAGGAAAACCATCTGTTTTAAAATCAAACACATCCTCCTTTAATCAGTTATGACATCTGAGGAAGAGATGGTGGGAAACAAAGGCTGGAAAGAGGCTAACATTTTCCTGAATTACTCTCCCTGCCATACTTTCTTCTTTATATTATCTAGAAGCTTGGTGCAGGAATGGGTCTGAGATGACAAACCACTGACTACAATACATTCATTCATGTATTGCATTCATTCATTTTCTGAAACGCTTAATCCTAATTAGGGTCGCTGGGAGGCTGGCGCCCATTTCCGTCTAAGTGAGGGCAGAGTACACCAGGCCATCACGGGGCAGAAAAACGCTGACGGCCATGCAGCCTAATCTTTTCAAAAGTCAATAGTTCTTTTACATGCCTGTCACCATAGACAGTGATAGAGATATAGCCAGCCTTTGATAACACAGTTAGATGCATTGTGGGGGGCAGCAGTGACACACCATTGATAGTGATGCTTGAACCCTAGACCTTGGGATCGGTAATTCTGCACCCTGGCACTGGGCCACCACTGCACCAATCACAAAACAATTTGAGATAAATTACATGAATGTAAAAACTAGGTGCTGTATGTCAGAGTACCGCATCCATTTTGGGGAACTGGTCCGACAAAAAAAAATAAATAAATAAATAATAATAATAATAATAAATAATAATCGGTTAAAAATGTACTGATTGGTCACTTTTTATGGTGCCTTCTGACCCAGTGCAGACAAGATCATAATGCTTGCTTTAATAATAATGCTTTAAATAAAACATTTACGTTTTGATGGTCAAACCCTAAAGGACCCCTTGCTCCCCATACAGATACACTACATAATGTACTTCCTGTTGGCCAAAACAGAGATAAGCATTCCGTCATCATACATTTTGACACTGCAAGGATTGTTTGCCCCTTTCATGCTTCCAGTTTTCATTTGGGAGAAAAAAGGAAGAATTCATGCTTCTGTAAAGTCATTTTAATTTGTTGTTGTTGTTTGGATGTTGTTTCAGTACAAAATGCTACCATGTGTTACCATTCTAAACAGTGTTGTGTCTTGGTGCTGCTCTGGCCCTTTGAACCAGAAGATCTCTGTGTAATTCAATGCAGTTCAGTTATATTTGTATAGCGCTTTTTACAATCGACATTGTCGCAAAGCAGTGACTGTGTAAAGTTCCAACAACAGGAGTATACATAAAGTCAAGTGACGTACTGTCCAACAGCCCAACGAGCCCTGACTGTCCAGATAACAACAACTTGTAGTGGATCTTTATCATCATGTGCACTACCTGACCTCTACAATCAAACCTCATCAAGGCATTGACACTGACAAAGACTGGCAGGTTCTGTCTGGTACAAGGACTCTGCAACATCAACAGTTCTTAGTCTGGACCAAGTGTCAAACCAAATGAAGGCAACCTCACTTCATTTCCACTTCTGGTGACATTAAAACATAGTTGTGCTCATAATAAACACCGTCATAATTCAACTAATAATAATTTTTTGTAATAATAATAATTATTATTATATATTATATATTATATATTATATAATAATAATAATAATAATTTTTTAATAATAATTTTTCCCCCCGCCTGCTGACTTGCGGGGGGAAAAATGTACATGAACACCTTTGGGAAGGGTTTTTTTTTATTTTGTTTTGTTTTGGGGGTTTTTACAGCATACACTTGTTTGCCTCCATGCTGAGCAAGTCTACAATCTATAGTTCTAAACTCTACAGCCTTCTCCCTGACAAATTTGGTGTAATGAGGTACCCAAGCGGGGTTGCTTTCCTCCTTGATTCATAACTACACTGTTCAACTGTTCCCAACAAGGACGAGTCCACATCATTGAAGTCACCCGACATGATGCAATCCCTCACTCTCCATTCATCATCTCCCAGAGACTCATCCCTTCTTAGAGCAGTTTACGTGGTGTCGTTAGTGTAAAGACCACTTATGTTGAAATAAATTAATTAAATGATAAATAATGTGAATGCCTTAAACCTCTTTACAGACATTCTCCAGGGGCCGTGTGGTTGAGGTTGTCTCCTCAGTGCACAAGCTATGATGACCTCAAAATTACTCCTATGTACAATAGCAAGACCAATTCTTTGATGCTTGGTGAACGAGTTGAAAGTCTGAGGTGTCCAAGTAATGAGCAGATAAAAGCTATAAGAAGATCTGCACAGAATGAGCAAGTCTTGTCAATCAATGGCGTGGCATTTACAAAATCGGGTTGCGAGTGCCAAGGACCGAATCAAATCTCTAACAATTCACAATTCTTTTCTCTGTGCATTCATGGCTCACAAGCCTCCTCTGACCTCATCAGTCATTTCACTGGGACATGCAAAGACCTGCTGCCATCATTCTAAAGATTTTCTTCTGGCATTAACGGATTAATGTGTCAGGTTTATCTTCATTCATCATCAGTATTCTGATCAGGGTCGGGGCAGATCCAGAGGTAATCCTGGTAATACTGGGTGTACTGAGGGATGAGGATTCATCCTGGGTGAGATGCCAGACCATCACAGGCCACTGTAGTAAATGTCTTGAGATTTGAAAGCACATTATATTGTTGCCTTTAACAACTTGAATGCAAAGTAATGTTTATACAGCACTACTCGGCCCATACATATTTGCAGTGCTTTTATCTCGTTATGATTTATTAGCGTCATTTAGGTGACTTCCTCGACCATGTAATATCCCGACACGGTACTACTATAAAGTAACATGAGCTATAACAACACTCAACTCGTATCAGCCGACAACAGTAAATACTGTTGTATACTTTCATACTTTCATACTTTCAAAACAGGTAGACTATACTAATGGTCTGAGAGAAATGAAGCAGTACAGCTCATACAATAATGTTTCGACGGTTTAAATTTACATCATAGATCGTCTCACGAGTTTATTGATTCTTTGGCTGCACATATTTAAAACTGAACAGAAGTGTAAAGGGCTGTGAGAGTGGGTTTTTGTGTGTGTGTGTGTGTGTGTGTGTGTGTGTGTGTGTGTGTGTGTGTGTGTGTGTGCAGCTGTTAGCACTCTACTATTCTCTCCGTGATTACCTCAGAGATGGCTAATGTCATTAGCATGGAAAACAGCCCCTTAATTACTCATCTGACTCTGGGGTGTACATGCTCAGCTTCATTAAAATAATCGTCTTCATAGCCCGGATAAATAATTACTCAATCACCGGAGATGCCGTGTATGCTAGTTAATGATCAGCAGAGCACTGGGCATACTGGTGAAGCGATGATGTTCTCGTCAGAATGCTGGGCATCCTGACGTTATGGTGGTTATATAAAATTAAGGATCTTGTTTTGCACCAAATGCAACCTGAGGCAAACATATCAACAGGGTGGATATCAGGTATCATTTGTATTAGATCAACCAGGTTGCAGTTAATAATTAAAATGCATATTGCTTATATAGTTCATGTACAGTTCATGTAAGAGCAATTACATAACATCCAAATACCTTCCACTTAATCTTAGTCTTCTGATTATGAGAGCTTATGCAGATGTGTGGGTGTTTTCTCAACACTTTACTGAAGCGACTCGGCCAATATCACCTGACTGAGTCGTACAAGAACACATTCCCATTCATGGGCCACACTCGGACAAAAATCAGATTAGTGTCGGCATGTGTTTAATTAACTGCTAGATTTAATTTGCGGGCAAATATAATATGCAATAGAACTCATTTTCTTTTTCTTTGAGAGGAGCAGTAACACTTCCTTTTCACACCTCTACTTTGTTTCGGCAGGTGAGAACACAGCAATTATATTCTGTGTGTGGTCCAAAGCATCAGGTCCACGAGAATCTGGGCAAGGTGATCTCAGTCCACTTCCAATTCAACTGTTGGAAACGGACCAAGGTTTCAGTGAGACCTGGTTTCGTTGAGGAAACGGTTCAATCTTGAATGGACCTGATAACAGGAAGTCACCCAAACAGCCTGAGCCCAGAGTAGAGTGTTTCTGCAGCACGACAGTCCCATTCTAAGATCAGTCTCTGGATCTTGCAGTTAGGGCTCATCTGAAACAGTCTCCTCTCTCTCTCTCTCTCTCTCTCTCTCTCTTATTTAGAGGAAGAATCATGTGAAAGCTTTGTAAGGCAGATGTGTTGAACAAGACCCTGAACTGACAGCATCAAAGCGCAGCTCCTCACCACTGATCCCTTCAGACACAAGGATTAGGGAGGGTGAGCCCATCACAGCCACTTGGCTTCGACACCTACACTTTCATCAGCCTACAGAGACATTCCGGGTCTTTTCATGAAAGAGATTGTGCTGAAGATCAGAACTGTACCCGTGCACTACTGACAGCCAGACTAAAAGTGCTGCTTTAATCTGGCAGGGCATGGCGAGGGCAAGGAATGATGGGTCTTCTGAGATGCAGACATGTTACTGAAATGCAAATACTGAGCTCAAGAGCAGCCTGAAGATGCTTGGCTTTGACGTATTCTACAATGACGTGTTCAAAGCAGACGTTCCCCAATACTAGTGATGCAGGGGAAGATGAAAAATAGGGTGAGATAGGGCACGGCGTCAAAACATGTTCATCTCTCCTGCCACACACACTCGGCTTGTTACCAAAACACGTTTACTGTTTAACTGATACAGAGCTAAAAATAAGTGCAGCTGATGGATTGTTAGATCCATTCATCCATCTATTCATCTTAACTGAACAGCTTAATCCTAGGATCAAGCGGAGGCTGAAGCCCATTCTGAGCGAAGTCAGGACACCCTGAACAGCTTTCCAGTCCATGCGCAATGACACCACACACTGGTTGACAGATGTCAGGTTTAAATATTTCAGGATTCACTAGCAGGAGGTTTGAATCAGTGGCACCTAATCTCTAAAATGTGATGTTTGTTTGCAAAGATATGCTGAAAATGTTTCCATGGGATGTACATATTTTTCCACATAACTGAAAATAGGCTTCATTACGAAATAAATTAAAATAAATAACGTCCTGGGGTCCTGTGGGGCAATTGGCTTGCATTACACTATCAAGTATAAAACCCAGTGTCATCTGCCCTCTTATTGAACTTGCAAGCTTTGGGTCTCTGCCACGTCGAAAACTGTAAAAATGTTTTTGTTGTAATTCGTTACTTTGTCGCTTTCTGCAGACTTTAGTCGAGGTGAGTAAGAAGAACAGACTAATCTCATGTTCGGATTGAGGGGGAGGGGGGGGAAACCCTCCTCATACAAACACAGAGACGCCCTTCTTCCAAACCACAAGATGACATCACTACAGAAACTGCTGAGCATTTAAAGTTCATGAAGTCAAATATCTTCCTTTGTACACTTCCTCAGACCTTTGATTTTTTTGGTTTTCGTCCCATTTATTACATGGGTTTTGTAGCCAGCATGTCTAAGAGAAAATACAATTTCGTTCTTTATAGCCTCGGGTTTTGTGTTTAGCAGTTTCAGCTCATTGAACAAAATGCTTAAAAATATTTCAATTAATAGCAGAATTAATCGCGAAACAAATGTCACTATGTTTGGAGATTAAGCAATTTATTAACTATCAATGGTGTGTGGAGGGTGGAGCCTATCTTAGCTGATACTGTACTAAGGGAAGGCGTGGTACACCCTGAACACCTCGCCAGCAGACCATTGCAGGGCAACATGTCCACACAAATTTCCCACTCACAATCACACCTGGGGCAATACGGAATAGCAATGTTTTTAGGCAGTGGAAGGAAACTGGAGTACCCAATGGAAATTTACACAAGCACAGGAAGAGCATGCAAACACCACACAGGAACTTTCAAGCCTTGCTGTGCTGAGGCGGACATGCTAATCACAAAGCCACTTTACAGCGTCCTTTAAAGCATATTTTTTATTACTTAAACTTTTCTTCACGTCCCAGAAACAATGAACATGAGAGAAGAAAATGCCAAAGACCCATGTGATTGGATAACAGGCAATAAACAAATAAATAAATAAAATAAATGGGCAAAATATCACTTTAAATCTTTTTAATTCAATTATACTTTATCATTTTATCTGTGGAGCATTTTTTTTAATAATAATCATCATCCCAAAGCAGGGTGTTCTGAAAATAAAATTAAAATGTACCACTAATCAGAAAGGTAGAGACATACCATATTTGACGGAATAAGCACCCTGGTCCAACCCCCGTGGGTTGGTTTTTTTTTTTTTTTTCTCTCTTACATCTAATAACCACCCATGCGTACTGGTAGCAAAATGATACATTAAACTTGCCAATTTTATTCGATCAATCCCTGTAACTGTAAAAAGAGGCGTTGACTGCCTGCAAAAGTGAGTTTACACGGTATTTCGAGACCCCCTGCCACTGGGGAATGTCTATAATGCTCATCAGTAACACCACATGTGATTGTTCCACCATGCTTAAAAAAAACAGGAAAATATTTTGCTGTGTTCTCTCGGTAAATGTCCAACAACCGATGAACCATTAGAAACTGCTACAGTAAAACTCTGGGATGCTCTGAATAAATGGAGCCATGAGCCAGATATGGATCGATCAGAAAGTGATGAGGATTTTTCACCCGATTCTCATGCTCACTAACTTCATAAACTCCTGGCCATGTGTTTTTGTTTATGTTCGTGTTGATTGGTTCAACATGCTATATGCTAAAGTTGACATTCGTGTTGATTGGCTCGATTTTACTTCCATTAAAATGTTTAAAGGTACACCAGGAGGGGAAATTAAAGGGTCTTTTTTTTAGTTTATGTTGTTTTCTGTTTATTTTCAGTTTTCATGTCAGTAGTTTGGTACTACAAAATGAATAACACAAATACCAGGAAAACTCTTTTATTGTTCTGTTACTCATGTTTTACACCTCGATGGTAATAAGCACTTTCCGTTCCACTCCTCTGGTAACATTCTAATAAGCACCCTGGAAGCTTATCACGTCATCTGATTTGTACAAACAGCAGAAATTACACATCAACCTCGCCTCCGAAATAGATTTTTTTATTCCGAGAGGAAATGTATATTTAGCATTCTGGGAAGGAGTCTCCAGTGTCAGAGATAACGCTGTAACCCAGCTCTCTTCAGAATGTGTGACTTTGGTATCTCAACTACTCAATAACAATGAAATGGATTAAAAAAATACAGTCCGCTGTCCTTTCAGTAATCATGAGAGCTTATCATTGGCGAGTTAAGAAGTAATCGATTTATTATTTATTTATTATCTGAGTCTGAACGATCTTTTATTTTGAAAAATGACCGGATTCGCTCTGTTACATGTCAGTCATTTGAGCGCTAAAATGTAACCCACAGTGGGGCAGCACATGAAGAGAGGTGAGTTGGACATGTTTCAAACAATAGTGGGGATTTCTGGTGAGACCGAGCTTGAGCCTTCGTTCTTCCAGCTTTTGTACCATCACTTGTAGGTTTTTTAAGAAGAGTTCGATTAAAAACGTAACACTTAATCCTGATTAGGGAGGCTGGCACACATCTTAGCTGACTCTGGGCAAGGGCGGGGTATTATATTTTACACACAAACACACACACACACACACACACACACCGGCTGCAGTAAAATTGTCAAGCGTTGACCAGTCCGTGGTGATAAAAAGGTTGGGGACCACTGTTGTATAGCAATGACAGCAATCTAACTGGTTGACGTATGGGAAATAAACAGTTTGTATCACTCTGCAAGTCAGCTATTAGCTAACTGGACTGGCTGCTATGATATTTAGCAGCTTTTAATGAAAAAAACAAAAACAAGCCAAAAGCTGCCCATCATGAATACGGAAACGCAACACCAGATGAGGAGTTTCTTATGGACCGGCAAACCAAGACATGAAAATGAAACAAAGTGAAGTAAATAAGCTTAACCTATAGCTGGCTAACAACAAGCACGAGGCAAAAAAACCCACCAAGAGCATGAAACATACTGAAATCAAGGGCTAATCAGAGGTGACGTTATGATGCTTCCAAAGCGCTCACGGATATGGACTATGATTCCTTATTCCGAAACAGGCAAGTAACAGTGCCTGAGGAGAATGAATGAATGAATAAACAAACAAACAAATAAATAAATCAGCCATTGCTCGGTCTGTACAGAGAAAGCCCTGGTCCCTTTACAGTCCTTACACTCGGTTTAAAACGTAGTTTTTATTAAACTGTACTAAACTTGAATCCCTATTTCTGTGCTAGCAATTAGCCACCTGACAAATTTAAAATGCTTTGAGTAAGGTGCAAAAACAAATCGACTGGTTATACAAATTTTTCTTGCAAACCACTTTAAATAATAAAGGTCTTGAACCTGGATATAAAAGAGTGGAATGAGAGAGAAAGAGAGAGAGAGAGAGAGAGAGAGGGGGGAAATCATGTACAAACCTGCCTCAGAAGTGACCTGATTTACTGCAGCTAATGTGGAAAACCCCAGGAGACTCTATAAATAAATTGGCGAGGCTGAAAAGCTTTACTGTGTGAAATGCGAGAGGAATCGAAGAATACAGGATGTACGAATTTTCCTCCAATGTGTCACAGCCTGGCACAGGTGAGCCACACAGAAAAAAAACATGAAAACAAGGCACACTGACTAATGACATCGAACGTGCATCACCGTCTCATCACAGCTGCTAGAGATGGAGAGTGATACAGTAATCGTGTGTCAACAACTCATCTCCCCATTACCCCTTATCACCATGGCAACGAGAGAAAATTTACAAAAAAAAAAAAAAAAAGTGCTTTGTAGCAGAGTCCCGCATTCCTCCACACTAAAAGCAGTATGATGGAGAGATCATGTGACCAGCAAAAAACTTGCATGTTCACGTAAGAGAACAGCCGTGCTGAAATTACCTTGGATCAAGAGGTCTCAGTACGATTGTCACAAATATCTGAAACTCGACGACATCTTTCGAGGCCTCACAAATTTATTATAACGATAAAATAAGCACAGAATACAAAATCCTCACCATGTTACAATCATAAAGTTGATGGTTTATTTGAATGTACTAGTCCTTCTCAAAAAATTAGCATATTGTGATAAAGTTCATTATTTTCTGTAATGTACTGATAAAAATTAAACTTTCATATATTTTAGATTCATTGCACACCAACTGAAATATTTCAGGTCTTTTATTGTTTTAATACTGATGATTTTGGCATACAGCTCATGAAAACCAAAAATTCCTATCTCAAAAAATTAGCATATTTCAGCCGACCAATAAAAAAGTGTTTTAATACAAAAAAAAGTCAACCTTCAAATAATTATGTTCAGTTATGCACTCAATATTTGGTCGGGAATCCTTTTGCAGAAATGACTACTTCATTGCGGCGTGGCATGGAGGCAATCATCCTGTGGCACTGCTGAGGTGTTATGGAGGCCCAGGATGCTTCGATAGCGGCCTTGAGCTCATCCACAGTGCTGGGTCTGGTGTCTCTCAACTTTCTCTTCACAATATCCCACAGATTCTCTATGGGGTTCAGGTCAGGAGAGTTGGCAGGTCAATTGAGCACAGTAATGCCAAGGTCAGTAAACCATTTAGCAATGGTTTTGGCACTGTGAGCAGGTGCAGGTCGTGCTGAAAAATGAAATCTTCATCTCCATAAAGCTTTTCAGCAGATGGAAGCATGAAGTGCACCAAAATCTCCTGATAGCTAGCTGTATTGACCCTGCCCTTGATAAAACACAGTGGACCAACACCAGCAGCTGACACGGCACCCCAGACCATCACTGACTGTGGGTACTTGACACTGGATTTCAGGCATTTTGGCATTTCCTTCTCCCCAGTCTTCCTCCAGACTCTGGCACCTTGATTTCCGAATGACATGCAAAATTTGTTTCATCCGAAAAAAGTACTTTGGACCACTGAGCGACAGTCCAGTGCTGCTTCTCTGTAGCCCAGGTCAGGCGCTTCTGCCGCTGTTTCTGGTTCAAAAGTGGCTTGACCTGGGGAATGTGGCACCTGTAGCCCAGTCCACTGCTTCCACAGGTCTCCCAAGGTCTGGAATCGGCCCTTCGCCACAATCTTCCTCAGGGTCCCATCACCTCTTCGGGTTGTGCAGCGTTTTCTGCCACAATTTTTCCTTCCCACAGACGTCCCACTGAGGTGGCTTGATACAGCACTCTGGGAGCAGCCTATTCACTCAGAGATTTCTTTCTGTGTCTTACCCTCTTGCTTGAGGGTGTCAATGATGGCCTTCTGGACAGCAGTCAGGTCGGCAGTCTTACCCATGATTGTGGTTTTGAGTAATGAACCAGGCTGGGAGTTTTTAAAAGCCTCAGGAATCTTTTGCAGGTGTTTAGAGTTAATTGGTTGATTCAGATGATTAGGTTAATAGCTCATTTAGACTACCTTTTCATGATATGCTAATTTTTTTTTTTTTGAGATAGGAATTTTGGGTTTTCATGAGCTGTATGCCAAAATCATCAGTATTAAAACAATAAAAGACCTGAAATATTTCAGTTGGTGTGCAATGAATCTAAAATATATGAAAGATTAATTTTTGTCAGTACATTACAGAAAATAATGAACTTTATCACAATATGCTAATTTTTTGCTTTACTTAGACGGTGTTGCTCCTTATCTGCCAAATAAATTAATTTAATTGTTTTATAGTCATTTATTGACAACCTTTCTAATCAATTTATAGTTTTAGTTATAGAACTAATGTTACATAACATCCACAAGATTGGAATTAATTAATTCCAGTTATTACTAATGTAAGAAGCTATAAAAATTAATTCCCTCCAAATCCTCTTTCTACTTTAAAGATCATTTTAAATAAATAAATACAAACACGCACTGCTTTATGTATTATTGAGAAAGTAACAAAACCAAAAGGGAAAAAAAACAAACCTCTGAAACTGAAGACTCCTTCCATAATAGTAAATTTAAAAATAAAAAATAAATAAACAGGGCACTATATACCCTGAACACTTTGCCAGTCCATTGTAAAGTCTATATACATGCAACCATTCATAGTTACACTTAATGTCAATTTGAAGCAGCCAGTTAGTCTAATACGCATGTTTTTGGACTGTAGCAGGAAACCCGAGTACCCGAAGGAAAACTAAACAAACAAGGAGAGAACATGCAGACTCCACACAGAAATGCCCAAGCCGAGGCATCGAGCCCAGGACCTTCTTGCTGTGAAGTGTTTCGTGTATATCCAACTGGGAAGAGACCCCAGGATTGACCCAGAACACACCGGAGGATCGGTGTCTCTTGGCTGGTCTGAGAGTGCCTTGGTGTCTCCCGGAAGAGCTGGAGGAAGTGGCAGCAGAGAGGGACGTTTGTACCCGTTTACTTGGTCTGCTGCCCCCATGACCTGATCATAAATTAAGCGGAAGGATCGTCGTCATCATCATTTTTGTAAAGCACAAGCGAAATCTAATGCTTTCATGGGTTTCCTCCGGGTACTCTGACTTCCTTCCACAGTCCAAAGATGAGCACGGCTATGGCGCTAGGTGTGGCTAAATGTCTGGGTGTATATTGGCCAAGCATTAAACTGGCAGACTGTTCAAGGTGTGCCCACCATAAGCCACATCTTCATCCTCCCGGTGACTGCTGTTGGGTTACGTACTTTGGGGTAGGTTGGCATGGTATTTATGCACCTGCTTACAACCACCTGAGACCTGCTGATTTATGTTCCAGCTTGGGATTCGAATCTTCTGCCCGAGACGTGTTTATTAACAAAATAAATAAACACCATGAATCTATACTTCCTGGAGAATCCATCAGCGAGCCAAATAAATAACAATAAAACTTCATGCTTTCTGATAGATCTTTAACACCTATACACTACACTACACTGTGTGGATTATTTCCCTACATTATGGCCTCAATAATGATCTTGACACAATACTGTTTGATAGAGATCATGTGTTGTAGAAATACCTTCGAGACTTGTTATATGATGCTTTCTCAGACATTTCTACATCCGGTCGAGGCCGGTTTCAACTCTACTGAAGAGCATACTACTGTACACTGACAAACAGTGCATTATTTAGCACTTTTTAGTATTTATCTCCACCATAAAAAGACTTCTCGTCTGTCCTGGTTCTATAGAGGACAGTTTTATTCTTCTACTCACTGTGCTTAGGTGGCGTAGGCCAAGCATAAACTCCCGGACGTGGGCTGACATTTAAGCTACATGAATAATACAAGAAACACAAGACACATCCTGGGGATCGTACGATTCAGAAGGCTGCTGCCATTTTGAATGAATTGAGGAAGAGTCAAGCCTGGTTTTTTGCTGTTTATGAAGCGGTGCAGCATGTTGGTATGATAATGCTGTTAACACGATGCCGTAATTGCGGCAGCACTTTGGATGAGTGCTGGGAGTAAGTGGGAAGTCATCCTTCAGCCGTTTCTGAAAGAGGAGTGTGAACATGAACTTCAGTGTGGAATGCATCTACTTTCACCAAATCAGCAACGGCATCCGAATCTAATTATATCCTCTCCCCAAATGAGCGTTATGAAAGAAATGTGCTTGTGCTGAGATGACAGATGGAAGCATCTCAAACAGTTGGCCCAGGGAAAGGCAGCGTTCAACCCTCTGGCACGATGTAAATCCAGTCGCACCAATTAGAGCAGAGTTAATAAAGAAAACGTTGAGAAAATCATTGACGCCACTGTAGTTCTAATCCATAGCACAAAACAAACTTGATCTTGACTCTTGTTCTAAGTCCAACACTCAGGCATAAAGCTTCAAGTTAACTCTGAAACATGGACCTTAAACCTACCATGCAAGCATTAAAACCCCATCACACTCCACCACATTCCTACTACATCCTCAGAAATTTGGGTGGACGCAGTAAGAACTAGCAAGAAAAATGGAAATCGATAAGGATATGGTACGGTCTCCATGGACACAAAAACACGTGAGGACGCTGTGGAATCTGGATGCTAGAACAACCTTATTAGGACGTAGTAACAATGGGAGAAACGGTGGTAATGGCACACCTAAAATCTGGTAGGGACTTCCCTCAGTGGCAGACTTGTACGAGGACGCAAGACAAATGTAGGCTGTGGTGCAGTATTTATACAGACCGCTTGGTCAAAGTAAGAACCTGAGAAGAGCATTTTGCGATCTGATTGGTCGTAGTAAGAAGACGTTAGGTAGGGTACCCGTGCGATCAGGTGAGAACTTGCAAAAATTTCCAGGTCTTCATGGCCTTCATCTAAGTGTGATATACCAGGGGTCCCCAACCCCCGGTCCACGGACCAGCACCGGTCCATGGATCATTTGATACTGGTCCGCAAACAAAATCTTTCATGGTACAAATTATTTTTTTTAATTAGAGCTTCCAAATCTTATTTTGAAAAACGACTGGTTTCGACATTGCCACAGAAGCACTGAAAGCCCTTCTGCCGTTTCCAACCACATATCTTTGTGAGGCGGGGTTTTCTGCGGTGACAACCACCAAAACAAGACTGCGGACTAGACTCTAACCGGTCCGCGGAAACATTTTCATACATAAAACCGGTTCCTGGTGCAAAAATGGTTGGATACCACTGTGATACACCACAGGGGTCCAGACACACCCATCGGCAGGACCATCTGAAGAGACCATTATATCAAAAAATGACCCTGTGTCCTTGAAACAAGGTCAAGGTGGCCCATATACAAATCATATCCTATTCTCCCCGGAGGGCGACCAATACACAAAATTTGGTGATCCCATGTCATTTCTTTTGAATTTTATCGGAGTAACAAGCTGGACAAACGGACATTTATTTAGCATTTAGCAACGAGTCACTATATTGTTCTTCTTGTTGTAAGATGTCCCATGTAAGCTGGAGACCGCTTAGCAGTACACTAGGCAGCTGGACAGTATCCAGCTGTCTGTCTGTGCTTCTAGTTTATTGTATTTATTTGTTTCTTGCTAACAAGACAAGCTTTTTTTTTTCTTGAGATGAGAAAAATGTCAAGCTAAACCTGATAAACTATATCTGTTTATTGCCCACTGTTATACAGCGAATTAAGCAAGGAAATAAAACCGGGATCATGACCAGCATGGGAAGCTTCTTCCGTTAAGTATCATTTTCTCTCTATGATCCTGCTTCCCATCAGCTCGGAGGAAAGATAATTGATGTGGAAGCCTAATTTTGTTAGCAACCCCGGATTGCTACAGTGCTTCATTTAACACCCAATAAGAGGTAGTTGAACTCTATTATTGTAGTAGTTAATTAAGAACATTTTTCTACATTAATTGCTATTCAGACGGTGTGGAATTAAAAAAAACTCAGCAAGATCAGTAAACAAGGGAATTCTTTCCCATTCCTCAGCTACTCGGGTGTACAGGGAAACCCATAAGCGCAGGATGCAAAGAAACACAAGTAATATTTTATAGCACAATCATGTAAACTTGGGTTACCGTTTACACGAACATTTGCATTTTTCAGCTTTTCATGTGGTACAGTAAAGGAGAAGACATCTCAGAGGATTTTGTTTTTAATTTCAAATGAGTTGATCCAATAAAAATTAATGGGTCCAGGGGTAATCCTGATGTAATTTTCCATGTATCCTTGGTGAAATTATACATGATAGATAAATGAAAGCGCAGGTTCAGCGTTTTGGTTGGAATTGGGCTGCCGATTTAGAGAATAAATCTAATGGTTTAGCCTGATCTTATTCCAACCACCAACAACTCCTTAACCCTGTGTCAAACAAATGGATAAATGTTTTTGTCAAACCTTTTGTGTGAGCTACGTGGAAGGTTACTGTGATACACCTATTTTTGTTCCGCAGGAACATCTTCCATTCGATCCATCAGTCCATAACAGTGGTTCCTTTAGGGGGGGGAGGCAGGTTTTCAGGCATAGACAAGACTGATTTTCACTTCCCAAAACATAACATCACAAAATCTACTGATTAATTTTAACCTTGCCGTTCCCCAGTGGTGCATCGACAAGATTTAAATCCATGTTAATGCAACAGTGTATGGAGTACATGGAAGCAAACTGGCTGAGCTCTCACGGTAGGGAGGTAGAGTATACGCTCACTCCCTGTCACTCACAGCGATGGGCAGCCAATCATGCGCGTCTGTGAGCTCATTCATACGAGGAGGTGGAAAGTGGATCGTAAATGAGTAAAAGTGGAGCGATTTTATGTCCCAACACAAAGATGCCATTTATAGTATTTCCAGGCAGTTTCCAGGCATTTCCAGACATCTTAGTCACTAAGAGAAAAGGGGGATGGGCACATGGGCTTCACATCTGGGTAAGCCTAGTATTTTTCTTCTCACCTCAGCCAGGAGGTGAGGACTCTATATACACAAGTTTTCTATGGCCATCAATGGGATGAGCCTTTTTTTTTTTAAATAAACAAGGCACTTTGCATATTTTTATTTCCTCTTTGTTGCTTTAGCTATCGCATCTTTTTGAGGGTCCATCCCATATAGAATCATGTTTCCTGCAGCCTACAAGTCAAAAGTCCACAGGTGATGTAATTGCAGCCCAATGAGCATAAACACCTGACAGAAGGAAAGAAAAGCAGTTCTGATAGGGTAAGTGGTGATTGGGAGCGACTGCTTAGAAAGTCTGGAGTTCAAGGTGCCAATGTTAGGCCCCGATGCATGGTCCTTAACCCTCTCTACTTTAATGTCACTGTATATCATGGCTGACCCAACACAGTGACCCCGAACTTCCTAACAAGCTGGAATAGGTGTACAAAAGAATTTCACTGTGACAAAGGCTTCTTCTTCTTCTTCCTTCTTGCTAATTCTCCCAAGACTACTCGTGCTTCGTAATTTCTCACTCAAGCAAAACATTCAACCGACTGGAATGAAACTCAATAAGCGAATGTAACAAGGTTAATCTTCACTCCGAGGAGAAACCGAGATGCTAAACAGAAAGACAGGCTGAGCGAACGAGCAGTGAAAAATCGAAGAGGTAATGATGACACCTGTATCCTGCAACATGAACTAGAGCAGTGGTTCCCAACATTTTTTTATTCCGACCCCCTAAAAAGATTTTGCTCTGACCTCGCACCCCCTACATTTTATACTTTGTTCAAGGATAAAGGATGTGGAATCATACTAAATTTTATCAAAAGAAGATATTTATTTCAGAAGTTACAGCCCTGCTTCTCACACCCCTGGTTGGGAAGCCCTGAACTAGAGTGTGTTCATTCCGGCTCACTGCACTCATACACACTCTGTGCATGTGAAGCCCGGAAAGAAGTTGATTTTTAAAATATTAGCTCACTTTGCTAACTTCGGCAAAGTCAACCAAGGTGACATGGTGCACTTTAAAACTTGAAAGCTTTAATCTTTAATGAAGAAAAATGTCGACAATATAATAGAGAGGGTGAGAGAAAGTTGGTGCTTTAATTCCACTGATTCCTGTAAAAGTACGAGCAAACAGAGCAGGTCTGAGACAATTATGGTAAAACTACATTCACTCAAAACCTCCAAATGTCTGCAGCTGCCCACACAGGAACCTGAGCTCTAAAAGGCTGCTGTAAAACATCGGAGTAAAAACAAGACGAGGCAAATTTCTTCCAGAGCGCCTTCAACTATGCTGCATTTTTCATGTAGCTGTCAGTGGTACGAAACAAGAGATACTCCACTTATTTAAGGAAAGCTGTGGCCGGACAGTACAATGTGCCTTTACGTAACTCACCCCTGAAGGAAAACCATTAGCTTAAAGACCTGCAGGATTCATTCAAGCATAAAGTAATACTCTGTTCACACAGCACACATCTTAAAAAAAAAAAAAAAAAAAAAAAAAAAAAAAAAAACATAATTATTGACAACACCACACTGGAAGATGACTCGATATACGCCAAAACCTACCAATCTGTTACAATACAGCATCATACGACTCTGCTCAGATGCTGATTATTCAGTTGAACCCACTTCCCAGCATGTTCCCAAAGCTCAGTTTCGTGCCCATTCGTTCCCCTTGCTCAGCCTTCTTTGTGGTTATGACAAGGGCATTTCCAACATGCAGCGAGTACGATGGTGACGAAGGAAACATGAACAGCTGACACATAGTTAACACACTAGGGGTGCTAAAAGAAGATGGTGATTTTGCATGAATTGGCTCCAAAAGTGGAACATTTTGCCATGCCCATGCACTCTTCGCCCAATCAGCAAGGGGTTTTATACCACTGTATCTGTGACACTGATGGTGACGACTGTATGATATGATTTCATTCTATAAGACACTGAGTCGATACATGACCATACTAGCAAATCTGTTGCAATATATTATGACATATGGCATACTTGGTGATGCCACTGAATCAAAGGGAAGAAAACCTTATGGAGTTATGATGACAGAGGTTTTGGTTAAGTGACGTGTCCTTTAGCTGTTTTTTCCATCTCTTTCTGCTGATGTTGTTTACCATGCGCTCATGTCAATGGACTTCTGTTCTCCTTTACTAACTTATGTCCTTCATCATCGTCCGCCCTATATACCTTCATACATACCAACATACAATCATACTGTACCTTGGT
>CM045735.1:38189748-38289748 GCA_024760905.1 Plotosus lineatus
GCACCCATATATACAGTGGTCCCTCGCTACTTCGTGCTTCAGTTTCTGCAACTTCAGTTCATTGCGGGTTATTCATCAAAAAATTAAAAAAAAAAAAAAAAAGGGAAATTAAAGAAAAAGGGGAAAAGTTAAGGAAAATGCCACAAAACAAGGCTGATTATGCAAAAAAAAAAAAATTCAAAACAAAACCAAAAAAAAAAACAGAAAAACCAACCCAAAACCCCCCAAAAAACTACTTAAATTTTTATGTGAAGTGCGCATCTGTATGTGTGTGATTTTATATTTTGTTGACATCTTATGCGTTATTTTTGAATGTTTAATTGTTATTATAAGTGGTGGCAGTGGTGGCCTGGTGGTATAGGGTGCTGGATCGCTGATCCTAAGGTTGGAGATTCAAGTCACACCTTCCACAAAGCCGTCACCATCCCCCCAGTGCAGCCAACTGGGTTATCAAAGGCCGTCCATGTTTGTACAAAAAGTATGTCCATCTTACTGTCTATGGTGAAAGGTTCATGTAAAAGAACCATTGTTGACTTTTGTAGTCAACAGAGTACCTGCAGAGCCATCAGTGTGTTTCCGCCTCTTGCGAAAGGGTTGTGTCAGGAAGGGCATCCGACGTAAAAACCTATGCTCGGAGCGTGACGAAGGTATTTAACTTTGACACCATATTGACTGCAATATTAAAAGTTGATATGTTGAAGAAACCTAGATACTCTGCTGATTACAATATCAAAAGAATAAACTTGGATATTCAGTATGTTGATTTCAAATGTACAGTGGTATGAAAAAGTATCTGAACCTTTTGGAATTTCTCACATTTCTGCATAAAATCACCATCAAATGTGATCTGATCTTTGTCAAAATCACACAGATGAAAAAACAGTGTCTGCTTTAACTAAAACCACCCAGACATTTATAGGTTTTCATATTTTAATGAGGATAGCATGCAAACAATGACAGAAGGGGAATAATAATTAACTGAACCCTCTGCCTAAGGAGACTTAAAGAGCAATTGAAACCAATTTTTACCAAACAATTTAAGTCAGGTGTGTGTCCAATCACTGATGAGTGGCTTAAAGCTGCCCTGCCCACTATAAAACACACACCTGGTAAGAATTGTCTTGATGAGAAGCATTGTCTGATGTGCACCATGGCTCGCTCAAAAGAGCTGTCTAAAGACCTGCGAACAAGAATTGTTGATTTGTATAAAGTTGGGAAAGGATACCAAACCATCTCTAAAAGTCTGGATGTTCATCAATCGACAGTCAGAGAAGTTGTCTACAAATGGAGAGAGTTTGGTCCCAAGGAGTGGCCGTCCACCAAAGATGACGCCAAGAGTTCAGTGCAGAATACTCCGAGAGGTAAAAAGAAAAACCCTGGAGTGTCTGCTAAAGACTTGCAGAAATCACTGGCACAGTCCAATATCTCTGTGCACACATCAACTATATGAGAAGATATTTATTTTATTCTAATGTGTTTACAACATCAAATACATGATATGGCATGATGAATGAAAAGTTCCTCGTGAATCCCGTGTGGCCTGCACAGGGGGAAAAAAAAAAATCCTCCCCGGTGAATTTTTTTATCATGCTATTGCCAAAAAAATAATTTTAAGCCTGGACTTCTATGAATATTTTGAACTATGATTAAGTACCTATACCTGAATTAACAACTGACTAGACATACACTCAGTTACTCACATATGAACTGGCTATTTGTAAACAAATGGCCTATTTTTGAATATAGAAATTAAAAAATGTTTGCGCCCTTATATATGCTTCTTCACCTCTTTTCCACACTCCCCATTGCTCTGGATTGTTGAGCCTAAGTACTTAAAATCCTCCACCTTCCTTATCTCTGCTCCCTGTCACCTCATCATTCCTCTTGGGTCCTTCTCATTCACACACATGTATTCTGATTTTCTGAGGTTAACCTTCATTCCACTCCTTTCCAGGGCATACCTCCACCTCTCTAGATTTTCCGGCACTTGTTCTCTGCTCTCCCGACAGATCATAATGTCATCTGCAAACATTATAGTCCATGGAGATTCTTGTCTAACCTTATCTGTCAGCCTGTCCATCACCATCGCAAACAAGAAGGGGCTAAGAGCTGACCCTTGAAACAGTCCCACCTCCACCTTGAATTCATTGGTCACGCCGACAGCACACCTCACCACTGTCTTACATCTCTCATGCATGTTCTGCACCGCTCTAACATACTTCCCTGCCACTCCAGACTTCCTCATGCAATACCACAGTTCCTCTCTTGGCACCCTGTCATATGCTTTCTCCAGATCCACAAGCACACAATGCAGCTCCGTCTGACCTTCTCTGTACTCCCCTATTAACATCCTCAAAGCAAACACTGTATCTGTGATGCTCTTTCTTGGCATGAAACCAAACTGTTGTTCACAAATGCTGACCTGCGCCCTTAGTCTAGTTTCCACTATTCTTTCCCATAACTTCATCGTATGGCTCATCAACTTTATCCCTCTGTAGTTGCCACAACTCTGCACGTCTCCCTTGTTCTGAAAAATGGGCACAAGTACACTTCTCCATTCCTCCGGCATCCGCTCACTCTCTAAGACCTTGTTGAATGTTCTTGTCAGGAAATCTACTGCTACCTCTCCTTGACACTTCCATACCTTGTATGTCATCAGGACCAACTGCCTTTCCATTCTTCATCCTCTTCAATGCCCTCCTCACTTCACCCTTACTAAGCTATGCTACTTCCTGGTCCTCAACAGTCACCTCTTCTACTTTTTATCTCTCTCATTTTCCTCATTCATCAGCTCTTCAAAGTACTCTTTCCATCTTCCCAGCACACTTCTGTCATCAGTCAATACAATTCCCTCTCTGTCCTTAATCACTCTAACTTGGTGCACGTCCTTTCCATCTCTATTTCTCTGCTGTGCCAACCTGTATACATTTTCTCCCTCCTTAGTGTCCAACCTAGCATACAAGTCATCATACTCCTTCCATTTGGCCTTTGATACTGCTACCTTCACCTTACACTGTGTCTCCCTGTACTCCTGTTTACTCTCTTCGGTCCACTCAATGTCCCACTTCTTCTTAGCTAACCTCTTCCTTTGTACACACTCCTGCACTTCCTTATTCCACCACCAAGTCTCCTTATCTTATTTCCTTTCAGATGATACATCAAGTATTCTCCTACCTTTTTCAGCTTTCACCACTTTGTGTGCTCTGCCTTTGCCTTCTTCACCTTCCTCACCGTCAGCGTCATCCTGCACACCACCATCCTATGCTGTTTGGCAAAACTCTCACCCGCTACTACTTTGCAGTCACTGACTTCCTTCAAATTACATCGCCTGCACAAGATGTAGTCTACCTGTGTGCTCCTACCTCCGCTAAGTCACCCTATGCTCTTGTCTTTTCTGGAAGAAAGTATTCACCACAGCCATTTCCATCCTTTTTGCAAAATCTACCAACATCTGTCCTTCTGCGCTCCTGTCCTGGATACCAAACCTGCCCATCACTTCCTCGTCCCCTCTGTTGCCTGCACCAACATGTCCATTGAAGTCTGCACCAATGACCACTCTTTCACCTCTGGGGGTATTCTGCATCACTTCATCTAACTCACTCCAGAATCTTTCTTTCTCTTCTAGCTCACATACTGCCTGTGGGGCATAAGCACTAACAACATTGAACATCACGCCTTCAATTTCTAAATTGAGACTCATCACTTTGTCTGACACTCTTTTCACTTCTAGAACATTCCTGACAAACCCCTCCTTCAAGATGACTCCTACTCCATTTCTCTTCCCATCCACACCTTGAAAAAACAGCTTAAACCCTGCTCCAAAGCTTCAAGCCTTGCTACCTTTCCACCTGGTCTCCTGAACACACAGTATGTCCACCTTCCTCCTCTGCATCATGTCAGCCAGCTCTCTACCTTTTCCTGCCATAGTTCCAACATTCAAACTCCCTACTTTCAGTCCTCGACTCATGCCTTTCCTCTTCTCTCTCTGCCTTCAGACACACCTCCCACCTCTCCTTCTTCAACGTCTTCGACCAACAGTAGTCCAATTTCTACCAGCATCCTGTTGGTTAACAGCACTGATGGCAATCGTTGTTAATCCAGGCCTCGACCGATCTGGTATCACATATTTTATTGAGCATTGGTTTTACGCCGGATGTCCTTCCTGACGCAACCCTCTACATTTATCCTGGCTTGGGACCAGGATGAGGGTGGACACTGCCCCCCCCCCCCCGACTGCATTTTATACATATATTATACATATATATTTTATCCAGGCTATATTTCTTCAAAAATGCCATCATACAATCTGCATACCTGTTATGCAGTCTATATACCATGATACATTATATACAGGTGTTGTACAGGCTCTATACCTTCATAAATAGCATCAGTTTATGTAACTGTCATAGAATCTACAAACCTACTGTTCAGGCTATATACGTTCATACGTATTGTACAGCCTATATACACCTGCATACATAGCATCATATGGTCTACAAACCTGGCGTATTGGCTATATACTTTCATATATACCGTTGTACTGTCTACATACCTGTTGTAAACTTGTTACGCAGTGTAATTTCATACTGTAAGTTTGCTGAAATTACAAAGTCTATGGAGTGCTTTAGGAAGTTGGAGTCAGTGTGTATGAAATGGTCCAGTGGAGCATAGTGGGTTAAGGGACCTGCTCAAGATCCACAACAATAACTAACTGCCAGTATGGCGTGGATCCGGATATTTTGTTAAAAAAAAAACTCTGCATGTTAAAAGCTTCCACTAGTTCATGTGCATGTTGCATCATACTCAAATTCATTCAGCAGCGCAACAAGAACTCCCTGCAATCTAAATAAAACAGACAACGCCCGCATGTAAACATCAAGTTATTTAAATAGCAGGATGTGAACAAATGGTGGCAGCGAGTTTCCATGCGATGAGATGTTTTATTTATAAAGTGAAGAAAGTTTCTTCCTGTTCCACTCTCTGTTTCCCAGGGACATGCCAGGAGTTGTTAGAGCTGCGTGGGAGATGATGGTGCAGAATTAAATGTGTTCCTTCTGTTGTTCCTTTCTCTCTTTCGGTTTCCCATATCATTTCGGTGGCAGTGTTTCGCACACGGCGTTATCGGACCTGGTTATCAGCCCGTCACACTGCACAGGGAAGATAAATATAGGCAATTAAAATTTAAATTGCTGTGCACATGGCTGTGACACTTTTTCCTTTCTCGCTTTCTGTGGACCTCTTCTTTCTCTTTCAAGCTCTTCCATCGTTCTAGATTTAACTTACTTTTGGAAAACAGTATCATGGGCACAGACACAATAACATCTACATATGCGCATCATGTTAAATGGTTAATGTACAGTTCTGTTTTAGCAATACATACTGCCACAGTAGCTTAAAAGAACTCCAGACCTGTATACCATATTTTCCGAACTATAAGTCGCACTTTTTTCATACTTTGGTTGAAGGTGTGACTTATACTCCAGAGCGACTTATATGTGAAATTATTACATATAATTCTGTTTGTCATAATTTCACGTTTGTTGTTTTTACACTCACAACCACAAGAGGGCACAGGCCTGGGCTACCAGTACCTGCTCATACACAACTGAAGAAATGGCCCCAAGCTGCAATTAATGACATATGCAGCAGACAATGGTAATCGAGCGGCAGAAAAAGTGTGGAATGAACAAGAAACTTGTGAGCGACTGGAGAAAAGCAGAGATTACAGGGATCATCTCGCTACTTCGCGCTTCAATTCATGCGGCTTTAGTGCATCGCGTTTTTTGGGGGTTTTTTTTGTAATATTCATCGAATAAAAAAAAAGGAAATTCAGGAAGAATAAGCAGACAGTTACGGAAAATACCACAAAAACAAGGCCAGTTATGCAAAACAAAAAACCCTAAACAAACACAAACCAAACAAAAAAAAAACCTCCCATCAACACTAGTTACATTTTGTGAGGTGCGTGTATGCGCACGTCTGTATATGTGTGTGTATTTATATTTTATTTACATCTTATGCATTATTTTTGAATGTTTAATTGTTATTATAAGCATTTATAGCATTGAATATGCATTTATTGATATTATACACATATACAGTGGTGGTCTAGTGGTATAGGGCGCTGGATCGCTGATCCTAAGGTTGGGGGTTTGAGTCCCCACAAGGTTGTCACTGTTCCCTCCTAGTGCAGCTAACTGGGTTATCAAAGGCGTGCCATGTCTCTCATTGTCTATGGTGAGAGGCATGTAAAAGAACCATTGCCGACTTTCGTAAAAAGAGTAGGCTGCAAAGCCGTCAGCGTGTTTCTGTCCCTTGCTAAAAAGGGTTGTGTCAGAAAGGGCATCCGACGTAAAAACCTATGCCAAATCAAACATGCGAATCATTCGCTGTGGCGACCCCTAATAAAGGGAAAAGGCCGAAAGGAAATCTCTCATATACGTATATGTCAGTTGGAGGGGTTGAGGGGATGATCTTACTTCGCGGCATTCAGCGGTCGCAGGGGGGACCTCGGTCCAAATTCACCGCGGAAAGTGAGGGATCCCTGTACAATTCCTGCAATGAAGAAAACAAAAAGGAGTGCTGCAGGGAGAGGTTTGTCCACTGTGCAGTTGCGTCTCCACGTCCAGATAGTGAAATTATTACATATAATGCTGTTCGCCATAATAATAATGAACATTATTTCACATGTTTATTTTTACATTCACAACAGCAAGAAGGCAACAAGAGAGAATAAAAGCAAAGATAATTATTACTGCAAAGAAAACAAAAAATAAGCTAATCGTGGGCTTAAAGCTAGACGGTCACAGCTAGAGGAACGAATTTGCACATGGACGCTTGAGCAACGTGCATCAGGGAGATTTCTGTGAAGTAGGATCGACCCCCCCCGACTGAGGTATACGTACATATATATGTGTATATAATATCAATAAATACATATTCAATGCTATAAATGTTTATAATAACAAATAAACATTCAAAAATAATGCATAAAATGTAAATATAATATAAATACACACACATACAGATGTGCACACGCACACTCGGATGCGCACCTCACATAAAAATGTAAGTTTTGATGGGGTTTTGGGTTGAGTTTTTTGTTTTGTTTTTTGCATAATTGGCCTTGTTTTATGGCATTTTCCTGAACTCTTTCCCTATTTTTCCTTAATTTCATTTTTTTTTTTTTTTCGATGAATATTTTTGAAAAACCGCGATGCACTGAAGCCGCAGAAACTGAAGCACGAAGTAGCAAAGGATCACTGTAAATGGCTTTGCATGAGGACTTTCTTGGTGTTACTGCTTCATGCAACGCAATTGCCTCTCTATCAGAGCAAGGACCACAACGACACAAAAAATGCAAGCAGATTTCCAAGCCAAGGTAGACAGTGTCCATGAGTTTGCAACTTATACTCCAGTGAGATTTATATACGTTTTTTCTTCTTTATTATGCATTTTTTTTGGCCAATGCAACTTATAGTCCGGAGCGACATATAGTCTGGAAAATATGGTATGTAGATTTTTAATGAGCAACCTGGAGGTGGCGTCAGAAGAAAAAAAAAGAAGAAACCTTAAGAGAACCCAGTAAAAATAATTAAAAGCTGGGAGTCTTTAAAAACAAACATCGATTATTGGTTTCAGGAAAGTAGCTGGCAATAGAACAATAGTTGCAAGGTCATGTGACCGATAGATGCCAAATTGCTCATAACATGATGCTTTTACCATGCCACCAAAGTCTATGACTTTTTGCTCAACGGTTTTGGTTGTATCCCCTGGTAAAAAAGAAAGAAAGAAAAAGAGAAAAATTAATGCGATTGAAAAAAGTAATACAGGCGCTGCCCGACTTCCGTTTTTAATTGGTTCCGGATGGCCGAACATAAGTTGAAAGTGAATGCAAGTTGTTACAGTGACGTATGACGCTCATACTGTACTATACAGCCATAAATACCATTACTGCATCTCAAAAAACACCCCTAAATCAATTATTATAAACATAATATCAAAATTAATTTCAAATAAATTAAATTCAAGCGAAATAATTTCAAATTGATAAATTTTAATCATTCATTTATCAAATATAACCTTTAACATCCTCTATGATACGATACATTCTTTCTGCGTGTGAATGGTTCTGATGATCGACGGATGGTCACTTTACATGAAGCTTAAAACAGCCAATCAACGCTTACAATATGTGAGGCGCTCAATACAGAAAGTAGTTCACTTGCTTGAAACAAAGCGCGGGTTATGCGGACTGCGGCTTTCAAGTGAGCAAGGGCTTCATTGAACTCGTTTAAAACTCAGCCTGCACTGATGTGAATGACCAGCAGAGCAGAGTTCTCTCTTTCCTGAATTCGGGTTTTCATAACTCTCTTTGTTTAACTGAGTATACATGGTAGATTGTGCTTACCCAAGCAGATAGTTAATACATCTGTGTATGAGACATGCACCCATGCTAGTAGGCTTACGCTTCTGACCAACCATATTTGCTTCGGGTTACAAAAGTCCGCAAGACAGTGTAAACACAAAGATCACAGAGACGATATCTTAACACAAGAGTAACACGCTATATAACTGAGACATTATATATATATATATATATATATATATATATACACATACATACATACTAGTTCTCAAAAAATTAGCATATTGTCATAAGGTTCATTATTTTCTGTAATGTACTGATAAAAATTAAACTTTCATAGATTTTAGATTCATTGCACTCCAACTGAAATATTTCGGTCTTTTATTGTTTTAATCCTGATGATTTTGGCTTACACCTCATAAAAACCCAAAATTCCTATCTCAAAAAATTAGCATATTTCATCCAACCAATAAAAAGTGTTTTTCATACAAAAAGTCGACCTTCAAATAATTATGTTCAATTATGCACTCAATACTTGGTCGGGAATCCTTTTGCAGAAATGACTGCTTCAATGCGCCGTGGAATGGAGGCAATCAGCCTGTGGCACTGCTGAGGTGTTATGGAGGCCCAGGATGCTTCGATAGCGGCCTTAAGCTCATCCACAGTGTTGGGTCTGGTGTCTCTCAACTTTCTCTTCACAATATCCCACAGATTCTCTATGGGGTTCAGGTCAGGAGAGTTGGCAGGCCAATTGAGCACAGTAATACCATGGTCAGTAAACCATTTAGCAGTGGTTTTGGCACTGTGAGCAGGTGCCAGATCGTGATGAAAAATGAAATCTTCATCTCTATAAAGCTTTTCAGCAGATGGAAGCATGAAGTGCTCCAAAATCTCCTGATAGCTAGCTGCATTGACCCTGCCCTTGATAAAACACAGTGGACCAACACCAGCAGCTGACATGGCACCCCAGACCATCACTGACTGTGGGTACTTGACACTGGACTTCAGGCATTTTGGCATTTTCTTCTCCCCAGTCTTCCTCCAGACTCTGGCACCTTGATTTCCGAATGACATGCAAAATTTACTTTCATCCGAAAAAAGTACTTTGGACCACTGAGCAACAGTCCAGTGCTGCTTCTCTGTAGCCCAGGTCAGGGCTTCTGCCACTGTTTCTGGTTCAAAAGTGGCTTGACCTGGGGAATGCGGCGCCTGTTGCCCAGTCCACTGCTTCCACAGGTCCCCCGAGGTCTGGAATCGGCCCTTCTCCACAATTTTCCTCAGGGTCCGGTCACCTCTTCTGGTTGTGTAGCGTTTTCTGCCACACTTTCCTTCCCACAGATGTCCCACTGAGGTGCCTTGATACAGTACTCTGGGAACAGCCTATTAGCTCAGAGATTTCTTTCTGTGTCTTATCCTCTTGCTTGAGGGTGTTAATGATGGCCTTCTGGACAGCAGTCAGGTCGGCAGTCTTACCCATGATTGCGATTTTGAGTAATGAACCAGGCTGGGAGTTTTTAAAAGCCTCAGGAATCTTTTGCAGGTGTTTAGAGTTAATTCGTTGATTCAGATGATTCGGTTAATAACGAAAAAACGAGCGTTTAGAGTATCTTTTCATGATATGCTAATTTTTTGAGATAGGAATTTTGGGTTTTCATGAGCTGTATGCCAAAATAATCAGTATTAAAACAATAAAATATCTGAAATATTTCAGTTGGTGTGCAATGATCTAAAATATATGAAAGTTTCATTTTTATCAGTACATTACAGAAAATAATGACCTTATCACAATATGCTAATTTTTTGAGAAGGAGTAGTATATACATTTATTTATATATATATATATATATATATATATATATATATGAGAGAGGATTTTCTGAGTAGATCCTTCCATAAGAGTGCTCAATACTTTTCCGTAGAGCTTTCACAAGGAGCGGTGTAGAGAATTTTCTGAGTAGATCCTCTCATAAGAGAGTGCTCAATACTTTTCCACAGAGATATATTATATATATATATATATATATATATATATATATATATATAAAATCTCTGAACTGGGAAAAAGGAGGGGCACATTCAGTCTGTCGTTTGTAAACAATAGACACAGCGTCATTACGTCAGCGTGGTACGTCTGAGCTCAAAATTTGACTTTTTTTTTTTTTTTTTAAACGTAAAAGCGAAAAACGCAAAACGGATGAACATAAGTCGGGGAGCATCTGTGTATATGTGTGTGTGTGTGTATATATATATATACACATATACATATATATATATATATATATATATATATACATATACATATATATATATATATATATATATATATATATATATATATATATATGAAACTGAACTGGGAAGAAGGAGGGGCACGTTCAGTCTGTTGTTTGTAAACAATGGACGCAGCGTCATTACGTCAGCGTACTACATAGGTACGTCTAAACTCAAAATTTGACAATTTTTTGGATGAACGTAAGTCGGGGAGTGTCTGTAATCAAAAATGAAAGATAAATAAATAATTAAAAAGAGCGGTGCCTGCACAGCAGAATTGAGTATATTTGGCATTTTTAAAGTGAACATTAATTTACAAGGACAAAAAAACAAAAAAAAAAAATCAAGGGCGATAGGAAATAGAAACCTGGCTTCCTGGCGGTTGTTTAATATTGGAGTTCAAAGTGACAGGTGCAAAACATTTCAAATTCACATGCTGGACTGTATCACCTTCCATTTACTGATGAGAAAAAGACGGAAACTCGGGTTGAGCGAGAACTCGTACTGTTCATATTATACTCTAATGTAAAAGTCTGGCTCTGGAAAATGAGGAGAGCCTGAAAGTTCTGGTTGCATCCGTACCAATTATGGCAGAATGAAATCCCGAGAAGCATCAATGTGACTCCAGAATGATACAGTTTAGGTATGAAATGTGAGCTACTGAGATATTGATATATTTGTAAAGAGAATTGAATCTGCTTTAAAATGAGGGGGAACAAATGGACTGAGTTCACTTTGTCGCTAATCAGGAAATGCTACTTTTCAGAAAATAGTAAGCACAGTTACAGAACCAGGTTCTGAATGGCCGTATCTGAAACTCCCGAACATCCGTACACTGAATGAATCCAACACTCGACCAATCAGCACGAGTGCACTAGTGTCTTCCTAGAGACAGAGGAGTTCAACTTACACCAAGTCATTTCTGTTGTGAGGTTTCTCATTGGTTTTGAGCAGTGCTTCTCAAATATTGGGGCGCCAATATGATGCCAGGAGGAGCGTGGTGAGACGCCAGGGGAGCACGCTTTTCTGGAATAGTGTACGAGAATTAAGAGTAATTGCACCTCCACTCCATTAGTTGTCAGTGGCACTGCCATTGTCGCACTACAGTGTAGCGGTTTTTCGAACGAGCAAACAAGATGTGTAGTAAACAACCCCTCGAGAAACAACACAGAAAAATTTCTAACAGGAACGCAGAGAAAGGTGGAGTGAGACAGAGATATAAAGATATAAAGATATAAATAAGTTGAATGAGTTTAAATAAGGATGTATTTTTTTTTTATTTCAGGCACATTGGTGCACTTTAAACAGTTTCTATTACAGATTAAAAAACAACGTTAATGCAGTTTTTCTTTATTGTAAGTTGAACTCATGCCTTTCTTTTTTGTTTTTAATGTTAATAAAGATACAATGTTATGTATAGGTGTACTAATAATTTTATACACAAATATTATTTATAGTCGCTCATGGGGCAGTGGTTGGGTGTGAAATGTTTTTCTACCTGGAGGGGCGCCACAGAAATAATGAGAAGCACTGGTTTAGAGTTATATGATTGGAGGAATCATTCTGGAATTCTTTAAATATGGAAAGTAGTCTGGTGGTGAATGTGGATCATAAGGAAATACCCTGAGCAACGACAAAAGCCCGTTAAACCAATAAAATAAGTGGATATTTCTATTGTTTTACAAAAACTTGGTCATGGAATTCTTTCTAAAACAGCCATTTCATCATGGATAGATTGTTTTTATGAATATTTATGGATAAAGCATATCATGTCAAAGATTTTACTTTGGAGGATGGCTTTTTAGCAATATCACACTTTACTCCAGGTACACCATTTTCAACTTACTTTGGCTCTTAATCAAAATACGACCTTGCAGCTTAATCCGTATTGTATTGAAGCAGGTCATCAATGTATTTAATTTCCACAAAAACAACTGAGTGGTCTTTAAACGCAATGGTTACATTAAATACACTTCTAACCTTAATTTCCTCTGGTACACTAAACTGAATGCTGATTTATCGTTACAGACATGCTTACAATTTACTATACTGAGGGGCTCCAGTAAAACACTACAACAGGATCAGAACATTATCCATTCCTGCTCTGTTAATTATTTAGCCTGCAATTAAGAGAATGCATTTTGGAGAAACTGACGGAGAGGCTGAACTGTGTCCGTTTTGATTGTACATCAATAATTCGCCCGCAGAACCTGAAACTCTGGAACTGTTCATACTGTGATCAATACTTCATCGACTCACTCGCTGAATCATGTTTTTTACAACCTTGTGGTTGCTAGCAAGTGTTCTAGTCGATACCAAGCACCTCCTTGAGAAACAAAGAAAAAAAACATTTTGTTTTGTATTTTTTTTCCTCTCAGAAGATCACAATCACACTTCAGCACCTCTGAGTGCAGCACAGAGTTCACTTTTGGGGAAGAGCCGGTATAAAAACCTTTATTTAGCCCTTTATGGCTCATTACTCATTCATTTATTTTTCATAAGAGTTTAATCCTGGTCAGGGTCGGGATTTATCCCGAGCCTTTCCCAGGGATGCCTGGCAGCAGATTTTGGTAAGCTGAGAAAACAGTGGAAGCCCATATAGATGCAGTAAGAGCATGCAAGACTCCAAACAGACTGTAACCAAATCTCAGGACAGGCTGAAGGTTTGAGGTCGATGTGCATCTACGCGCTTAAATAAAAACAAAAAAACAATCTAAAAGGGTGCTTTATTCATTACGAACCTATTTTATATGAGCACACAGGAGAACTGAAGAAAGCAATTCACATTCATTGTATGCATCCTTAATGAACAAGCAATATGATCTCTAAGTGCTCCCACCCACTATATCCCAAACCCCTATTAAATTGCCTCTTCATCTTTTTTTAAACAGGTCTTATGAATTTCCTCTTTCGTAAAACACAGAACTAGGAAAAAAATACCTTTTTAGTTTCATCTGCTGTGCTCTCAATCCTAAAATAAGCCCTGTACAATACAGTACGTGTGTCACACCAAAGACTATTACAGAATCGCTTTTAGCACAGGAATCATTGTTCAAGGTTTGGAAGTCCATCTGTTTGTTTGTAGGTGAATAAAATCTGGACTACATCTGTGCATAGAGTCCCACCAAACTTGGTAGGAACATTACCTTTCCTGAGTCCCAGAGACCATTTGGTTTCTGAATGTCAAAAGAGAAGGTCAGAACAAGGTCTGTTCAGATAAAGAGGGCGAATAGACATGCTAATAGGAAACTATACATGAACGTTCAATTGAGACCAATCCCTTTGACCTTGGGTGATCCTGAATGACCCTGAAAGATCAAAGCCCAGCTATTTTGTGGTGATGTTTTTGGTTTTTTTTTTTTTTTTTTTTTTAAGCAATATTGCCACCCTCCAAGGCAGCACATCCTTCTCACAGCAAGAACATTCTGGGTTTGAGTCCCGGGCTTATCCAGGGCATTTCTGTGTAAGGTTACGGTGTTTTTTCTGTGCTTGCATGGATTTCTTAGGAGTGTCTAAAAAAAAAAACGGAGTCTCCAGACATTCCTAAGACATGCACATTAGCCAAATGGTGTGTTTATGTGCTGGCCCTGCTATAATCAATGAACTGTTCAGAGAGCACCCTGTCTTCACCAAGAGTCAGCTAAGACAGGCTCCAGCTTCCCCGTGACTCTTGTAGGCTTGAGCAGAATGAACGACTGAATGGTCACATCAACAAAATACAAGCACTAGAGTGGTCCTTAAAATTAGGTAAAAAAAAATTTTTTTGACAGGTCTCACCCCCAAAAAGTGTTCCTTTTTTCATAAAAACACTCCATGCAAAGTTTTAACTATTTGTTTGAATATTTAAAGGTAGCGCAGTGGACAAAGTTTTACATGCATAGTAACATTGTAAAATATGTGCTGTTATCATCAGTTCATTGTTTTCTATGAAGTGTTCACTTTTTGCAAGCTGGAAATTTTTTACGATGTTCTTGCACAACTTGCATCAAAAACTGCAGTTGATCTTCATTCTCACTAATGATACCATTGTATTCCTGAATAAGGGCCACACCACGCTCAGCATGATCATTGACTGCTTTCATGGCCTTTACAACTCTTTGTGCCGCCTTGAAATCCTCCAGATCTTCCCAGGTTTCTGGGTCTTCATCCAGGAAAGTATCAGACTCAGCTTCTGGAACAAAATCTTGGACTTCTTTGACACAGTCATTTAATTGGCAGTTTTCAATGGCCTGAATATCAGTCTGAATCTTCTTTGTGGAATCTTCACAACCTCCACTTTCCAAAGCCTGAATCATTTGACATTTGGTGGCAGCAGGAACACCAGCATCAAAAAATGCTAGCCCAACAAGTTCTTCTGATAGGTACCACATATGTCCAGCCATCTTTCTTGTAGCAGCCTTTGACACCTTGGGGTTGATTTGCTTGTATTCTATCAAAGACTTAATAAGACAGAGATCATTTTGTGGGGCTGAAGTAGCGAGTGTCATCCATGCTTTGAGATGCACTCGATTACAGAATATTACCACTTCTCCAATACCTTTGTTTTTTCAATGTCAGTTTAAACTGACTCTTAAAGAGCCACACTTTCAAACTGTAGATCACTTTGGACATGCATCTGGCTTAGTGCATTGCTCCAGGGGCCATAAATCGGATACCTCGTGCAGGAACCTCACCAAGAATTATTAAAGACAGCTCCAAAAGTTCACGATAATTTCAGTCTATACATATATTACACATGAAATGGCAAGGGTAAAAAGATCTTAGTTATTTTGAGTCATATGTCCTGTATAGGGAAAAATACAAGTGACTTGAGTTACCTCTAAACATTAATAGATTTCAATTTTATTTGATATGTGGTGTTTTTGAACCAGTTGGAAAGGTCCTACTTCACCACATCCATGAATTGAATCGTCTCTTTGGCCTTCCTCTGGGCCTTCTGCCTGGTAGTTCCAACCTCAGCATCCTACTACCAATATACTCACTATCCCTCCTTTGTACATGTCCAAACCATCTCAATCTAGCCTCTCTGACTTTGTCTCCAAAACATCTTACATGTGCTGTCCCTCTGATGTGCTCATTCCTGATCCTATCCATCCTCGTTACTCCCAAAGAGAACCCCAACATTTTCATCTCTGCTACCGCCAGATGTACCTCCTGTCTTTTCCCCAGGGCCACTGTTTCTAAACAATACAACATCATTGGCCTCAACACTGTTTTGTACACTTTTCTTTTCATTCTTGCCGATACCTTCCTATCACACCAGACATTTTTCTCTAACCATTCCAACCTGCCTGCACACGCTTCTTCACCTCTTTTCCACACTCTCCGTTCTGGATTGTTGAGCCTAAGTACTTAAAATCCTCCACTTTCTTCATCTCTGCTCCCTGTAACCTCACCGTTTCTCTTGGGTGCTTGTCGTTCACACACGTATTCTGTCTTACTGAGGCTAACCTTCATTACCCTCCTTTCCAGGCCATACCTCCACCTCTCTAGATTTTCCTCCACTTGTTCTCTGCTCTCAATACAGATCACAATGTCATCTGCAAACATCATATTCCATGGGGAACCTTGTCTAACCTCGTCTGTCAGCCTGTCCATCACCATAGCAAACAAGAAAGGGCTTAGAGCTGACCCTTGATGCAGTCCCACCTCCACCTTGAACTCTTCTATCACACCGACAGCACACCTCACCACTGTCTTACATCTCTCATACATGTCCTGCACCACTCTAACATACTTCTCTGCCACTCCAGACTTCCTCATGCAATACCATACTTCCTCTCTCGATACCCTGTCATATGCTTTCTCCAGCTCCACAATGGCACAGTGCAGCTCCTTCTGACCTTCTCTGTACTTCTCTATTAACATCCTCAAAGCAAACAGTGCATCTGTGGTGCTCTTTCTTGGCATGAAACCATGAAAACTTGGCATGAGAACATTAAAAATCAAATCTTTAAAAATAAGGACCACCCTAACGAGCACAAGGGTAATTAAAACTAGTACCCATATATCACCTATTTGCTTTATCATTCATGATGCATGTCAGTGATACTCTGTACCCTATTAGTGCTCTGCTGATTCAAAAATGTGAAGAGAAAAGAGATAATCTTCCTTAGCATTCATTTTCATCTAATCCTGAAACCCTATGTTACATCCCAGAACTCACAGGTAGGTGACAAACTGTACAGCCTACGTTGTGCTAATGTTTTTTCAACCAGCCTATAATGGACGTGTCACGCATGATGTATGCTAATCTACAACCAAAGAAACTCAGAGGAGAACACCACCATCAGATCTCCATCACTGTAATTTCTCTCAACATCATGGAGCGAAATTTCATAGTGTAATAACGGATAATTAAATTGTGTCATATCAGTGTGTATGGAAGAGGGGGAGGATGAATGAGTGCAGCAGGGGAATATGTGATGAACTGATGCGAGAACAAAAAGGAAGCTGAAGTAGGGTTCATCTACTGTACATCTGTGCGTTTCCCATTGGTGCAACAGTAGAGCGTTTGGTCATCACGACACAACGCATGCTAATCTGGGTTGTTTTCACTGAAATACCTCTAGAACGCAGATATGTACCATGTGCTTCTTTTTATATTAGAACCTGCTTTAATTCCAATTCTCGTAATTTTTACAACAAAAACACCTCAATGTTGAATTTTTTCTGGTGACATTTACACTAAATCAATACTGTTCAACAGGAACTAATTAGATTCTCCTTTTTCGGTGACTATATCTAAAAAATAAAATAAAAATACAGTACCTTCAAATTATTGGCACCCTAAAAAGTTTATAGATGGCTACACAAGTTTTCTTATGTCCACATTTTCCTCCAACATGTCTGTGCCCCACTTGAGCTATGCCAATGAAGTCCCTAGTAGGTTTCCTTATTATTGTCCAACTTTAACAAATGTCCACACTACATTTTATTACCTCCGCCGCATGGAGGGTTCGTTTATATGCTTTAAGCACGGCTTTTTTTAGTTTCTCTATGAAAACTACTCAACCAATTCTCACCAAATTTGGTGGACAGATGGGGTATGGGCCTACCAAGAACTGGTAACATTGCAAAAAATTATTGGATTCTTTCTAGATTCTTGTAGTGATCCATCTTTGGAATCATGTTGAAACAAGACACCGAATAATCTGTATTATTATTTACTATGGGGCAAAATGAATGTCGAAGCCCACGAGGTGGAGAAGTTTTATCACGACGCGAGGTTATAATGATCCATTTGTGCCCGGAAGAGGTATCTTGCTTTCTATGAAATATTCCCCAAGTTTGACCACGTCCTCTGGATAGACTTATACCTTTCCACAAAGTTATCGGTCTTGAGTGCATTCCTACGGCCATCCAAAATCTTGAAGACGTACAGGGAAAGTGCTGAGTGTTAGGGGGATTTTATAACAGTACAGTGCTTCCAGTACTATCTGGCAAGAAAACTATAAGTTCGAATGCTAAATCCTCCTCTTATTCTGTGCAGTGTTCAGCATCACACCACACCCAGACTTTAAATCTACATCAATGAAGAACATTGACAGGCTGGACACTGGGGGAAGGGACAGATCTGCATACTGTGCTGTAGTAAGGAGGAACCACTAACAGGCTCTCTTTCAGATTATCTAACAGAACATAGACGCATTGTATCAGAGCTGATCTCCTAAAACCCTGTTATCTTGCACTGATATGAACAGGCAAAGAACAAGACCATACATTTTCACCTAATTATCCTGTGAGCAAATAATTTCCAGACAGTAAAGCATCAAACAATCATACCAGACTTGGGATAGTGAGTAAAATCTGACTGAAAGGCAATAACCACTTTGAGCTAGAGAATGCCAGCCCGAGCGGATGAGTAATGATCAGAGTTACAGCAGGCGATGCTCTGCAGCGGTCAGTTTTTCTTTTTCAGGCAGGAATAGTTTCACAATCATGTCACAAAACACCCCCCAGCCTTCCAATGGCAAACAAACATGATTGCTCGTCTGGGTGAAAGTGAACGAGTCTATCAGGACATCAGAACACAGGCAGATCTCACACAGTGATGCAATTCACAAATCAGTAGCAAAAGTGGCAGCCTTTATTTTTTGATGGCATCTCAATGTAGACACGTAACAAGGGAATGTGTTCGATGTTTAGTCAAACAGCAGCACAATGAACACAGCAAGAAACTAGGTATGGTACCTCTGCCAGGCAGAAATGGATTATTAGTGTTGACATTTTGGCATATATTACAAAAGTTCTATCAAAAATGATCAGATCACCTCGAATATTTTATTAGTTGTTACTTGTACCGCACCCTACTTTAGAAAATAAATTCATCCAAATCCGTGCATATCATCTTTAGGTATCTTGTACACAAACAGACTTACTAGCTAACCAACCAGCCAACACAGGTGAAAACAATGTCCTGCTGTTTTTTTTTTTTGTTGTTGTTTTTTTTTTTAAGTGACTAATGTAATGGATAGCTTACAGATGTGACCATCTTATGTGTCGCGGTCTCTACTAAACATATCACATTTAACCTGTTTATTAATAGATTAAAAGGTTACTCTACCAGATACACCTTTATAAATTAGCTATTCTAATTGTACAAGGTATTATGTGAGACACTCCACCGAAGTCCAAAAATGAATTTTTTACACAGTCAGAGTAAACAAAAACGTTTGTCAATACCTTCAAAACTGACTGAGCTATGCCATTTCTTGTGTCAGCATTCAACTAAAAATTTCCCGACATTTTAGAGAAAAATGAGCAGAAACATTGCCCTTCTTCCAAGATCATTAGTCCTTATCAACCAAACATTTTTATGCACCTCAGACATATAAACATTTAGAAAACATGTCTAGGAAAAGTTTTAGGAAGAGATGATGAGAGAAATCATCCTCATTTTAATCTGACAGGCCCTTTTTAAACCCATCAGTCACGGTGGAAAACCCCCCAAAATAAACAAAAAAATGACAATTTTTATATAATTTCTGTTTACTCCAATAAGATCAGTATGTATCATTTCGACCATAATATAAAGGTTCAAATGATACTGATTGAAAAAAAAAAACAATTACACTGAAATTAAGAAAACTACTTAGAATAAAACTATATAGCAAAACTCTCTGATCTCTTTATACAAATAAGCTTCATCAACTCTGCCTTCATCATTATCATCTTCATCTATATCCTGATCAGCAGAAAGGATCACATCATCATCACAAACACAACAAACTGACTCAAGCACACTTTTATTAACAGATGCCTGTTCATCAACATAGCTGACATCAGTTTGTTCATCTGATAAAGGAATGAAACAGTTAAATATTTTTCAGGTCTTGACCAATTTTTGTACAAAACGAAACAACCCATGAAACAGCATGTTCAGTACAGAAAAGATTACACACAAATGAAATGAAATCAAAAAAGTTCCATAATCAAATTTTGCTTGCAGAGAAAAATACTCACCGGCAAAATAATCTTCAAGAACGCCAAGCATTCCGGCATCTTCAAAGCCAAATTTTCGCATCAAATTTAGCATCTATACTAATGCTGCTAAACACCACAGATGACATTTCACTCTCCTTTTCCAGAAATTATGCATACTCAATCTTATAAATAAACTTAATGACTGTTATTGAAGAGAAAGTCGAAGTTAAATTCAGCATGCAGTAAACAGGAAGTTAACATCGGAAGTTAACGTGTAACGGGCACTGCGCATGTGCAAGCCCGAGCTGACCGATCAATGTGCTCGTTTCAGATCTTCCTTAGCAACTAGTCTGCATTGTTTACAAGCATATCGTCTTCATAACCTTTATTTTATTCGCTGAAACGACATTTTAATATCTAACCAGTATCCAAAATGGAGAGACTACTTCACGTTCTTCTGGTTTGTGTCTTATACCGAATGCGGTGATTAATTGCAACAAAAAGCAGTAAGTTTTTTGCTACTGTTTTTATCTAGCTTTATGAGGGTACTCACTAGAAAATGGGGGGGAAAAGACATTTTTAGTGAGTTTTAGTCGATTTCACTTGAAGTGCTAGTTGAATACTTGTTTTAATAGTTTATGCAAAAATCCAAATTTCAATTAAAAATGTACCTTTTTACTTTTATGGCCTTTATCTCAAAAGTGGTCTGTGTGACAAGAGCCTACTTTTGGTGGAGCGCCTCACATATGTCAGAATGAGCACAAAAACAACAGTAAAGCAGAAAGTGTAGTTAAGGTTTAACTCCTTGATTAACGAGAACCCAGAATTCAACAGTACTGCAGTATTATATGTATATCTGCATAGAACAGAAATGTAATTATTACCATCGAGCCAGTGAACACAGTGAAGGGAGGGGTTTCCCCATATGTAAGATCTCATGCAAATTGAACGTGTTACGCTGCCTCGCACCTCTGCTCAGGAGAACACGTTGAGAACAGTAACGCAGTGTCAATGCTCACTTGTTTGCATAGTATTAAAATTACTCACAAATTTAAGCAGTGGTTTGACTGCTTCGTACATGTGCTTTATACAAAGTGCAGAGTTCAACAGGGAAATAAAACTTCTTTTGCTACATTCCATAAGGAAAAATCACACACACATTATTTATATATATATATATATATATATATATATATATATATATATATATATATATATATATATATATGTATATATATATATATATATACAGTGATATCTCGGCTCACGAAAAGTTCGTCTTCCGAACATTTATTTCCCATAAGAAACCATTAAAATGAGAATAATCCGTTCCCAGGTCCCCATAAAACAATTTTCTACTAAACAAGCCTTAAAACTACACAAAAATATACCTTATTTTATGTATAATAAATGTGCTCTTGTAGTATTGTAATTAAAGAAATAAACTGTACTGTATAATAAATTCGTTTTATTTACCTTTGTGATGGTAGTTGATGGCTTGATGGAATGGAGTGGGAGGAGGAGGGAGGGAGGGACTTACTGTTTGGAAGGAGAGTTTAGAAACGCCTACTGTTTGGAAACACCCTTAGCCACACACGCACCCTTAATAGCTTCCTTGTTCTTAAGGATGGGAGCAATGGTAGACTTAGCGTACTGGTACTGGGACGCGAAGTCACACAAACGCACACCTCGTTCGTGTTTTTCAATGACCTCCGCCTGTGGTGGGGTCTTTTTCGGTCCCATAATAGCAAAAGTACACTCAATATGGTCCAAAATGTCTAGCAAACACAAACCACTTCCACACTCAAAGAAAGGGGTGTGACGAACTGTGACGCCGTGAGCGTGCGTCAGCTTCTCGTGGCTGCCACCGTGGCGCTGTTCGACCGCGTGGTTTGATTCGTCCGCCGAAAACTAGTTCGTCAGCAGAGACTATATGATCACAAATTTAATGTTCTTGAGGCGAAAAGTTCGTGAGCTTAAGCATTCGTCAGTGGAGGTTTTACTGTGTATATATATATATATATATATATATATATATATATATATATATATATATATATATATATATATACATACAGGGATCCCTCACTTTCTGCTGTTAAATGGGACCGAGATCCCCATGCAACCACCAAAATCCGCGAAATAGGATCCCCCCCCGACTGACGTATAAGTACATGTATGTGTAAATAATATCAAGAAATACATATTCAATGCTATAAATGCTTATAATAACAATGAAACATTCAAAAATAATGCATAGGATGTAAATAAAACAAATACACACATACAGATGTACGTGAGATGTGTGTGCATGGAACGCAGATGCACACCTCACAAAAATGTAACTAGTTTTGATGGGAGATTTTGGGTTGTTTTTTGTTTTGTGTTTGTTTAGAGGTTCCTTTCAGGGGTACAACTCTCAAACAGAAGGCCATGTTGAAGAGTAATAAACCAGCAAAGGGGTTGGTTAATATTTTATCTAAGAAAAGATCAGGGCTCAATGATGAGAAGGAGAGGCTTCTCTGATTGTGGATCAAGTCGAAAGAGATCAACGGCGATGGGAATGCGGCCAAGCAGCAGAAGACAAGTGATCAAAATCAGTGAAGTGAAATTAAACCGTTAAAAATCCAAAAAATTAAATAAATAAATAAATGAAAAGTTACCAAATAAAAATAGTAGTGTAAGTTAATGTTAACTGCTATTCTTAAGTTCAAATGCACTTACTGTATTGTTTTATTGACTGCTTGTTTATTGTGTTATTAATGTTAATTATATTATTAATTTTACTGTACATGTGTTCTTATTGTGAAATGTTTATTGTTACATGTTCATCTTAAATATCTTTTTGGCTTTTTCCCCGTTCTCGAGAGTCACCACAGCAAATCATCTGATTCGCACGTTTGATTTGGCATGGGTTTTTACATCAGATGCTCTTCCTGTCACAACCCTTTAGCAAGGGATATATATTACATCAAAAATGCATGTTTGTGTCGGGTTATGTTTTTGGGAGGGGATTGGAACGAATTAATTGGTTTTCTATTGTTTCCTATGGGAATTTTTGCTTCATCTAACGAACATTTCAATTTACAAGCTCGCCCTTGGAAAGGATTAATTTCGTGAGTCGAGGTGTGTGTGTATATATATTATTATTATTTTTTTTATTATTATTATTATATATATTTATACACACACACCGTATTTGGCATGATAAGCGCCCAGGGCGCTTTAAAATTTGGAGTGGGTGGGCGCTTATTAAAATGACTACCAGCGGAGTGGAACGGTACGTGCTTATTACCATCGAGGTGGAGTGGAAAACATGAATAATAACAGAACAATAAGGGTTTTACTGGTATTTGTGTTATTCATTTTGTGGATCCTTTGTGACTTCTCCGGTTAGTCTGGCGTCCCAAAGATTCACTAATGACTTTGTATCCTTTCCCAGACTGAGACATTTCTATAATCTGCTTTGTTTCTCAGTGGATCGCGGCATGATGATGTGTGTTCAGTATGGCCTAGCTCACCTTGTCATACAGGTTTTATGTTAGGAATCTCCTAATTGGAAATGTCTGGCAGCAATCAGGCCTGGGTGTGGCCAAGAAATTGAACTGGTTTTCCCCAATAATAGAATTAATCACAATTACCTCACCTTTTAACAAGGGGGCAATAACTTTCTCACAGAGTTACATGTAAATTTGGATAGGATTTTTCTCTTAACCAATAAAATCACAACAGTAAAAGTGCATTTTTCATACATTTGGCCCCCAACTTATGAAATTAATCCATTCCAGAGCCCTTTTCGTATAGCGGGCATTTCGTAAGTAGGGGCCGCATCTTGCATGTTAAACACCTGACTCGTTCCAAGGCTCCAGTCTTTGGACTGGATAAACTCCATAAACCCTTTAAAAATAATAAAAGTACACCAATTTTGTATGAAATGTGTTAAAAGTAAAAAAAAAATCATTTATTAAACCATTTAACATTTTCTTGACATATTAAACCATTTTATTAACATACTTATTAATTAAACCATTATTATACATTTTTTTATTAACCCACACACGCACACACACACACACACACACACACACCTCCCCTCTCTCTTGCGCACGAGCGCGCTGCGGGCCATGTCCACAAAACGTGAAATTCAAAGCGCATTCCCTGCTTGACAAACTCAACTTTAATTTGATTCCTTGAGGGATCGGAATTCCAGATGAGCTCAAATGCGCCCACATTTATTAAACATTTACTGAAACAACTTAAAAAACTAAAGCGTTATTCCTTCTCTCTCTCGCGTGCACTGCAGACCACACCCACAAGACGTGAATTCAAAGTGCATTCCCTGCTTGACCATTTACTGAATTAAAACAACTTAAAAAACTAAACTAAAAAGTAAAGCGTTATTCCTTCTCTCTCTCTCTCTCTCTCCCTCGCGCGCACGAGCGCGCTGTGGGCCACACCCACAAGACGTGAATTCAAAGCGCATTCCCTGCTTGACAAACTCCTTTAATTTGAATCCTTGAGGGATCGGAATACCAGATGAGCTCAAATGCTCTCACATTTATTAAACATTTACTGAATTAAACAACTTAAAAAACTAAAGCGTTATTCCTTCTCACGTGCACGCGCACCGCGGGCCACGCCCACAAGACATGAATTCAAAGCGCATTCCCTGCTTGACAAACTCAACTTTAATTTGATTCCTTGAGGGATCGGAATATATGTATAATGTTTATATTTTATCAATAAATATCACAGTAAAAAATTTAGTTTTTCTTAATCATTACTACATTAATATTATATTAATGAGTAAGACTGTCTATAGAATGTGTTGAAGAAGCATATTTTAGCATATGCAATAGATACATATTATTTTACTTCCGGTTGATCATTTGCGGATGTAATATGATACATGGGGTTTTACTTCCGGGTACAGAACCTACGGATTATCTTCATTCGTGGGAGGGGCCAGAACCAAACCCCGCAAATACGAATCACCTCACAAAAACGAGGACCTACCGTATTGTGACAGACAGGGGAATGTGGAGTCTGGGCCCAGTAGAGTAGAGCATCGCCAAGTGGCTTCCCCATTACATCGGCGGTATCACACGATTATAGATTAGCATAGTCACACAGTATGTTCATTTTCAACTAAATTGGGTATTGGGAAGGGTGAGACGGGACCAGCAGGCTGTGAGAGCCCATTCGTCCAAATTTGGATCTTTAAGAAACCATCAGATGTTCGTTTCTGTGCTCTATGTTCTTGGACTCTGCCTCATTTGTTTCTTTGGATTACAATTGGTTTTCAAAAATGAATTCAATCCAACTGTATGTTTAAGGTTTTTATACGCTTCATTTGCATATGCGCTGCATTTGCTTGTCACATCACAGTTTAAGACGACAGATTATGTAACGTCTGTTAAAGAAAAAGGAAAAAAGTCCTTCCTTTTCCCAGCAAAGCAGCAAACGTCTTTACTGTACTGGGGAATTGTTCTCCTAAATCCTGTCTAACATTTCTGGCCCGCAATAATGACTTGTAATAACAGAGTCTCTGTGCTTGCTGTCCAAAAGCGGGGGAGGAAAAAAAAACAGCTTTCTGGCAGAAGTGGAATCTAACAAATTACAGCCAGGCTTTTGAGTACCTCAAGTAGATCTTCTGCTTTAATAATGCTTTTTGAATGTAATTAAATCATATTACACTATTTGTGCCTGACTGAAGAACAAACCAAGGTGGGGGCAAAAATTGCATGAAACCAAAGCTCTGCTCGGCTCTATCCTCTCAGCTTGTTCTCCTGTAATTGGCAAGATTGTGTCCAGTAACCAGCTGTGTCGATCCTTATTTCTGCTTTTATTATTAGCTTCTTTACTCTATTAAGCTTAATGCAGATCCACCACATTCTGTACAATGATTGGGTGCACTGAAATGATTCAGAGCTCTTAGTGGTTTTCTCATTTTTCTTTTACGCAGGCTGGAAGTAATGGCTGTGGCAGGTCTGGCTAATTGCACAAGATTCTTTTATAAACCTAAAAATACTCAGAGTTGGGGTTGAGAAAGGAAGGACGGGACAGGTGGGAAAGGAGTAGGGAGGGAGGGTCATGACAAGGTTGCTTGTAGATTCAACATGAAGTGCACCAGCAAACAGAGAGAGAGAGAGTGAGAGCGAGAGAGATTGGGAAGAAACAGAGAGAGAGAGAGAGAGAGAGATTGGGGAGAAACAGAGAGAGCGAGAGAGCGATTGTGGAAAAACAGACAGTGAGAGAGAGAGATTGGTGAGAAACAGAGAGGGGGGGGGAACAGAGTGACAGAGAGAGCGAGAGAGAGAGAGATTGAGGAGAAACAGAGCAAGAGAGATTGGGGAGAAACAGAGAGATTGGGGGAAAGAGAGAGGGAGAGAGAGAGATTGGTAGAGGAAGCAAGAAAGAGAGATGGAGAAATGCTGAGATCAAGCTAGAGATGGGAAGAGAGACAGGGAGGAGTTGAGAGACTAGAAGAGAGAGACGGGGGCAGGGGAGGTAGGGATTGAGAGACTGGGCAGGAGAAAGATGGAGGGAGGGAGCGAGGGAGCTGCACTAATGTACGGCTGGTTGTTTGTGCGAAAACCCATTTAATCATATTGATTCATGTTTATATATTACACAGGAATGCTGTAATCTGATTGATCCACTATCAGGGATTTAAAAACATTATTCTGAGTGAATACTGCATGAAGGAAAACTACTTGTTTAGTTTTTCCTGTGTTTCTATATAGTATTTATTAAAATGTTGAATGTGTATATAATCACACCTAATATAAATGCAGTCGGCTCCCTTCTTACGAAAACCCCTGAATACGAAAAATCCAGTATACGAAAAACATTTTCCTAAATTTTGGTCCTCCGTATACGAAAAAAGTTCTTCTTCAGAAAAAAGTGCCATTCAAACAATGCGGAGTTGCTCTCTCATTGGCTGTCTCCCAACATCCCGCCCCGCTGGCCTCCCATTGGCCAGGAGAGTGCTGAATCTCCATAGTACTGTACCTATAATGCTTGTTTGTCATTTGCGTAAAGGAGAGATGTACTGTTGGTTTGTGAGTTTCGTGAGTTTTTTTGAAAGTGCTCATTGCAGCTTATTTTTCGTATTTTAAGTTGTTTAATTCAGTAAATGTTTAATAAATGTGGCATGCTCTGCTGAATGTGGGCAAAACGCGGCTCAGCCGGCCCTCCGATCCCTCAAGCAAACAGGTGAACATTGGGTACTAAACAAGTATTCAAAGCGCACTTACCTGCTCGACAGATCGGAGGTCCAGATGAGCATTTGGCGGAACGTGCTACGGAGCCCATCAGAAATGTTTAAATGGTTTAATTTTCTTTTATTTTTAATTTTTAAAGGGTTTATGGGTTAGTCTTGGGAGCCTTGGAACGAATCATTACAAAAAATCACTACAAAAATCATTACCTCTACTTACAAAAACTCCAGGCTACGAAAAAGGCTCTGGAACGGATTCATTTCGTAAGTAGAGGGCCGGCTGTATATATATTAGAGGGCGACATCGCGGAGTCATGTTGTTTTTGTTGTTGTTTTATTTGTACATGTTTTGCACCATGCTCGTCTATGACAGAGAGACCCTACTACAGCTATGAGAGCACAGTCGGACGTTTAGAACTGAGCACGCTCAGCTCCTATCCTGAGCTAATATGCTATGGCAGGTCAATGCTAGCCGCACCTGGATAGCAATAAGCACAGGCAGAGATGTGGCAGACAGGGTGGGGCTGAACGACGACTCCAGTGCTTGGTTAGCAGCAATGTTCCCTCTAATTTTTCATATGTCTGGGCATACAGACAACCTCCCTGAGCACACTGAGAACCGCTGTGAGCAACATCAGAAGTGCTCGCTGTGGCCACACACCAGTATCACACCTGGGATCATAGAAAGTTTCATGGCTTGTTAAAAGAATCAAATTACAACAGCAATTTCCATTAGTTTACTTTTAATATAACTCATTTGGCCCACTTAAAATGAAAAAGACAAAACTAATTGATTGAAGATTGTTCATTTCCCTCCCTGAATTTGATATGTATGACTAGCATTTTGTGTACTGTTATGTCTGTGCTCTCATCTACTATCAAAGTATGCCAGGGTGCATTTTTAACCTTACACATAGTCTCATTCTGCACTCTCTCATTGATTGAGGTCACAAATTCAAAGGCATTGTTTTTGCTTCGCCAGCTTTGTGGTGTACTCACATACTTTGCAATGTGATCGTAGATTTGTTGAACTGACAGCATTGATGCATTCATTTTGATGGCAAGTAAAATACTGTCAATGAGAACTTTAACTTGCTCAGGGTCAGATTTTTTTTGTGTGACAGCTTGTTCTTTTTCTCCCGGTCGTTTGCACTCTCCCACAATAATGTACCAATCCCTTTTCCCATCTTGAGTGTTTGTATAATTCCAACAGCATTCAAATGACTTTTCTGCTGAATGTGTCGCTTGAGGTAGTCCAGCTTCCATTTAGTCCTCGCTTACAACTTTAGCTTCGCTGCATGTTTTGCAGAGCAGACCTTTCTCACATGAAAAAGAAAAGATCTCACCCAGTTCCACCGCTTGTTCTTTTATTTGCACATACTCCGACAGCCATTCCAACTTAAAAGTAGGGGTGTCATTGAAAACCTATCATTGGTATCTATATATTGATGATAAAAAATTTCGATGTATCGATACATTACAATATTGCTGTACTGGTCCATAAATGCATTAAATATAACAGACTAAGATATCACAGTCGTTTGTATAATGCATTGAATATTTTATAATAAAGTGACCAATTACTAAAGCCAAATCTGAAATAAAAGGCAGGAAATAGTCTTCTACCAGCAAGATTTTAATTAACACCTTTTTGTATTGAACAAATCTATAAACACTTATTTACTAGTTAATTTCAAGCAAGTTGTTTCTATTCTACAAACACTTGTCAATTGAAAAGTTTAAGAGATGCATTTTTACAATTCATAATTATGATGCAAGAAGATGCACATATCTGCATTATCCGGTGATAAGTGTCTCTTGTTCAAAATGTTCCCTGCTGTTGAGAACACACGCTCTGACCGCACACTAGAAGCAGGGACATACCATTTACCATACAGAGAGGCAGGACGTACCATTTACTAGGGGTGTCATTGAAAATGGCATTTACTACAGATGCTGTCATGAACACAGGAAACTTGGACTAAACACTCGGCATTACGCTAAGCTGGTTTTCGACTGAAACTATATAACGTGTTTTGGTACATTATTTTATTTATTACAAGATACCGCTTGCTCTAGTGTTATTTAAATTAAAACAGCTTTGTATGAAATTTAATATAAGATGAGGTTTACATAACGTTAGAAGTATCGATATCCCTTTTATATTTATCGATGGGCATAATTATATCGGCAATATTCCGATTGTCAATGACATCTCTACTTAAAAGAACTGCAGTTCTTTTATACTTTAGTTTGGGGAGTCGATGTATCACATTCACTGCCCGTTTGTTTCGCCATGATAAGGAGTTAGCATTAGCGTCACTTAACTCCGCCGCACTGTTATTATTGTTATGGAGCGTGTATGGGCAGAGCACATGTGCAAGTACTGTCAATGCTGTGATTGGCTGCATAGCATAATTGCATTGTATCGTATGATTGGCTGGACACCTATAATTCACTGAATTACACAGCAAATCCGTTCCAGCGCCTTTGTCGTAACGTGGGAATTTCGTCAGTAGAGGTCGCATTTTACATGTTAAACGTCTGATTCATTCCAAGGCTCCAGTCTTTGGACTGGATAAACTCCATAAACCCTTTAAAAATTATAAAAGTACACCAATTTTGTATGAAATATGTGTTAAAAAAAAAAGAATTATTTATTAAACCACTTAAACATTTTATTAACATATTAAACCATTTTATTAACATTTATTAATTAAACCATTATTAAACATTTTTTATTAACACACACACAGACACACACATACACACACACCCCTGTCTCTCTCAATCTCTCTCTCTCTCTCACACACACACACACACATTCTATGTGTATTGTATACAAATTAAATGTTTATTGTAGCGCTGCAGGCCACACCCACAAGACATGGAATTCAAAGCGCATTCCCTGCTTGACAGATCGGAGATCCAAACTCAACTTTAACTTGATTCCTTGAGGGATCTGAATTCCAGATGAGCTCAAATGCACCACATTTATTAAACATTTACTGACTTAAACAACTTTAAAAAACTAAACTAAAAACTAAAGAGTTAAGCTTCCTTCTCTCTCTCTTTCTATCACACACACACATGGACGGGATGTTTTATTTAAAGCGGAATTACAGTACCTGTTTGAAAGCTCAGAGGTCCTCACTGTATTTCTGCTTTAAGGTCTCCTTCTGGTTCTGCGTCATCCCTCCTAGCCAATGGGAGGCCAGCGGGGCAGGATGTTGAGAGACAGCCAATGAGAGAGCAACTCGCGCATCATGTGAAATTTTGATTGGCACATTTGAATTTTGAATTTCTTTTCGTAAGAGGGGGTTGTTTTCGTATCCCGGGGACGAAAACTTAGGAAAATGTTTTTCGTAACCCGGGGATTTCATGCCCAGGGGGTTTCGTAAGTAGGGGGCCGACTGTATATCTAATTCATTTGCAGTGCGTTCACTGCGCTGGATAGGTTTTCTTGTGCGCTGAGTGTGCGTGACCAGTGCGCAATTGCACAGTTGCGCAGCTTAGAGGGAACATTGGTTAGCAGTGGAAGGTGAGCACTTCTGGTCATACTGCTTGGAAATTTTCAGTCTCTGCAAAATAAGATGGACCAACTTCATGCTTGGATTGCAACGCAGAGGGATCTACAGGTCTGCTCCATGCTGTGTTTCTGTGAAACAGGGCTTGAGAGCACACTCGATGAGGCGTTCACACCAGCCGGGTACGCGGCCTTCAGAAGCGCAGCGGATAGCAACAAGGCCCGCGGCAGCCATTTTGTTTACCCGCAACTTCACTTAATTGTACCACATTCTCAGAGCAAAATTAAGAGATAATCTACAGTCAGTGCACCAGGTTTATTTAACAAAATCCGCCGTTCTTCTGCCGTGGGGTTTGTTACTATGGCTGCTCTGCTCCGGTTCTCCCTGAAGGCCGTGTAGCCGGCTGGTGTAATCGCCTCGTCGGGTGTACTCCCCTTGAGCCAGGTTTTACAGAAACACAGCATGGAGCAGTCCTGTAGATCCCTCTGCGCTACAATCTGAGCATGAAGCTCGTCCATCTTGTTTCGCATAGACTGAACATTTTCAAGCAGTATGACCGGAAGTGCTAACCTTCCACTGCTAACCAAGCGCCGGAGTCGTCGTTAGGCCCCTTCCCGCCTGCCACGTCTCCGCTTAGGCTTATTGTTATTGCGGGGAGCTACCATAGCATATTAGCTCAGGATAGGAGTTGAGCATGCTCAGTTTAAACGTCCGAAAAGACTTCACTCTCATTGCTGTAGTGGGGTCGCTCGGTCATAGACGAGCATAGTGCAAAAAGCAAACAACATACAAAACAAACAAAGAAACAATTTGACTGAGAACTCCGCGACTTCTTCCTCTAGGCAACGCCATCTTGGAGAGGTCACGTTCAATGTAAAAAGACATGAAGTGTAATTATTCAACTTTATCCTTTTGGTATCATTTGTTAAACATGCTACAGAACATAAAATCTCACAAACAAACATTCTAGACATTAACTTGGGTACTGTACTGGAATAATAATTGAAAAATACTTTAATACTGGCTTTACAACAGTCCAGATGATTATTCCTCTTCAGGCACTTCAGAGGAAACTGTCGTTTCTTCAGGAGAAAGACTTATTTCTTCAGAAGAGACATCCAACTTCAATACCTTTTCTAGTGCTTAGCCAGCGAAGACACACAGCGTTTGAGTGGCATCATAGAGTTTAACTGGTAATTAAAACACACTTAAAAAAGGCTCATTGACAACTTGTGCGCGAATGTGGAAAAAGAGGTGTTACGTGATCTCAACCAATCAGCAGGAAGGAGGACAGCCATTGGCTGAATTTAAATCACGTGACAGTTGCTGGGCAATCCGTGAATATGCAAACTGCAAGTGCAAAACCGCGAATAGTTAAGGGCCTACAGTATCCCACAAGTTTGTCGCTACTAACTACCTACTCATCTTCTAATGATGTCACAGAGAGTCCCTGCCACCCTTGCATATAGTATAACCCAGTGGTCCCAAACCTTACGCCATGGCCTGGTTTCATGTAAAATAATATTTTCACAGACCAGTATATAAACAACTAAAAACAAAATGCGTAAAATTACAAATGAGGCCCACCAAAGATGCTTTTTTTACTCATTTTTGCTAGCTTGTGGATTTATTTTCTATTGTATCACATCAGGTGACCGAGTCGAGTGGTTTTTCAAAATAAAAGATCTTTCAGACTGATAATTCTAAAAATATTTTTTATTCAGGCTTTCTGAGGGCCCAGTACCAAATAACCTACGGACTGGTACCGGTCCATGGCCCGGTGGTTTGGGACCTTTGGTATAGACCACTTAGCAGTGCTCATTAATACTCTGTTTCCCATCCATCTTAAAGCCCCCTGCAGAACCTCACACACTGTTTCTATTTGGTCTTATAATAATCACTAATTGGTTATCAATTAATTCATTCATTCATTCATTTTCTGAACTGCTTAATCCTAATTAGGGTCACGGGAAGGTTGGCGCCCATCTCAGCTGACTATGGTCAAGGGCAGAGTACACCCTGGAGATCTCACCAGGCAACTGCAATTGCAAACGCAGGGCAGAAACACGTTAACAGCTATGCAAAGGTTCTTTTACATGCTGCTCACCATAGACAGTGTAATTGGTCATCCAATCATCAGCAGGCATTTCCCAAGGTTCTCCAAATTCTCTTTAGTGTTCTGAGTAACAAAGAATTGGTTACCGGGGACATTATTTGTGAATGAACCCTGAAGATCTCTACTTAGGACTATATTTGTACATCAGATATTCAGGAATTCATCAGGAGTTCTAGATGTGTCTGGTTAAGCAACAATAACAGGTACAAGAAGGATACAGAAGCTGGCATTCTCTAAATTTTGGCAAGGAGTCGTGCTGTGGATGTGGAGCTGATCATGGCAACACTGGGGTAAGTATGGGAACATCTAGGTTGGGGTGTAAAGAAATTTGAAGCAGACAATGTGCAGACATTCATTTCTAGGGGAAGTTTGATGAAACCCAGAGAAACCGGTGAATCCAGGGGGAAACCCAACATGGACAGGGGAGAACATGCAAAACATCAACCTGTCAAATCGTAAACATGCAGAATGAGACAGTGCAATATTTTTAGTGTAGTGTGAGTAACAGTGGGTGAACGAGTATGTGTTGTATTTGGAAATGATGAGGAAGGTGGGGTAGAGCGGTTAAGCAGTTACGTCTTTCTTTCCCGTCAGCACCAGTAAAGGGTGTGGTGTTGCGTGATTGGGCTGAACACTGATCGTAATTTCAAGGGGGGGCTTGTTTGACCAAAATTAATTCATGTCAGATAATCATCAGCAAAAATAAAAGAAATCAACACTATCATTAATTTATTTTTGTGTTGAACATCGTACCCAGACGCAAATTCTTTGCTTCCTCCTGGCATCCTCATCAATGATTAAAGACCTGCCATTCTGTTAATGATGTCAGGACTTACATCAAAAAAGATGGCCTGACTCCCACACAAGTGAGTAAGAAAGAAAGGGAGAAAAAAAATCTACTTCGGGGAAATATCAGATGAGAAGATGTCTTTAAAAATGTGCTTGCATGTCTGCCTCTAGCTCTAACCTAATAAGGCTCCTTGCTGCTGAACATGGGCCTTAATGAGTGGAAAACACAAGACATGATGAGCAAGATAGAGTGTTGTAGCATCCTGCGGGACCTGTCCGCCGACAGATGGGTTTAATATTCTCCAAATAAAGTCCATAATCCCTTACACAAGTGCTAAGTGAACATGTAGATTTAACATACACTAGTGCCTGTTAAACACAGCTCCAAGTTCTCCAGAAGGCTTAAAAAAAAACAAGGCTCGTGCTCTGTGGTGAGATGGTACATCAGGTCCAGACCGACCAACCAGATCGTTATATTTCATTCATTCAGTCATCTTCAGAAATTTGATTCAGGTCAGGGTCAGAGAGCCTATTCCAGGAACACTGTGCATGAAGCCGGAATACACCCTGACAGACATCAAATTTGAACAACACGCTCGTCTGCTGGATACTTTTCTTTTGCATGTAACTGTGTGCCTACTGCAGTGTGAGATTTGCAAAATCTGCTGGGACCCCACAAATTGCTGCTTGCAGATATTGTATATTTATGCTTGTGATGGACTGAAGGGCAGTTCAGGGTGTACTATGCCATTGCCCAGAGTCAACTGTGATATTTATACATTTACGGCATTTAGCAGACAAGTTACAATTTTTTTTTATATTATTTATATAAAGAGGGATAAGGGCTTTGCTCACGGGCCCAACAGTGGTGGAACTGGGGACTGAACCGCCAACCTTCAAATCAGTAACCCATTGCCTTAACCACTGAGGCACCACTGGATATGTCCGGTCTAATAGAATTGAGCAGTCCAGCATTGAAGGGAAAAATGAATATGCATTTTCGTCACATGGTAGCACCACCTGTCCATAAAGGTTTCCTGCCCCCTCTCCAAAGCTTCTAGTAGGTGCAATAAATTTCCCAAGGTATCAAGGGCTGTGCGTAAATGTGTATACATAGTGTATGGTACATCTGAGGTGTCCTCCCGTCTGATATCTGGATCTTGGACAGGTCTTAAGATTATAGTGATCTAATCAGTCATCCAGAGTCCATTTAGGGGACACTGAGAACTTATTCACATACAAGATCAACTTAAATTCATCAATCCACCGACCAGAAAGTTTTAGGTTTTGGACAAAGGACATCACCAGGCTTGAAATCAGTGAGAATTCCAAACAAGGAAACCCTCAGCTTGGACATCACTGTATTTTCCCATCCCATCATCAAAGATGAACATGGTTAAATCATCTTTCTGGCAGCTCATCATTATGAAGATTTCCAGACACCCACTTGCACCACACTATTCTCCAAGCAATAACAAAACCATGCTGACCACATGAATCTCTCACCATGCGAACGAATGGGAATCAGGTTCCAGCACCTTTGAGATACCTGTCACGCTGGAAACGAGCACTTCTATTAAAGCCTGTCTGCCATTCATGAAACCTGACAGTACACTAGATAAATCCACGTTCTCTGCTGCTCTACCCACTACGACAGGGACTAGTAAAAAATAAAATAAGATAAAATAAATTAAAAAAAACTCATACTCTAAACAGCAAAAAAACTAATGATAAAATGTTAAAAAGGGGGTTTCCCCACACTTAAAAGAGTTGCAATCTGGAACCCTGAAGCTGGGCTTAACATCGAACCTTGGAGAGAGAGAGACCAAGCTGGACATGCAAGCAGATTTTTAGAATAAAGGAAATTGAAATGATTTTACCTCCCTGCGTTAACCTCACACCATATAAATAAAATCGGTTTGAAAAGAAAATAATAAACAGATAAATAATATGCCCAAAATATTTAAAAATTAAAACCCTGTTTTGGCTCTTTATAAAGAAAAATACACTTATTTTTGCTTTATTTGGCACCACCAGCAGTCAAGCTTTCCAGGGACAGAACACACTCAGACTTTTCTAATACTCTTAACTCTTACGTAACCATCTGAGATCAGCACCAGCCTCCCCACGACCCTAATTAGGATTATGCGGTTCAGAAAATGAATGAATGTATTAATCCCACAAGTTAAATTATTTTCCCTACATTTAACCCATGCAAACTAATCACATACACACACACACACACACACACACACACACACACACACACACACGGGGTGGGGGGGGGGTTAAAATGGCCGGAGAGCAGCTGGGGTTGGGAGCCCTTCTCAAGGGCACTTCAGTCATGAAGGTGGAGGAGGAAAGTTGTCTCAAATATAACAATTTATTAATTTATTAATTTATGTATCCACATACAGAACAAAAGCGATCGCCCGGAGTGAGTGTCAGGACCAAGATTTCTGATTGTTCAAAATGATGTATTATGTAAATTGCATTCAAAACGAACCATATTGGAGGCAAATCACATAGTGGTTAGTACGTCTGACTCACAGAAAGAAAGCCTGGGCTTGATTCCCAGCTTGGGTGTTTCTGTGTGTAGTTTGCATGTCCTCCCTGCACTTGCATGGGTTTCCTTGAACAGTCCAAAAACATACACAGTCGGCAGATCTGCAGTTCCAAGTTTCCCCTATTCATGGCAAACCGAATCATCATCATATCTTATCCCCCGTAGGGTAGTGTAGCAATTGGTCTCTTCCGGAGAAGATTAACCGGGATGCAGGAACGCTTGCTACTTGTCCCCAGAAACACGCTAACGGCTTTGCAGCCTACTCTTTTACAAAAGTCAGCAATGGTTCTTTTACATGCCTCTCACCATAGTTATTGAGAGATATGGCCCGCCTTTGATAACCCAGTTAGCTGCACTGGGGGGGACAGTGCAGTGGACAGTGACAGCCCTGTGGGGACTCGAACCCCCAACCTTAGGATCAGCGATCCTGCACCCTATCCACTAGACCACCACTGCCCTGGCAAACCTAATATTTTATATCCAACAATGTACAAGAAATATAATCCACAGGGGTCCGGATGCTCTGGCCACCCGACAAGCCTTGTGTATGTCTTTGGACCTTTGTTCGTTTACAGTCTAGGGAACAACCTAACAATGACTCAACAGTGACGAACACTTTGAAGTTTAACCCTTCTCTGATTTTCAACCCTACTTTGGTCGCAAACGTTTGAAGCTCAAGTTTCTGGCATGGTGAAGTAGAAATGAGATAAACAAAATAATTGGAAAGGTCCAGAAAGTAACTGAGCCCATAAAGGAAGATGCTCATTCTTCCCAAGGCTACAAAATTCATTATGAGAATGTGTTCTGGTCCTCCTTCCTTCTTCGCATTTGATTTGATTAGCGACTGCAGTGAAACGTTTTTCTAAATGAGCCCTGTGGACTATTTAATTAGCTTCGTCTCGGTTTTGTTGCGTCATTAAAACAGTCCTTAGTTATAGGCTTTCTCCGGTAATTTTTTGGTAAATGAGTCTGAGACTGTGAAACTTGGCTTATCAATGTTTTAAAGAAATAAAGAGGAACTGAGTGTGCAAATAAACTCTCAGAGTGAAAACATCCTTCAGCCATGTGTCTTTACTCTGGGTCAGAAACAATGAGAGACAGAGGTTTTGCTGGCAAGACTGGACATGTAGATATGTTAAACACTCGCATTATTCTGGATTAAAGATAAAGTCAGCAACACTGTGATTTCTTATTAAGGAGTACACAGAACCATGAGAACTAGTGCCAAACCGACTCAGCAGTCAATTGGAACACCGCTGAGCAACGCAAAACAATGCCGATGTTCATGGGCAACCGACTAGTGCTGATTTCTACTGAATTCTTTATTCTGTTAATTAAAAATGTAATGTAAACATTATAAGTTGAACAGGTTGGGCGACATGGTGGCGTAATGGTTTGCACAATACCCTCACAACTGAAGCTCCTGGATTTGTCCACAGTCCAGAGACGTGCACATTAGGCTAATCAACTGTTAAAAAATTAACCTTAGATGCAAGTGTATGAATGGTTGTGTGTTTGTTTCTCTGCAATGGGCTGGCGAACATTCAGGGTGTAACCAAGTCTTCGCCCCAGACTCCCAGAGACTCCAATAAGAATAAGTGTTTCAGCAGATGGAAGTTAAAGTTTATTTCCATCTTTTCACAGCTTCATCAAAATTCTGACCGTGTGATGTTATTAATTTTAAGTTTTTGCGACTGCAAAGTCATGAAAATATGCTTAGCTGTCCAAATGGACATATCTATGGTACTACTAAGTATGAGCCACTACTTGCTATGTACAGAAATACATAGGTGGATACCAACAACCAAAAATAACACTTGATTGATTTACGATAAAGCTCAAAACTTTTGATGAGCGGTCTTAATATAAACATAAATGTAAATATAATAACAGAGTTAACAAGAGTCGGGAAGTCTAAAAGGGCCAACAAGGCAAAACACGCGCTCTCGAGTGGCGCATCAACAAGGTGCATTTCTATTAAGCTAGAGATCATAAGTTCGAATCCAGGTTAATGCCACAGCCATCTATGCCTGGGAGTCCATGTGAGACATTTGGCCAAGCTCTCATAGGAGGAACGGCATATGCTCATTTTTCTTCACTTCAACGGCAAATTGCCAGCCAATCATGGGCATTTGTGGGCTCATTCGTATGAGGGGGGGATAATACTTTCCCTCAGAGTGTGTTAGACTGCCCCCAAATACACATGTGCAGCAGCTCAGAGAGACGGTGACTAGTGTTGCATGTGACGGAGGGGATATGTGCATGCTTTCGCCCCACCCTGTTTGGTGGTGTCCAAAAACAACACAAAAAATCCAAACGCGACACAAACATGCACACACACACACACACACACACACACACACACACACACACACAAAATAATACTGTAACTCAGCTCTTCAAGAATTACTCTGAACTGATTACTTCAAAAAGATAAAGTAGCCCAAATTGACTCGCTTAACATTCATGACAGTGGCTGTGAATGGATTGCTTTCTCTTTCAGATCAGACGGCGAAAAGGGGGGAAAGTCGTGTCTAATTAACGACAGGGGAAGTAAAGAGACAGTGGGGTCAGCAGGGTGTCTCAGGGGTCAGGAGTCCCCAACATCTGCCTGACACATTATTTTCTAGAAGGCTTTGTGTGGTACAGACATCAGACAACTACACAGCCGGCATCACCGTCTGGGTCCAGCATGGCTCCACTGCGCATGGTGTTTGTGTCATGATGTTGACTTATACATAAACATATATAGCGAATTCAGGAAGTCTCTTCACTGCTTGGCTGGCATGCACCATATTACTTCAGTCAACGCCAAGATGGGGGAGGAAGAATGTGAAACATTTTATTGAATGAGGAAACATTTCAGCTTTTTTTTTTAATAACCAGTTGTGAAGCAACCTTTCATATTGTGCCGCTATTTTGAACAGGAAAATCAGATGCTGGTGCTTAGATACGAGTCAAATGACCAGATATCAGATCACCACTCAAAACCTTATTTAAATGTTTCAATCACAAATCTGTAAAAATGGTGTCCGTATATGGCAAGGTGCCACTGCCCCATAGCTCTTCCACCATTCGTGACGTCCACTCCAGATTTTGGGGTGTGGCTGTGGGGATTTCGAAATGGAGGACAGGTTTTGCCGTTTAACCAAAAAGACGTTCAGTTGGGTTGAGGTCAGGGCTCAGTGCAGGAATCTTGATTTCTTCTGCACCAACATTGGCAGAATGATTCCCGGGCTCGGGACAATTCTGTGTGTTCTCCCTGTGCTTGCATGAGGTTCCTCCGGGTATTCCGGTTTCCTCCGACAGTCCAAAAATATGCACATATGCATTCAGTTCAAATTTCTTTGCTGTGTGTGTGTGTGTGTGTGTGTGGGGGGGGGGCTCCAGAAATCTTCCTGACCAATTAGAATGAAGAATTGTATAGCACTGTGGTATTATATGAAGCTTGACACCATTTATAGTATTTGTTTACCAAAAGACACACAGTTTCCTTTATTCCCTGCTGCACATACACACAAGCACACAATACAAGTTTCATGTGTATCGCCACCCCCCAGCTATCCCCAACACATCCACACCCAATATATTTTCCAACTATTCTCTACAGAAACCTTTGTGATCACATGCACAGTACATATAAGGGGTAAGGGGGTATATGGGGGTGTACATTGACAAGGTGCGTGACTATTAACCCAGAGATCACATGTTTGGATCTACAGCTATCCGTGACTGGGAGTCCATGGGAGGCAATTCGACAAGCTTTCATGGGAAAGAGGGATGGCATGGGCTCACTTTCCCATCACTCACAATAATTGCCAGCCAATCACAGGTGCTAATGCCAGCCAATCACAGGGGAGGGCTAATGGCGCTTTCCCTCCGTGTTAGACCGCCTCCATTTGCAGCATTTGCAGCAGTTCGAAAAGAGGTGGTGACTAGTGTTGCATTTGCTGGAGGGGGCGTGTGCATGCTTTCGCCTCTCCCTGATTGGTGGTGGTCATGTGATAGGGAGGGCATTAGTTGACGGGTGGGAATTGGATATGAATAATTTAGGGAGAAAATGGGGAAAATCCGGGGGGGGTTACAATCCTCCAAGAGTTGCGAGAAGGAGAAGCAGTGGTAACCTGGAGATAAGGTGCTGGATCACTGATCTCAAGGCTGGGGATTCAAGCCCCACTCTCACTGGGTTGCCACTGCCCCCCGCAGTGCAGCTAACTGGGTTATCAAAGGCCGCCATGTCTCTCACTGTCTACTTTCACATGTCTCTCACTGTCTACTTTCGACAGAAGTAGCTGTATAGCCATCACCGTGTTTCTGCCCTGCGATGGCCTGGTGACAGGGTTTACTCTGCCCTCGCCTAAAGTTGGCCGAGATGGGCACCAGCCTCCCCGAAACCCTAATTAACATTAAGCGGTTCAGAAAATGAATGAATAAATGAGTTGCGGGAAGACTGTAGCCTGTCTTAGCTGACACTGGGGACACACACACGAGCACACGCACACACACTCTCTCTCTGTCACCTGGGTTTAATATGGAACAGCCAATTAGTCCATCATGCCTGTCTGAATAGTGGGAGGAATCCAGAATACACAGAGGAAACACACACTAATACAACATGCAGACTGTACCAGCTACACCATCGTCAATCCCAGGACCTTCTTGCTGTAGGGGCGGACATGATAACCACTGTGTCACGGTGCTGCCCTGTGATACATAAAAAAATCGTTGTAGACTCCTTTTGCAGAGAAAGTCTTCAGGAGAGGTCTTTAATGCACAGTGGCTATACACGGCTGAACAAAAATTACAGCTGTGTTTTCATTCTAGAACAAAGAAAAAAGGTGCACTCGGTGGGCATTTGCTGGGGGATGTTAAACCTCTTAGCAAGGGAGCTCAGTGAAAATTAGCCGATCACAGGCACCTATGAGCTTATGCATGAGGAGGTAGGTAGAAAGCACTTTCCTCGGAGTGTATTATTCCACCTTGATAGATGAGGAGGGTTTTCTAAAATGCACATCCAGCATTCTAACTCCCATAACATATTATACAGTCTTGTATTTTTTTTAAAGCAGTGTAAAATATATATATATTTTTAAATTGTTCCAGGAGCTATGAGGTATATTTAGTGTTGGATAAAGTCCTATTCAACTTATTTCCCTTTCTAGGAGTTCAGTGAAGAGTCAGCTGGGAGAGTGCTGGTGGTTATCTGTTTGTAATACCAGCCAAAAGCAGGTCTGGATGAGCACCGGCAGGAAGCTGAGGGCTTGGGGGAGAAAGATTAATGTATCCAGACTCCGCAGTCCATCATCTCAAAAGGTTGTTCCAGAGGTGCTGGTCAGACTTGATGCTATTCCACATTCATCTAAACCTCCCCACGCTACAAGGGCAAATGTGTGAGGTAAGACAGGCTGGTCAGTCAGGCCAGGAACAAGGGAGGGATTGGATATGCAACAGGGTTAAGATTTTTTTGTACATTCACCCAATTCAGGACCTTAAAAAATGATGCAAAATCAAAGCCAAATCAACAGTGAAGTGCGGAAGAAATATCTGGGTTTGGACTCCAGACATACCTGATAGAATTAAATAATAATCAGGTTCTTACCACCTGGCAGAGATTTTTATATCCAGATTACAGGGGAAGTAGTTATCAAAGAATAAAAATGAAGAATACAAACCCCCCAGTGCAGCCAACTGGGTTATCAAAGGCCGGCCATGTCTCTCACTGTCTATGGTGAGAGGTTCATGTAAAAGAACTAAAGTGGAGCTTCGGTACTCAAACTTAATCTGTTCCAGACAGCTGTTTGGATTCCGATTTGTTCAGATTCTGAATCCATTTTCCCATTACAAATAATGTAAATGGACTTAATCCGTTCCGTCATCTTTTGAACAGAAGTTAACAGTATCGAAACTCATACCATAGGTCTGCAAATTAAGTGAAAAAATGATTGAATACAGTACACTATGTTATGGTCTGTGTTGTGAGAGACTCTTTAACTGTACTGTGGTTTTTATTTTAGTGTGTTATGGTCTCTCACAAAAGAGTTGCACATTGAAATGCGTGTTGGAGAGGGGTGTGGCTGTCACACACTTGGTGGAGTACTAAACAAACAAACCTGATTCCATTTAATCACGGGCTATAAAGACTAGCAGCGCTTTTCTCGGTGCTTTACGTGTTTCTCCGCATCTCTGAACAGTGACTACAATTTCCCCCTTTCATCTATGAAAATGGGTGTGCTTTATTGTTCACAGAGAAGGCACTGCAGCACAGGCACTAGAAACACGAAAATCAAACTAAAGCAGGAATTGATGGAGCACGGAGCTGAGAGCCAGAGAGATCACAGGGAAAAGGGACAATCTTCTAGCACCGGAAAGAGCACTGCTAGTCTTTATAGCCCATGACTAAATGGAATCAGGTGTGTTTGTTTAGCACTCCACCCCATGTGTGACAGCCAAGCCCCGCTCCAACTCGCATTTCAACGCGCGACTCTTTTGTGAGGAGACCATAACACACTAAAATAAAAACCACAGTGCAGTTAAAGCAGAAGATCAATAAAAATAAGAATTTTAATCTTTGTGGTGGTGAGCATTTGGCATACGTAACTGTTGGAGAGGAAGAGAAGAGGAGAAATCTCTTCCATAACAGAGAGGGAGAGAGGAAAGCGGATTCCGTACCATAACAGCTTTGCTACCGCTTTGTATGGATGACTCTTCTTTAGGATGTTCCTTTCCTTTCTTGAAGAACATTTCTCACATGGCTTGTTTCTGCCTTCTTTTCAAAACCTTACAGAAGTGGCTCATGACCTCATCATTAAAGGTGTTCACAGCGCTGCTAGCACTTTAGCTTAGCTTTAGCGCTTTAGGGCTTGCTTTAGCTTTATGAGGGTGATACATACACAGTACTGTATCAACAACTTCCGGACTTCCCCAAAACATACATAGTATCAACAACTTCCGGACTTCCGAAAGTCGGGCACTTTTCCTCCCTCTAGGTCTTGCACATTTCTCGAGTTCGACTTCCGGTGAGGTTTCCGGGACGAAAAAAAAATTACTGATTTTGTTTTTTGTTCGAATTCCGATTTGTTTGAACTCTAGAGCATTCGGATTCCGAGGCTCCACTGTATTGTTGACTTTCGTAAAGAGTAGCTGCATAGCCGTTAGCATGTTTTTGTCCCTTGTTAAAGGGTTGTGTCAGGATGGGCATCAGACATAAAAACCTTTGCGAAATCAAACATGCAAATCAGATGATTTGCTGTGGTGACCCCTGAAAAAAAAGGGGGGGGGGGCGCGGAAGGAAAAGAAGAAAGGGCAAGAATACAGAATAACTTATGTTTCTTGTAGCTTTTACTTCCTCTAATGTTTGACAAGACCCTGCCTGACCTTTTTTTTTATTTTGATATACTGTATTAATCCCGTAAGGGAAATGATTTCCTCCGCATTTAACCCATCCAAAGTGAGTACACACACACACACAGAGCAGTGGGCTGCCACACGCATTGTGGCATAGGGGGTGCCCGGAGAACAGTTGGGGGTTAAGTGCCTTTCTCGATCACACGAGCCATGAATGTGGAGGAAGGGATCCACACATTTTTCCTACTGTTTCCAGAATCGAACCAGCAGCTTTTCGTTCCCAAAGCCGCTTCTCTAACCATTGGACAACAGCTGCCCCATGGGTTACCCTGACAACAAGAATATGTATGTTTTTAATAATTTAAATATTGTTCTTCACATATTCACACTGGGTAGCTGATCTGAAAACAAAGGGCTCCGGTGCACGAAAGCTTTATGGGAAAAAGATTGGTGGACACTGCCAAGTCTTACAAAACACTGGAGAAATGTGTCAGGTGCACACACTCCGCTGGGTGCTATCCGAGGACCCATGAAAATAAAATGAAATGCTTTTTCTGCTCTCCCTCGAAATTTGTTCTCCATCCCAAATGAGTAGTCAGGCTTCAAAACAAAGCTGACACCACATCATAAAGTAAGACATTCAAACCACTGTGCTGGTGTTGCTGAGTCATAAATATAAATCTCCGATACGGAGCTTTTAAGAAATGTTCACAGCAAGAGAAGGAAAACTGAACACTTGCAGAAGGTTAAAAAAACTTGGAAGTGGGGGGTGGGGGATATCGTCTTACGAACACAGAAACCGGGTGTGGAAAACTTCTGCACCTGCAATCAGAGGCCCTATCTGAGGAGCATCTGATATGGCCAGCAAAAGCAAAACAAAACAAAAACCGTCCCCCATTGCTTTTGATTGGGGAGGTGGAGGATGTATTAGAAACAAAATGTAGGCATCTGATCAATAGACAGCAAACCGAAGCATGGGGGGGGGGGCACAAAAAACACAAAAACAAAAGGATCCGAAAATTTCTGTGTGACCCCTTACAAAAGGAAAAGGGTGGCGGATGACATCTGGAAGAGAAATCTGAAGATGAATGAGGGAGAGGTATTGCAACTGAGATTATCCCAAAGCAGCTCTGAAGCATGGGTGGACACATCAGAAATTTATTATCTGGCGCTCCAGGCTGAAAACATCTCGTTGGAATAACCAAATTAAAATTATGGACACTCACTGTTTGTCATGATCACTTTTTAAAGAGTATTTACAGCATTTGGCAGACACTCTTATCCATAACCACTCACAATTATCAATTTTATACAACTGAGCAATTGGGACCCTACAATGGTGTTAGTGGAGATTGAACTGCTGACTTCGTATTAGTAGCCCATCACCTTAACCACGAAGCCACCACTGTTCTATATTAACCTTCTCAACAAATTCATAAAACATTTTCCTTTTAAAAAATGTAAAATATACCCAACACAAAAATTACTACATAAAAATATATATGACGTCCTTAAAAATGGTCTCAAAATTTCTCTCTCAAAACATTTTTCTGAAATATTGTAGCCACACACTATTTGGCTAATTTTGTGATAAACAAAAAAACATCTCAGATTCCTATGATGATTATGATGATGATGATGATGATAATAAGAAGAACCCTTTCATAGTAATAGCTTCATGTTTCCAATAGTAACTGTTGACCCTCATAAAATGTTTTTCATTATGCAGCAAAAATAAGATTTTCTCCAGATCAAGTCGTGAGCTCTGAACACTAAACACTATCATTAAGAAGAAAAAAAGAATTGTGTCGAGCCCCACACTAAACATAGACACTAGATGCAGAGAGACAGATGTACGCCTTCAAATATGACCCCAGGGCATTCGGTCTTTCAGCGCATTCTTCAGCTGGACGCCTCCTCGCACGTTGCATGGGCGTGTCTCCAGGCGCTCTGTTCGTCTTCCAGTTGTTTTAAGGATGGTTGTGGTTTTTTCAGGGAAGGTTCACACAACCCAAAGAAAAGCCGGAAGGCTGGAGGCCTGAGGAAATCCTCCCCCAATCAAGCCTGAGATATTTCGGGACATTTTTTTCACCAATAAAAAGTAGATAGAAGTGAGGAGAAGGGTCAGCTAAAGTCTTGTGTATCAGACGGCATTGTCCTCATTCACACACTTACTCACCACTAATGTTTCTCCTTATTGTTCTCCAAGCTTCTACTTGCTAGATTTTCAATTGTGCGTTTTTTCCCGTGCTATAATCCAGTCACACACCGTCGCTTTCATTACGCCTCAGGATGCTACGTTTCCCCCAAACTTCTTCCTACTTTAATAAGAAAAGCTGCTCTGTAATCCTCCCTGCTGTTACATCGGCTTCTCTTCACACGCTGAAAATTGATTTCACAGACGCCATCCATCAAGATTGGACACAATAACCAGTTAAACCAACCAAAGTGAATTCAAGACATTTTTTGTCCAAGATGCTAAAATTCGATATTACAATATTGGCCTACGCTTTAACAAGAAATGCGTTCTGGCCTCAGAGTACCACGTGCATCTACTCTCCATGTGGTCAATGGCAGCCTGTAAAGGGCTAATCTTTTCCTTTCGGCTGTTCTTTTCAGGGGTCGCCACAGCGAATCATCTGCCTACATCTCACCCCATCCTCTGCATCTTCTTCTCTTACACCAACTACCTTCATGTCCTCCTTCACCACATCCATAAATCTTCTCTTTGGTCTTCCTCTAGGCCTTCTGCCTGGCAGTTCCAACCTCAGCATCTGACTACCAATATATTGACATGTCCAAACCATCTCAATCTAAAGGGCTCATGGGCATTTTAAATGAATTGACCTCTGTGACTTTGAAAAATAGGTGAAGATGGCCCAGTTCCGATCAGCCTGGTAGGATGTGCCGTAAAAAAAACTTTGAAATAAAGATTAAATAAATCCATAAAGAAAAGGTACTGCAGCACATCAACAAGGTGCATGACTATTAACCCGGAGATTGCAAGTTCAAATCCCGATTAATGCCACAGCCCTCCATAGTGGGAAGTTGATGGGAGCTAATTGGCTGAGCTCTCACGAGAAGGAGGGATGGCATACACTTGCTTCCCTGTCACTCACAGCGATTGCCAGCCAATCACTGGCATCTGCAAGTTCATTCGCACCATTTGGTGGATAGTGCTTTCCCTCAGAGTGTGTTAGACCGCCCCCAACTACGCATGTCACCGCAGTTCGAAAAGAGACAGGTGGCTAGTGGTGAATGGAGGGGGCGTGTGCATGTTTCGTCCCTCATTGTTGGTGGAGGTCATGTGATAGGGAAGGCGATATCTGATGGGTGGGAATTAGATACTAGTAGATTAGCAAGGAAATGGGAGGGGGAAAACAACTCGTGGCTGCTATTTAAGTTTCTTATTCAAGTCCTGGGAAAAATAAAGGAACTTCCTGGAAAGTCCTGGAATTTTTGGGAAACTCCTTTTGGCCTGGTATAAGATCAGAGAAATGTGGAGGACACGAGGAACAGGGAGGAAATGAGCTCTCTCCCGTTCACTGCTATGTGCAATATGCTACTCCATCTACTTTGCATGATTAACTGGTACAGCCTCAACTCGCAAAATCAATAAGCAGTGGGCGTTTCCTACATCTGTCTCAAATGTTGCAACCCTACCTGTGTCCTCTTCCGTTCCATGACCAATTAGGAGATTTGATCAATACTACTCAGTTATGCGATATTGGCCGGTACTGCTCGGAAATTCCATGTTGCAATGTGAAGAAAAAATTGCCATAGGGAGGCAATAGTATATGATGTCATATCTTGTTTCCTTCGTGTGTGTGTATGTGTGTGTGTGTGTGTGTGGAGATACTAAGCAGCTTATCTTGACCAGAGCAAAAGCTTGCAATGGACAGGAAATGCTGGAAGAGCTGTGAGCTTTAATTAATCCACAACTATCTCCGTACAAAATCTACTGCGCACTTTCCACCAGAACACCCTGAAGCTAAAACAAGCACGTTCAGGCCATCTGTTTGCTCCCAACTCCGCTGCCCTTTCACTCACGTCTCATTCTAGCCCTCATCTTGTACAGCACGTATTAATAGCCAATCACAATACTCACGGTTTTTACGAGCGCCCGCTCAACAAATAGCTTCTGTTCCCGTTTTCCTAATAGAATGTCACTTAAGACAAAGGCGGCCTCTGAAACCCCTGCTTGGAAAGTGATCGAGAACAAGCTCGTAATGCGTGTAAGGAAGATAAATAAAAATATATATGTAGTAATTTACTGGGAGCATCCGGGGGCTAGTAGGGGCAATTTGGGTGCTGGAGGGGTTGAGTCTCAGCAAGTGTCATAGGCAACTGTTACTATTATACTTCGAAAAAGTGAAACACCTCAACAACACACGAACATCATGGAACCAATCATGTGTGAAACAAAAGAGTTTGAGTTGCTGTGCAAAATGAGCAGCGCTGAACAATAAACTGCTCATGAAACGTTTACGTTAACGCAAGCAAGGGGGAGTGGGAGAAGAGACACAAATCACATCCAGAATTAAATCTATTTAAAAGATAACATGTACAGGTTAATTGATGGAAAGCTATCAGGACGTTCTGTATTTTTTTTTTAAGAAATCGGCGTCAAGACACAGGACATGCTTCTTTTTAGATTTCTACAACAAAACTGAACAAAATCAACCATTTCCTTTAGCATTCCAGCTGATGCAGTGAATAACAAGAGCACAAAAACATCTCACAGCAGGAGAGTCATTAATTCACTCACCCGTCCCCAGGCGGCACAACATTCAGCTCGTCATAGAAAAAAAATAAAAAATAAAGAGGCGACCACTAATTTAGCTTTAAATGATGTGCATTCAAACACATTATGGACTGGAATTCCTGTGCGGAGCAGTGCATCACCAGAGAGCCAGAAACTGCCCCGCACAGGAATTCCAGTCCATAATGTGTTTGAATGCACATCATTTTCAAAATTTCAAAAAAGTTGGCGAATTTCAAAAAAGTTGGCACACAATAAAAATTGTGAATAAAAACTGAATGCAATGATGTGGAAGTGCCTAATTTCAGTATTTTATTCCGAATAGAACATAGATGACAGGGGTCAAAAGTTTAAACTGAGACAATGTATCATTTTAAGAGAAAAATATGTTGATGTTAAATTTTATGGTGTCAACAAATCTCAAAAAAGTTGGGACATGGCCATTTTCACCACTGTGTGGCATCCCCTCTTCTTTTTACAACAGTCTGCAAGCATGTGGGGACCGAGGAGACAAGTTTCTCAAGTTTAGAAATAGGAATGCTGTCGCATTCTTGTCTAATACAGGCCTCCAACTGTTCAACTGTCTTGGGCCTTTTTCGTTGCACCTTCCTCTTTATGATGCGCCAAATGTTCTCTGTAGGTGAAAGATCTGGACTGCAGGCTGGCCATTTCAATACCCGGATACTTTTTTCTATGCAGCCATGATGTTGTAATTAATGCTGCATGTGGTCTGGCATTATCATGTTGAAAAATGCAAGGTCTTCTCTGAAAGAGACAATGTCTGGATGGGGGTATATGTTGTTCTAGAACTTGAATATACTTTTCTGCATTGACAGTTGTGCAAGCTGCCCATGCCACACACACTCCTACAACTCCATACCATCACAGATGCAGGCTTCTGAACTGAGCGGCGTCCCAGTTTTCCATAAAGAACTTCGAATCATGATTCCTCTGACCACAGAACAGTTTTCCACTTGGCCACACTCCATTTTAAATGACCCCTGGCTCAGAGAAAACACCTGCACTTCTGGGACCTGTTTAGAAATTGATTCTTCTTTGTACTGTAGAGTTTCCGCTGGCAACGGTGAATGGCACAGTGGATTGTGTTCACCGACGATGGTTTCTGGAAGTATTGCTGAGCCCATTCTGTGATTTCCCTGACAGTAGCATTCCTGTGTGTGGTGCAGTGCTGTTTAAGGGCCTGAAGATCACGAGCATCCAGTATGATTTTATGGTCTTGACCCATACGCACAGAGATTGTTCCAGATTCTCTGAATCTTTGGATGATGTTATGCACTGTAGATGGTGATGAATTCAAACTCTTTGCAATTTTTCCACTGGGAAACACCTTTCTGATATTGCTCCACTATCTTTCTGTGCAACATTGGAGGAATTGGTGATCCTCTACCCATCTTCTCTTCTGAGAGACACTGCCACAGTGAGAAGCTCTTTTTATACTCAGTCATGTTGCCAATGGACCTCATTGGTCTTGCAGCTGTTCGTTATAAGTGCAATTGACTTTTCCAGCCTCATATATTGCTACCTGTGCCAACTTTTTTGAGATTTGTTGACACCATGAAATTTAAAATCAACATATTTTTTTCTTAAAATGATACATTTTCTCAGTTTAAACTTTTGACCCTGTCATTGAAATTTGGCACTTCCACATCATTGCATTCAGTTTTTATTCACAATTTGTACAGTGTGCCAACTTTTTTGGAATCCGGTTTGTACAGTCGGCCCTCTTCTTATGAAATTAATCCGTTCCAGCGCCTTTTTCGGAACCTGGAGTTTTCGTAAGTAGAGGCGCATTTTACATGTAGAACGCGTGATTCGTTCCAAGGCTCCCAACACTACCCCATAAACCCTTTAAAAATTATAAAAGTCCACCAATTTTGTATGAAATATGTGTTAAAAGTTAAAGAAAATTATTTATTAAACCATTTTATTAACATATTAATTAAACCATAATTAAACATTTTTTAATCCTTTTTTACATTCATTATTAAACATTTGTGGCAGGCTCCATAGCGCGCTAAGCCAAATGCAGGCGGCGTTGGCGCTTTTGAGAGGGGGTGCGGCTCATTTGGACCTCCGTTCTGTCAAGCAGGTACGTGCGCTTTGAATACTTGTTTAGTACTCAACGTTCACCTGTTTGCTTGAGGGATCGGAGGTCCAGATGAGCCGCGTTTTGCCCACTTTCAGCAGAGCACGCCAAATTTATTAAACAATTACTGAATTAAACAACTTAAAATACGAAAAATAAGCTGTAATGAGCACTCTCAAAAAAACAGTACATCTCTCCTTTACGCGTGCCACAAACAAGCATTATAGGTACAGTACTAAGGAGATTCAGCTCACTCCTGGCCAATGGGAGGCCAGCGGGGCCGGATGTTGGGAGACAGCCAATGAGAGAGCAACTCGCGCATTGTTTGAATGGCGCTTTTCGGAAGAACAACTTGTTTCGTATAGAGAGGACCAAAATTTAGGAAAATGTTTTTCGTATACTGGATTTTTCGTATTCAGGGGTTTTCGTAAGAAGGGAGCCAACTGTATTTATATTAGGTGTGATTATATACACATTCAACGTTTTAGTAAATACTACATAGAAACACAGGAAAAACTAAACTAGTAGTTTTCATTCATGCAGTATCCACTCAAAATAATGTTTTTTAATCCCTGATAGTGGACCAATCAGGTCACAGCATTCCTGTGTAGTATATAAACACGAATCGATATGATTAAATGGGTTTTCACACAAACAACCAGCCGTATATTAGTGCAGCTCCCTCCCTCAGTCTCTCAATCCCTCCCTCCATCTCTCTCCTGCCCAGTCTCTTAATCCCTACCACCCCTCTCCCTGTCTCTCTCCCCCAGTCTCTCAACTCCTCCCTCTCGCCCTCTAGCTCCCTGTCTTCCCCCTCTTTCTCTCTCGCTCCATCTATGTTTCTCCCCAATCTCTCTCACTCTCTGTTTCTCCCCAATCTCTCTCTCGCTCTGTGTTTCTCCCCAATCTCTCTCTCTCTCTGTTTCTCCCCAATCTCTCTCTCGCTCTGTGTTTCTCCCCAATCTCTCTCTCGCTCTGTGTTTCTCCCCAATCTCTCTCTCGCTCTGTGTTTCTCCCCAATCTCTCTCTCGCTCTGTGTTTCTCCCCAATCTCTCTCTCTCTCTGTGTTTCTCCCAATCTCTCTCTCTCTCTGTGCTTCTCCCCAGTCTCTCTCTCTGTGTTCCTCCCCACTCTCTCTCTCTGTGTTTCTCCCCAATCTCTCTCTCTGTGTTTCTCCCCAATCTCTCTCTCTGTGTTTCTCCCCAATCTCTCTCTCTGTGTTTCTCCCCAATCTCTCTCTCTCTCTCTGTGTTTCTCCCCAATCTCTCTCTCTGTTTCTCCCCAATCTCTCTCTCTCTCTCTCTGTGTTTCTCCCCAATCTCTCTCTCTCTCTGTGTTTCTCCCCAATCTCTCTCTCTCTGTGTTTCTCCCCAATCTCTCTCTCTGTGTTTCTCCCAATCTCTCTCTCTGTGTGTTTCTCCCCAATCTCTCTCTCTCTGTGTTTCTCCCCAATCTCTCTCTCTCTCTGTGTTTTCTCCCCAATCTCTCTCTCTCTGTGTGTTTCCCCCCAATCTCTCTCTCTCTCTCTCTCTCTCTGTGTTTCCCCCCAATCTCTCTCTCTCTCTCTCTCTGTGTTTCTCCCCAATCTCTCTCTCTCTCTCTCTCTCTCTCTCTGTTTTTCTCCCCAATCTCTCTCTCCATGTTTCTCCCCAATCTCTCTCTCTCCGTGTTTCTCCCCAATCTCTCTCTCTCTCTGTGATTCTCCCCAATCTCTCTCTCTCTGTGATTCTCCCCAATCTCTCTCTCTCTGTGTTTCTCCCCAATCTCTCTCTCTCTCTCTCCGTGTTTTCTCCCAATCTCTCTCTCTCTCTCTCTCTCTGTGTTTCTCCCCAATCTCTCTCTCTGTTTCTCCCCACTCTCTCTCTCTCTCTCTCTGTGTTTCTCCCCCCTCTCTCTCTCTGTGTGTTTCTCCCCAATCTCTCTCTCTCTCTCTCTCTGTGTTTCCCCCAATCTCTCTCTCTCTGTGTTTCTCCCCAATCTCTCTCTCTCCGTGTTTCTCCCCAATCTCTCTCTCTCTGTGATTCTCCCCAATCTCTCTCTCTCTGTGATTCTCCCCAATCTCTCTCTCTCTGTGTTTCTCCCCAATCTCTCTCTCTCTGTGTTTCTCCCCAATCTCTCTCTCTGTGTGTGTGTGTTTCTCCCCAATCTCTCCCTCTCTCTGTGTTTCGCCTAAAAATAATAAAAAAAAGCCTCAGGGAGCCAACATCTTGTGAGGAAGAGGCCTGGGTACAACGAGTCATGTAGCAGGCAAGGATGGTGACAGGCATTCCTATGCCTGGCACTACAAAGTGCCAGAATGTTGTTGTACGTTTTTAATAACGAACAAGCATTTAAAAACAGCTGATCTGGGACGAATTACAATAAAACTCGGATGAATTTTATGGGAAAAGCAAACAATTCTTAATTATAGACTAAGATCTCTATCTATCTGTTCCCCTTCCCGTTTAAAATATTGCTCACTTTTCTAACGGCTTGTGTTTATCGTGTAGGAAAAAAAATTGAAAGAAAGTCATCAGTGTCTAAAGTTGTTCCAAGAAGATTTTGTCACTTTGGCAAATTAGATATAAAAGTCAAATATAAAACCCTGTAAAGAACCCACAATCATTTACCAATAGCAGGAGCACCAGTAGAATATGGAGGAAGGGATGGAGCCTGAGGGAGTGATGACAGCAGAGACGATTCAGCGGGGAAGCGGATTCGTAAGGCGGATAAATCAGGACAGGCAACTTGTAAAATAAAACCTATTTCCAGTGCAGAGACGATTACGAGCGTTATGAGCACATTCGTCTCACGAATGGAGAAGGCTGTAAAAATAAGAAATACAGAACAAAAGCATTATGCTAAACAAGCAGGCTTCCTGTGCCTGCCCTGGGGGTCTAGTAGAGCGCAAAAGAGGTCGAGCTAAACGCAGTAAATTAGCTATAGCGAAAGAGGAAGAAGAGTTCATGTATGTGTTTCAAGAGCCCTGTAGAGACAGAAGAAAAACAACACTCGTCTCTCAGAGATAGATGAAGTGTCACAACACAGGTATCAAACAAAAAAAAAAAATCACTTAACACACACACAGATACTTGAGCATACAGGCAGATGGTGTTGGATGAGGCATGAATCATGCACCAGGTATTCACTCCTGCATTTCCACCAGTGAGAGAGGACAAAAACATGACCAATGTAGTCAGATTTGAAAAGAAATCCCAAACTGTCAAGCACAGACTAATCCGCTTTCAGATGGATCTTCATCAGGACACACACACACATACACCTCATGAATAGGCAAGACACCACTTTTAACAGGTAAACAATACAGATTTTCTTTTTTAAAAAAAAAAAAAGCGCAGGGAGGCTGGCGTCCATCTTGCCGACTCCCAGCGAGGTTTGCAGGTCTTTGATCTGTTGGACGAAACCCACGTGAGCATGGGGAGAACATTCAATCTCCACAAAGATGCATGAGCCTGGGAATCAAACCTAGGCCCTCCTGCTGTGAGGCGGATGTGCCAACTGCAGTGCCAGCATCCCACCCATCAACAGAATCTCATCTCATCAATATGCCTTTTTTTTTTTTTTTTTAAACCTTATCTGTAGTGGATGTACAGGTATCTCACTCCAGATTTTCTTAACATCTCCCTGTACCGAGAGAAGAACACAAACACCATCAGTGCAACATGCTTCCCAAAGATGAAAGAAGAAGAAAAAAAAACATACAGTCGGCCCTCTAGTTACAAAAACCGCTGAATACGAAAAATCCAGGTTATGAAAAACATGTTCCGAAATTTTCGTCCTCTTTTTACGTATGGCCCAAACCCCTCTATACAATCAGGACGATATTAAAGCAAAAGGAGACCTTGAAAGGGGAAATACAGTGACGGAGGCGATTATTTCGGAATGATATTGAAGCTGAAGAAGGCATTAAAAGCAGAGATGCAGAGAAAAGCAGAGTGCTCTGTGAGACAAGACATCCGATCTCACAAGGAAGCAAGTTCATATTGAATCCAGACCTCTGATCTTTCAAACAGGTACAGATGTCCCACGACTTACGTTCAATCGTTTTACATTTTTACGGGGTTTTTAAAAAAAAAAAATTGTCAAATTTTGAGTTTAGCATGCTCTCTGTAGTACGAGACGTACCTACATAGTACGCTGACGTAATGACGCAATGACGTAATGACGCTGCGTCCATTGTTTACAAACGACAAACGTGCCCCTCCTTCTTCCAAGTTCAGTAGTGCATGTTACCCTTGTGTTAAGACGACGTCTCTGTGATCTTTGTGTTTGCACTGTTTTGCGGACTTTTGTAACCCTAAGCAAATATGGTTGGTCAGAAGCGTAAGCCTACTAGTATGGGTGCAAGTTTTCCGGCATATGCCAGAATTTCCGGTTTTCCCAAGACTGAATTAACTATCTGCTCAGATCAGCGCAATCTACCATGCATACTCAGTTAAGCAGAGTTGTAAAATGAATGAAAAACCAAATCCAGAAAAGAAAGAGAACTCTCTGCTCTGCTGGTGATTCACATCAGTGCAGGCTGAGTACTAAACGAGTATTCAACGGCACCCTTGCTTGCTTGAAAGACCGGAAGTCCGGATAACCCGCGCTTTGTCTTAAGCACAAGCGAGTGAACTACTTTCGGTGGAGCGTCTCACATATTGTAAGCGTTGACTGGCTGTTTTAAGCTTCGTGTCAAGTGACTCAGCTCAGCTTCATATAAAGTGACCATCCGTCGACCATCAGAACCATTTACAAACAGAAAGATCACATCATAGAGAATGTTAAAGGTTATATTTGATAGTGTATTTGATATTTGACGAGTGAATTTGATTCAAATTTATCCATTTTAAATTATTTTGCTTGAATTTAATTTATTTGAAATTAATGTTGAAAATATTTGATATATTTGATATTATTTTACAATGTTATGTTTATACTAATTGATTTAGGGGTGTTTTATGAGATACGGTAATGGTATTTATGGATGTATAGTACAGTATGAATGTCATACATCACTGGAACATACAGTAACAATTTGCATTTTTTTTCTTCTTCAACTTACGTTCGGCCGTCCAGAACCAAACAAAAACGTAAGTTGGGGACCATCTGTACTGTACTGTAATTCCGCTTTAAATACAACACACCGTCTCAAAAGCTCCGTCGGCTGCGCACTGCGTGTGGGCGGAGCCCGCATTCAGCAAAACACGTCACTCCAAAAAGCACACCAGAGAGAGAAAGTTTTGTGTGTGTGTGTGTGTGTGCGCGTATGTGTGAGAGACAGAGAGAGAGAGAGAGAGAGATACCGAGAGACAGTGTTGTGTGTGCGCGTGTGTCTGTACGTTAATAAAAATGTTTAATAATGGTTTAATTAAGAAATATGTTAATTAAATGGTTTAATATGTTAATAAAATCTTTAAATGGTTTAATAAATAATTTTCTTTTACTTTTAACAAATTTCATACAAAATTGGTGTTCAGTTCATTTTCTGTAACCGCTTAATCCTAATTAGGGTCGCGGGAAGGCTGGCGCCCATCCTAGCCAACTTCGGGCGAGGGCAGAGTACACCCTGGACAGCTCGCCAGGCCATCGCAGGGCGGAAACACGCTGACGGCTTTGCAGCCTACTCTTGTCGAAAGTCATCCATGTTTCTTTTACATGTCTCACAGTATAGACAGTGAGAGACATGGCCGGCCTTTGATAACCCAGTTAGCTGCACTGGGGTAAAATTGGTGTACTTTTATCATTTTTAAAGGGTAGTCTTGGGAGCCTTGGAACGAGTCACGTGTTTTACATGTAAAATGCGCCTCTACTTACGAAAACTCCAGGTTCCGAAAAAGTAGAGGGCTAACTGTACTTATGTGAAATGTCATCTTTTCTTTTCAGCTTTTTCCCGTTCTCGAGAGTCGCCACAGCGAATCATCTGATTCACACATTTGATTTGGCATGGGTTTTTATGTCGTATGCCCTTCCTGACACAACCCTTATATTCAGTTGAACTATTTTGGGGATGTGGATGTAAACTTGGGGAACAACTGATTAATTATTCATTCATTCATTTACTCACTCGCTCCTTTTCCAGACCATTTAATCCAACTGCTACTTACATTAAATGTTGCAGGGAGGGTGGAGCCTATTTTATCCTGAATGTTGTGCTGGACTATAACAACTAATCACTCACACCTAGGGGCAATTTGGATCAGCCAATTAACCTAATGTGCATGTTTTTGGAACTTGGAAAGAAACCATAGGAAGATTGGCTTTTATATCACACGAAAGTATAAACTAAAACCTCGGCGTTCCATCTCGGGGACTATTCAGTCACATCCACCTCTCTTTCAGAGAATAATTGTTAATTATCCAGCTGCAAACTAAACCAGCGCTTTATCCTATTAAAGCTGAGTGTGTATTTTCTGATCAATTCTCAGTGTCAGGATGTTCACTACAGAAACAGCAAAAGAAAAATTCAGTCCTGAGTAACAAAAAATTTCCTTGAAATCTTTTTCTTGTGTCAGCGGATGACTATACAGCACTTAAACGAGGGGCGCTTTGAATTTCAGACACTGTTCTGAAAAAATCAGGAGGAAAAATGTTCACACAAGGAGGGGGGGGGGACAGAGAGAGAGAGAGAGAGAGAGAGAGAGAGAGAGAGAGAGAGAGAGAGAGAGAGAGAGAGAGAGAGGTAAGACAGGTGAAAGACCTCAGCGCTCATTACAGCAAAGAGAAGCAGCACTGATTCTGCTTCTCCTTGTGATTGACAGCCACAGTACATCGTGTCTGTATTCCCTCCCTCTTTGCGAGCTGTGGAGGTTTGCTCTCATACAGTCTCTGCATGTAGAGGGCAGGTTAAATGACGAGTTGTGTTCCCAAGAGCAGAGCCCAGCGCCGCCTGATACTGACACCGCTTCAGTGTCTGAGCACTAAAACGAACGTCCAGACAGAGCTGGACAGACAACAACGCTTTACTTTGTCAAATAATTCTTTAAATCATCGATTCGTCTGATGTAACCCTCTATCCCAGGGGTGCTCAATACGTCGATCGCGAGCTACCAGTCGATCTCAAAGGCAATATTGGTCGATCGCGAAGGTAGGATTGGTAAATAACATGACATTAAATAAATAGACGTATTTTTCTGACCTTTAGCTCACCGCGCATGTGCAAACAACGGCACTAAGTACCGCAAAACAAGCTAGTCAGCGAGTTCCCTCCTATTTTAAGCCCTAGCTTTTTTCTTAAAGTAAAGAAAGCTTATGAAACTGGATGCTGGAGCAAAGAAGAAGACAAAGTATCACTTTCATACAGAATGAGAGGCAGACTTTTTTCACGATGACATTTTGAAGTGCGTTTGGAAGTGTGCTTGAGGCTGGCTGTCAGCAGCGACTGTCCGGATTATGCATCCCTGTCTGATTCAATTCAGTGCAAGTCATCAAAGTGAACTCGGTTAGTTACAAAAAAAGTTAATAGTTAATTATGTTGTTATACAATATTGGCTCATGCGGTTATGCACGGCACATAAACATACATTTACACATAAAGAATCCTCAATATACTTTAAAATAAATATATGTTTTGCATTTTTGTAGTGGGTAGATCTTTGTGACTTGGTCATTCTATAAGTAGCTCGCGTGCTGGAAAAGTGTGAGCACCCCTGCTCTATCCGTTCAGTGTTGTAATGGTTCGTAATGCCATGGTCCTGATGTCACGCAATGTTTTCACCTGAATCTTTACAACCAGCTGCGCATGCGCGTTCGGGGACGGCCCAAGTTACTCGGAGAAAAATCTCTATCTGCCCCCTCGTACGAATGAGCTCATAGATGATTATGATTGCATGGTGATAAGCAAGAGTGACCGCGGTGAGGTTGGTGGCGTACGCTGTCCCTTCCTCTCCTGCGAGAGCTCAGTTAATTAGTTTTTATTGGTCGCAGGTGGTTGCAGCATCAACCCTCAAGCTTCATGTTGTGTACGCCCCTCATTATGTTTTTACTAGTGAAATTTCAACTGTCGGAAACACGAACAGATTCATTTTCTTTAAAAAAAGTAAAGCTGGCACAGATCTAGTGTCCCTGCTGGCTAGCTGTAGTCCAATTTCTAGGCACCGCCCATTCCTGTGTGCATTTTGATAAACTAGTACATAATCACTTTTCACTTTCCAATGCGAATACCTGCATATTTTAATAGAAGCGGAAATGAGTCCATTGTATCGTAAGATTTGGGACATACTGTTTAGTTGGAAGAGACCAGCTCACTTCACCACAGAATTTATCATAGGGAAAGGCTAGTTTGATTGAACTAGCTACCAAGAAACAACCATCTTATTTCAGTATTAACACACGTCCAGCTAGGTGTTATGGAAAATTGTATTAAGGTCATTTGCAGGTCAGTGAACACCTACTGTAAAAAATAAATAAATAAATAAATAAATATCAGGATGGATTTTATGAGTAGGTCTTAAATAATTAGTTATAAATTCACACTGTAATAGCGGAGCATGGTGCACCGGTATGATGTCCGTCAGTTACATCAATGTCATTTTTCTTTAGTTCTAAATCCGTATCTGTTCTGACTCTGGCTATAAATTTGACCCCATGGCTAGATGGGGGTGAGCAGGTCCTCCCGATCATTGCGAGTTTCATTCCCAGGTGCTGCTGTAGCCATATGTGCTCGCTGTCTAAGAGGGAGGGGTGGAATACGTTTTCTAACCCGTCACTCAAAGTGATACTAATGCGCCTTGTTCAGGTTATGGGAGGAAACTAGAATACCCAGAGAAAACCTGAACAATCATTATAATATGCAGATTCCATACAGAAGTGCTTATGAGGCAGGGAGACCGATCCCAGACTAACCTAACTCCAGCCCTAGTGAACATGCGGCAGTTGTGTAATCACTGCACTGTGATTTAATAGGAGGTCATAAAACAGTCACTACTGCGTATTAACGCACACAGTGACCTTTATGAGTTATAAATCACCACTGATTCTGGGTCCAGTTGAGGCCTTAATCCCAGACAGTCACTGCAAAACAGGGAAGGACTCAGGTGGGGGCGAGATTACGGATTCCGCTGTTTTCTTAAGACCATAAACACATTAACATTATAGCCAGAACTTCTGTAACAGAAGAAAAATGTTAATCACATGTTATAATTTATATAGCATAGAAATTTGTATAGCATACATTAGGCTTCGTCTAAGTCTACTTTTTAATTAAATAAAAAGTCCTGGGTTATAGTCCCAGGTAAGAGTATTTATCATGGGTTCTGTCTGGGTGCTCCGGTTTTCTCTCACAGTCGAAAGACGTACATGCTAGGTTCAGTAGTGTGATGGTAAGATGATCAGGATCAACAGGAATGAGGATGGGGTTTCAAATCCTGTGCTGGCAATATTTGAGGAAGGGTTAAAAGAACCAGTTGAGGGGGATAACAGAGGCGGTAAGAGAGTTGATCTCAGGGAGAGGTGGGAAGGAGTAATTGCTCCTAGGTATGAGTGTGATTGGTTGTGTGTGCTTTTGTTTTGTTTTTTTAATCCTCTGTGATGGTCTGGAGAGCTGTTCAGAGTGTACTCAGCCATCACCCAGTGTCAGCCGAGATAGGGTACCCCCTCCCCGTGTCCCTAATAGTATAAATGTTCAGCAAATGAGTGAATAATAAAATAATGTGAATTGTTAGGGAACATGCTAAAGGAAAAATGTAATCGTGACACAGTGAGCGAGTAACTGGAAAAATTTTGTGTCGGCACCTTTTGATCAAGAAAAGACCACAGAAGGTGCAAACAGCCAATTAGCATCATGATGCATATGGCAGACGTACAACAGCAGGTCACCCAACAAAGCATGAAAAATTAAAGTTATGGTTTCTTATGCAGTGGTGCTCCGACCCCACAACCCAAATGCTATAAGACTACAGGGATCCCTCACTTTCCGCGGTTAATTGGAACCGAGTCTCCCCCTCAACCGCTGAATTCGGCGAAGTAGGATCAATCCCCCTAACTGACATATACCTACATGTATATGTGTATGTAATATCAATAAATACATATTCAATGCTATAAATGCTTAAAATATTAAATTAAACATTCAAAAATAATGCATAAGATGTAAATAAAATATAACTATCACCTTGCCAATCACTATCCTTGCCAAGAAAACCATCATGAAGATGATAATCAAGGCGTTAGCCTTCAAGGCAGGTCGCCAAGTCATCCCACGACAGGTATCAGACCAGTTTTGAAGGGGGGTTTTGTGTTGTTTTTGTTTATTTGGGGTTTTTGGATAATTGGCCTTGTTTTGTGGCATTTTCCTTAACTTTTTCCACTATTCTTCCTTAATTTCCTCATTTTTTAATTACATTTTTTTTTTTTTTATAAAACGCAATGCACTGAAGCCGCATGAATTGAAGCACGAAGTAGAGAAGGATCCCTGTATTCTTATTTGTTGTTAGGACAAAAAACATGAAAAAAAAATACGATACTATCTTCAGTGTGGTGTACCCTGGAGTGTGTCGAGGTAACGGAGTAATAAACCCGATTGCAACGTGTTTATTAGAGGATAATCCATTTTGCATTGGTTAAAGTGGGTCTGCATCACGCCACGCCCCTTCAAGCAAGATTGATTTCCTTTATGTTTTCCTGAAATTTTAGGACATTCTTAACCATTAGAACATGACGCAAGAGCTGTATTCTTCTCATAGACAAGCACTAGATAAATTCCAGCGTTTGAGATTCGAGCTCATGTTGACATGGAGCATCGATCCCTGAGAGATGTTTTGCGTTTCGGGTCACGTCATGTTTCTGAGACTTCAGAAGTAATGTATCTTACTCATAAACAAAGTTTGAGGTGTTGTGGTCGTCAGACCATGTATCAACAATTTCAGAAACCAAAGTTCCCAAAGCCGTGACATATGCATGGTAGCACTTTTGCCAGTTCCAAACGAACAAACAGCATTGAGGGAATAGCATGATGATATTCATCTCAATAAACCCAACCAGTGTTTCATTCCAGACCGCAACTGCTTCAAATGCTCCTGAAGTTTGTTTCTAGGATTACATAAACACCAAAGGACAAAAAAAAAGAAAAAAGTGTACACATAAAAACCCAACATTTGCTTACAGACGTTCCCCGACTTACGTTTTTAATTGGTTCTGGACGGCCGAACGTAAGTTGAAAGTGAACGCAAGTTATTACAGCGATGTATGAAGTATGACGTCTGACGTATGACGTTCATACTGTACTATACAGCCATAAATACCATTACCGTGTCTCATAAAAGACCCCTAAATCAATTATTATAAACATATTATTGTAAAATAATATCAAGATTAATTTCAAATAAGTCACTTTTTATACCGAATCACTTTACCTGAAGCTTAAAACAGCCAATAACGCTTACAATATGTGAAGCGCTCAATACCAAAAGTAGCGTACTTGCAAAAGTAGCGTACTTGCAAAAGTAGCGTACTTGCAAAAGTAGCGTACTTGCTGTGGGTTATACGGACTTCCGGTCTTTCAAGTGCGCAAGGGTGCCGTTGAACTCGTTTACAATACAGCCTGCACTGATGTGGAGCCAGCAGAGCGGATAGCTCTTTCCCGGATTCGGATTTTCATTCACTGTACAATTCTCTTTGCTTAAACTGAGTATGCATGGTAGATTGTGCCAATCCGAGCAGATAGTTAATTCATCTCTGTGTATGAGACTTGCACCCATGCTAGTAGGCTTATGCTTCTGACCAACCATATTTGCTTAGGGTTACAAAAGTCCACAAAACAGTGTAAACACAAAGATCACAGAGGCAACGTCTTAACACGCGATATAACTGATACGTATATATATATATATATATATATATATATATATATATATATATAAAAAAAACTGAATTGGGAAGGAGGGGCACTCAGTGTGTCCTTTGTAAACAATGGACGCAGCATCATTACGTCGGGTTTTGGGGACAAAAATGCAAAATAAAAAAAACGGATGAACGTAAGACGGGGAGCGTCTGTACTTTCTCGCACGTGTACAAACTCACTCTGATCATCCCCATCGAAAAATTGGGGAAAGTATGAGAGACGGAACACATTCCCCCTCTACACATTGTTTCACAAAAATCCCTGGCAGGACATCGCATTCCACAGACAGAAGCTGAGTTTGTTTGTTTTTTATGATTTTATGTTGATAAAGCAAAACTTCCCCTGAGCATCCGCCTTAAAACGGGGTCCCACCTCATCCCAAACACACACACATCAGCTGAAAGATCCGTTATTACACTGCATGTTCAGACCCATCGTCTACAAGGTGTAAAGCGACAAATCCAAACAATCGGCTGAAACCTTGCTAGGCGAGTCTGTTCCTAAAGTCCAGCTTAACATCTTCATGGAATTATCTGTGTTCTCACCATATTTGTTAGGGTTTCCTCATTGTACTCTGGTTTCTTCCTACTGTCCAAAAACATGCCAACATGCCATATGGTACTTTAAGTGTAACGCAGAGTGAGTGTGCATTAATGTTGATCACTGGTATCAGTGAACATTGATCCGTCCAGTAAGTGGAGTTAGCTAGCAGAGTTGCTAATCAGCCAACGAAGATCATGGACTTGCTATTGTGAACGTAGCAGCCGGCACTAAAAGCGACAAGCAAACGATAAGACTGTGCTGCCCAGGATACAATACGGAGAGTGCAGACCTCCGCCAAGCCAAGCAAGACCCCATAAGAAGCAAAATGTTCAAATAATTTCAAATTTTTTATGTAGTCCTAGATTATCTAAAGGTCCACCTCTTGTAAAAACTTCAGAAAAATCTGAATGTGCTATTTTGTTATTCTGCAAATAATCAAACACAAAAAGGATAAAATATTAACTGCTTGACGGAAGTAACTAGAACAGTCAGGGTTCACAGCTATGAAGTATTTAACTTTAACACCAAACTGAGATACAGATAGTTTTGTTTTTCGCTAGCAATAAGATAACTGTTACCATAATGTCTAATTATGTCTTCTGTGTATTGTTGTTTTTTTTTTTTTTTTTATTGGGAGACCAAAAATGCCACAAGTCTGACAACAACCAATCATCGCTCAAGTTTTGCATGTTGTCGGGGAAGCGTGTTACGAAACTGTCAATCATGGCTGTCAGGGGCGGGGTGTATGGTGCAGGAGTTGTCCAACAGGATGAAAGAAACGCTCAAAATTCTGATGCGCTAGACCCGATGTTCTTGGTTTTATTGGGCCATTCCAGTCGCCACATCACTGCTCTACAGTTGTGTTGCGCAATCATTCCCAATGTTCACAAAATTTTTCCCCAACAAAAAGTTGCATCATGAGAGATTTAATAAATTATTTAACAAATACATTTTGTACAGTCATGTTGATTTGGTGTCACTTGATAAACTCATGTTGAGTAGATTTTCCAAATTGAACTACACCTGACAAAGTAGAAGCGGTTAAACCTCATCCATGTTGGCTTCTAGTAAATTACTGGCATTTTCTTTATTTGGTTATTTAGCAGAACATATATTTTTGGTGGTGTTCCAAGGGTCAATGCTCAGCTGTGAGCAATTTATAAATAATGATAATTTTATTTATATGTATATTATATATATATAAAAGCTGTGTGGGGTTGATTTTTTTTTTTTTGCTTTGTCCTTTTCAAGTCTACCAATTCCCCAAACCCCATCACACACTTTGGTATCCTGAAAACTTCTCATCATATTAATCCGTGTTTAAAGCCCTTGACACCCCAGTCACCATCAGTACCTACCTGTGACATCTGAGGCCTGAAGTTGATCTGCTTCAGGTCCACCGATCCAGGAGACAGATTGTGCAGCATTTGGCACAAGAGCACCCCATCTCGGAGAGCCTGGGCCAGGTCGAAGACGACAGCCGAGGGCCACACCACCCGATGATTCTGGGGCAAGACCTTGCAGTCAATGAGCCACCGGGCACACTGTCTCCACTCCTCCATCGTGACACCAGAAAAGAAGACTGATGCTTAGAAAGCTTCCTGTATTATTATTATTATACAGCAGTCTGGCTGTCCGAAAGGGCACTGCCCGAAACTCAGAGGAGACACAAAAAAGTCCAAACTAGGGTTCAGGACAAGTAGCCCATATGAGAACAAGTATGTACTCTTCAATCCTGTTGAGATGATTCAGATAAAGTCCTGAGCCTGATGTCGGTCATCTGTTCAGAAATAAGTTCCTGAAAAAAAGTCAGATTCCAATTTTATTTCTGAAGCTTAGGAACCACCAGGTCATTTTTTTTTTTTTTTCAAAATCAGTGAAGTTTTCTTTTCTTCTTCATCAGAACATAACGTGAAGCCTAAGAAGCTTCTGTGGAGCACCTTCAGCCTGGTGTTGAATATAAGGGGGCAGTTGGGAGTCTGGGACGAGGTTAGTCACATTTCCAAAGAGTAGTTGAACTATTAGTAGCGGCAGTCGCGGCTAATAGTCGTAGAAGAAGAAAAAGAAGGCGAGAGCATCTTGTTTGTTATGATTTGTCGTCCATTGAGATTTTCTTCACCGATACAAGGACACAACTTAACAATGAAGACCATAAACCACAACTCACACGGTTCTTCCAACGGGTTTTATCGTCTTTTCTTTCTTTCCTTTTGCCTGCTGTTGTTGTAGTGACTTACACTGAGGTGAAAGACCGGCTATCGGCGCCACGCTACACCAAACCACCAAACCTTACACATCCGTGAGAAGAAGAAAAAAACTCCAGAAAAACTGTTCGGTCCCTTTTCAGTCACTGAAGAAAATAAATGGGCACTCCGTTGTTGAGAAGATGCTATTTAACAGCTCAGTGTTCACTTTCCGCTTCTTCCTCGTGTGGTTTCCCTCCTCCTCCTCCTCCACTCGCTTTCTTTTCTGCTGTTTTGATTTTCTGACTCCCGCTCCAGGCACCGTGTGTGTGTGTGAGTGAGTGAGAGAGAGAGAGAGAGAGAGAGAAGCTCCACCACGTTCGCGCGCCACAAAAAGGAAGCGCGAGACTAAGACGTGAGCGTGCACGCGCACCGAGCGCGTGAAAGGCAGAGCAGCTGGGTGTGAGAGCGCGCGCTCATCCAGGTCCTGAGGTAAAGTTGTTTTTTTTTTTCCCCCGCAAAAATTCTCCATAAACACAAACCTCCCTAATTTCAAGGCGCCAATAGTTTTGTTGTTGTTGATAGTGGGAATGCTTCTTCCTTCTCCTCACAACCTGAATGATTTATTCCTCTTCTTCTTATTATTATTATTATTATTAATGATAATGTGGCGGTGTAGTGGTTAGCACCTCCACCTTAAAACCCAGAAGATCCTGGGGTCAAATCTTTGGCTTGAAAAGGGCCTTTCGCACATGCTTGTGTGGGTTTCTTCTGGGTACTCCAGTTTCCTCCCTCCATCCAAAGACATGCACATCAGGCTAATCCGCTGTTCGATGTTTCCCTTTGGTGTGTGTGTGTGTGTGTTGACCCTGTGAGGGGCCACCCCCCAGTGACCCTATGCACCTTGCCTTCACCCAGTGTCGCCCCATCCCACCGACCCAAATACGATCTGCGGTTAAACAGATGGATGGAAATATTTTTCCATGTTAGCAAAGACTAACTTACGGATTATTGGAGCCAAACAGAAGCGTTAGTACCAACTGTCATTCTAATTAAAGTGTTAACCGGGTCACTTCCTATTTTTCATTTTTATTTTTGGGTTTTTATTTATTTATATTAAGTCTATTTGACCTGAATGGGTTTAATTTAGATGTCAAACTCAAACAAGCAGCCGTACAGGTTATATTTCTTTGAATATGCAAAACGAACTGAATGCTAATTTTAATGACAGCAGGTTACAAGCTGTTCATTTGACTCAATGTTTTGACCCAGTGTGACTAGTTTGGGTTCAGGATCGTCCATTCATTCATTGTCAGAACCATTTAATCCTAATTCTGGTCTTGAGAAGGCTAGTGTCTATCTCAGCCAAACTGGGTGAGGGCAGGGCACACCCTGGACAGTTCACCAGGCACTCAGGATTTCTTCTGATAATGTAAACATTGGGCATGCACTGCACCTGATATTTTTTTCCAACTGGATTCTATTCATCTGTGATGCTGAATCTCATTCCACAGCACCATCTAGAGGTCACACTCACATCGTGTGTAAACACCCTGAACAAGTTTCCGTCTCATACCTATGACCTCTTGGGTAGCACGTTCGCCTCATAACAAGAAAGTCCATACTCGGATCCCATCTCTGTGAGGTTTGTTTGTTCTCCCTGTGCTTGCGTGGGTTTTCTCACAGTCGGGAGTTTCTCCAGTTTCCTCCCACAGTCCAATGACATGTGCATCAAGCTAATTGGCTGTTCCAACTTGTGAGTGAGGGTGTATGTTTACCTTGCAACAGGTACTTCACCTTGTGTCGGCTGAGACAGGCTCCAACCTTCGAAACCAGAGGGTCCCTGAGGAAGCATATGCAGAAACAGAGAGAACCTGCAAACTTCACACAGAAACATCCTGGCTGAGCCCAGGCCTCAATTCCAGGAGCTTCGCACACACCACTATGCCACTGTACCACTTGAATTTAGGTGATATTCAATATGAAATAGGTGAAATATGGGGGGATGGGGGGGGGAGGGAAACCTGCTGACGCCAGAAGAAGAAAAATAAAACAGATGAGGGTGACAAATCTGGAGAATTGGTGAATAATAATGTGGTTTAAAGTTGATAGAATTTTCCTAATGATATAGCCGGTATTGGTTCATTTGTCATAATCATTGTAGTTCATGGAAGGCAACTTTAGAGGATTACAGAATACAGAACACACTTCCTTTATTACTGAAAACCACAGTCACTTATTTATATGATCATCCAATGCATGCGTACAGATTTAAAACCAAATACAACCATCTGATCGTCCAATTACAGACACGACGCTGACCATATAGCAGAAAAACTTTACATGGTCGACCTTGTCAAAAGGTTTTACATAGAAGGACACCCCCCCCCCCCTGCAGCTGCTTTGCTCCAGTAATAATCTGGTTTATTTCGAATGAGCAATAGGTTTCTGCTTGCAACATGATGAGTTGTCACTAAAGCTGGGCAACTGATCCATCACCGAATGGCTTGTTTCTTATTGCAAAAAAAAACACTAAAAGGTCATGTCTTGTAAACACAGTGCTTATACAGCAAATGTGGACAATGTTATTCATCGCTCACTCACCCATTTGCTGGCCCACTTAATCCTGCTTTTAGAGTTGGAGGTAGGCTGGATCCTATTTTGGCCCACACCAGGCAAAGGCGAGATGCATCCTGAGGGTCAGCCGCTACTCACCAGGATAACACACAAATAACCATTCACACTCACACTCCGTGGCAATTTGGAATAACTAATTGTGCTCGATTTTGGACTGTGGGAGGAAACCAGGGCACCCAGAGGAAACCCACACAAGCATGTGAAGAACTTTGCTCAGCTCAGGATCAGAACTCAGGATTGTCTTGCTGTGAGGCAGTGGGCCCCAAACTACAGCCCGCCTCCACATTTGGCCCGGCCCCCTGAACAATACCAGAGACGGATTATGATTATTATTTTTTTTAGTTTGGCCACGCGATCAAGACTAATACACACCTAGAACATGACATTCTACTCCACCCTTCTGCCGTCTGTGCCCCTATCTGAACCCCCACCCGAAACAAAAATCCTAGACTCTCCCCTGTCAAATAGAACGGAATAATGGTGAAAAGGTTACGGAAGAGAAAATTTGATTCAGGGTGCAGGGTATTTAACCTGCAGTAGACAAACGATTATTTTTTTTTTGTTCAATGCAAAGAAAAGGTTGTTTGTGTCATCTGTCAAGAGGCAGTGGTGATATTCAAAGAATACAACCTGTGCCGACACTCTGAATCCTGTCACAAAGACGAGTATGATCGCTTGCAAGGCCAAATGCGAGTAGACAAACTCTCTAAGCTAAAAAGTGGGCCGTTAGCTCAGGAGAATACATTTGGACCCCAGGCTCAGCTGAACCAGTCGTCTGTTCGGGCAGCTTTCGGGTTTCTCAACTGATAGCAGTGTTTCTTTTATTATTTATTTCCTGACTTTTTTCTGTGAAGGTCCTGGAAAGGGTTACTAATATTTGATTATGCATGACTTAATGGAAAACAATAAATGTTTACCTTTAGGCAGCCCTGTGATCATCACACTTTTTCTGTTACAAACTGACCTCAGCCCCCCATCAGAGAAGAGAAAAGTTATGTGGCCCTTGCAGGAAAAAGTATAGGGGCCCCTGCTGTGAGGCAAACATGCTAACCTCTATGCTGCCACCATGTTATTTCCTGTATAATTTTAATACTAATATAAAAAAGGATAAAGAATTTATCTGTTTGGGATTTGAGGGAATCTTCAATATAACAAGTGTTATTAATTAATGTATTTATTTTATCCACCCACTCACCAATATATCATCTGCCCAACTGTGACCTCCCAAAGTTCTCAACCCACTGAACTTCACCCTATTCATTCTTTCATTAATTTTCCAAGATACTTAATCCTAATTAGGGTCACGGAAAGACTGGCACTCATCTCAGCCCACTCTGGGCAAGGACGTGCTACACCCTCGACAGTTTGCCAGGGCATCGGCAACACATACTCTCACACCTAGGGGTGATTTGGAACTACAAATTCGCCTACTCTACGTGTTTTTGGACTGTTGGAAGAAACCGGCATACTGAGGTTGGAACTACCAGGCAGAAGGCCTCGAGGAAGACCAAAGAAGAGATTTATGGATGTGGTGAAGGAAGACATGAAGGTCGTTGGAGTCAAAAAAGATGCAGAGGATAGGGTGAGATGGAGGCGGATGATATGCTGTGGCGACCCCTGAAGGGAGCAGCCGAAAGTAAAAGAAGAAGAAGAAGGAAGAAACCGGCATACCGGGAGGAAACCCACGAAAGCATGGGGAGAACATGCAAACTCCACACAGAACCCCCCGAACTGAGATAATAAAATCAATAACACCCTGTCATAATTAATATAAAATGACCCAAAGATTCACCAAAAGTTTGAAAAACCTTAAAACATTTCAAGTTCATGATGAATCTGTAAATTGTTTCGGGTATTATTGTGCTCCGATTTAAATTTGCCTCTTTTTTAAACTTTTATTTCTATGAAACCGAGGAAGTTTTTAAAAAAATGGTACATTGTCGCCTTCTGGTGGTCACTGCTATTAAAATAAACGTTTATCGTCTGTGTGAAGTTTCTCTTGATGTTCTCTCTCGGCATTCCTCATGTGTTCCTCCAGGATCTCTAATTTTCCCGTTGCTTTTCCAGTAGGTAATTACACACACAGCTCTCTTATACCAGCCGTTTTTCTTCCTGAAGATAAACGAATAATTATGAAAGTGTGATTATTATTTTTTAAAAATGGTCAGGAGGTGGCATAGTGGCACTTTACAGCAGGAAGGTCTGCATGTTTTTCCACATCTTTACATGGGTTTCGTGTGGGTATTCTTGTTTAGTCTAAATACGTGCATATTAGGCGAGTCAGCTGTCCCACATTGACCTAGGATGTGAGTGCTATCAATCATGTGTGTTGATCCTGTGATGGTCTGTTCAGAGTATACCCCTCTTTCAGCAAATGGCCTTTCTGTGAGGAGTTTGAATATCGTATTCCCCAGTGCTTGTAGAACTTCCTTTATGTGCTCAGGTTTCCTCACAACTTCCCAATAAATGTTAACTAAAATGTTCCATAGATGTGAATAGTGATTAGTTGGTAACCTGTGAAGGGTGTAAGCCCCACCTCTTACATGAAGTCACCCAGGATGGTCTCCAGGTCTCTCATGAACCAGCTGGGCAAATGGTAGAGAGAACGAATGGGAGTCCGTATAAGTGTGGCATCTAACCTTGGGCTCCAATTATACTCATGTCCACCCAACCATCCAATCAAGTCTGAAGACTTTGATTGGATGTCAGGTGGACACCATCATGGTGGGAGTGCAACTCTTTTGGAAGGTACAGCTTTTCTGAAAGTGATCAGCACTGCGTTTTCCAGTTTTTTTTTTTTTTTGAGGTAAGGCAGTAATAAGAAAGCCCTATCCAAATATTTGTCTCTCACACACACACACACACACATATATATATATATATATATTACAAAGCGGTACCTCACCTTACGAAAGTCTCACAAAATGAAAAATTCAGGTTACGAAAAGCATTTTCCAATCAAAAGTATTACCTCCATACCGGATCGGTCGAGGCCCGGGTTAACAACGACCGCCATCAGTGCTGTCAATCAACAGGGTGCTGATGGAAATTGGACTACTGTTGGTCGAAGACGTCGAAGAAGGAGAGGTGGGAGGCGTGTCCGTAGGCAGAGAGAGAAGAGGAAAGGCATGAGTCTAGGACTGAGAGTGGGGACTTTGAATATTGGAACTATGCACAGAAAAGGTAGAGAGCTGGTTGACATGATGCAGAGGAGGAGGTGGACATACTGTGTGTTCAGGAGACCAGGTGGAAAGGTAGCAAAGCTAAAAGCTTAGGAGCAGGGTTTAAGCTATTTTATCACGGTGTGGATGGGAAGAGAAATGGAGTCGGAGTCATCTTGAAGGAGGAGTTTGTCAGGAATGTTCTAAAAGTGAAAAGAGTGTCAGACAGAGTGATGAATCTCAAGTTAGAAATTGAAGGTGTAATGCTCAATGTTGTTAGTGCTTATGCCCCACAGGCAGGATGTGAGCTAGAAGAGAAGGAGAGATTCTGGAGTGACTTAGATGAAGTGATGCAGAGTACCCCCAGAGGTGAAAGAGTGCTCACAGGTGCAGACTTCAATGGACATGTTGGGGCAGGCAACAGAGGGGACGAGGAAGTGATGGGCAGGTTTGGTATCCAGGACAGGAACGCAGAAGGACAGATGTTGATAGATTTTGCAAAAAGGATGGAAATGGCTGTGGTGAATACTTTCTTTGAGAAGAAACAGGAGCATAGGGTGACTTATGAAAGCGGAGGTAGGCACACACAGGTAGACTACATCTTGTGTAGGCGATGTAATTTGAAGGAAGTCAGTGACTGCAAAGTCATCGTGGGTGAGAGTGTTGCCAAACAGCATAGGATGGTGGTGTGCAGGATGACTCTGATGGTGAGAAAGGTGAAAAAGGCAAAGGCAGAGCAGAAGACAAAGTGGTGGAAGCTGAAAAAGGAAGAGTGTCGTGTTGTCTTCAAGGAGGAGTTGAAACAGGCTTTGGGTGGCCAGGAAGTGCTTCCAAATGACTGGACAACCACAGCAAATGTGATCAGGGACACAGGTAGGAGAGTACTTGGTGTGTCCTCTGGAAGGAAAGTAGATAAGGAGACTTGGTGGTGGAATGAGGAAGTGCAGGAGTGTGTACAAAGGAAAAGGTTAGCCAAGAAGAAGTGGGACATTGAGAGGACCGAAGAGAGTAAACAGGAGTACAGGGAGACACAGCGTAAGGCGAAAGTAGCAGTGGCTAAGGCCAAACAGAGGGCGTATGATGACTTGTATGATAGGTTGGATAGTAAAGAGGAGAAAATGATCTATACAGGTTGGCACAGCAGAGAAATAGAGATGGGAAGGACGTGCAGCAAGTTAGATTGATAAAGGACAGAGAGGGAACTGTATTGACTAATGACAGAAGTGTGCTGGGAAGATGGAAAGAGTATTTTGAAGAGCTGATGAATGAGGAAAATGAGAGAGAAAAAGAGTAGAAGAGGTAACCATTGAGGAGCAGGATGTAGCAAAGATCAGTAAGGGTGAAGTGAGAAGGGCATTGAAGAGGATGAAGAATGGAAAGGCAGTTGGTCCCGATGATATACCTGTGGAGGTATGGAAGTGTCTAGGAGAGGTAGCAGTAGATTTTCTGACAAGAACATTCAACAAGGTACTAGAGAGTGAGCAGATGCCGGAGGAGTGGAGGAGAAGTGTGCTGGTGCCCATTTTTAAGAACAAGGGAGACGTGCAGAGTTGCAGCAACTACAGAGGGATAAAGTTGATGAGCCATACGAGAAAGTTATGGGAAAGAATAGTGGAAGCTAGACTAAGGGCAGAGGTCAGCATTTGTGAACAACAGTTTGGATTCATGCCAAGAAAGAGCACCACAGATGCAATGTTTGCCTTGAGGATGTTAATAGAGAAGTACAGAGAAGGTCAGCGGGAGCTACATTGTGCCTTTGTGGATCTGGAAAAAGCATATGACAGGGTGCCGAGAGAAGAACTGTGGTATTGCATGAGGACATCTGGAGTGGCAGAGAAGTATGTTAGAGTGGTGCAGGACATGTATGAGAGATGTAAGACAGTGGTGCGGTGTGCTGTCGGTGTGACCGACGAATTCAAGGTGGAGGTGGGACTGCATCAAGGGTCAGCTCTGAGCCCCTTCTTGTTTGCTATGGTGATGGACAGGCTGACAGACGAGGTGAGACAAGAATCTCCATGGACTATGATGTTTGCAGATGACATCGTGATCTGTAGTGAGAGCAGAGAACAAGTGCAGGAAAATCTAGAGAGGTGGAGGTATGCCCTGGAAAGGAGAGGAATGAAGGTTAGCCTCAGAAAATCAGAATACATGTGTGTGAATGAGAAGGACCCAGGAGGAACGGTGATGTTACAGGGAGCAGAGATAACGAAGGTGGAGGATTTTAAGTACTTAGGCTCAACAATCCAGAGCAATGGAGAGTGTGGAAAAGAGGTGAAGAAGCGTGTGCAGGCAGGCTGGAATGGTTGGAGAAAAGTATCCGGTGTGATGTGCGATAGGAGAGTGTCAGCAAGAATGAAGGGAAAAGTGTACAAGATGGTGGTGAGGCCAGCGATGTTGTATGGCTTAGAAACAGTGGCGCTGAGGAAAAGGCAGGAGGCAGAGCTGGAGGTAGCGGAGATGAAAATGTTGAGGTTCTCCTGGGAGTAACGAGGATGGATAGGATCAGAAATGAGTATATCAGAGGGACAGCCCACGTAAGATGTTTTGGAGACAAAGTCAGAGAGGCTAGATTGAGATGGTTTGGACATGTACAGAGGAGGGATAGTGAGTATATTGGCAGTAGAATGCTGAGGTTGGAACTACCAGGCAGAAGGCCTCGAGGAAGACCGAAGAAGAGATTTATGGATGTGGTGAAGGAAGACATGAAGGTCGTTGGACTCAGAAAAGAAGATGCGGAGGACAGGGTGAGGTGGAGGCGGATGATTTGCTGTGGCGACCCCTGAAGGGAGCAGCCGAAAGTAAAAGAAGAAGAAGAAGAAAAGCATTTTCCTCAAATTTTTGTCTCAGGATATGAAACAAGTTCACGTTACGAAAGCGCCATCTTAAAAATTCAAACGCGCCCTTCAAACATTCAAACAATGCACGAGCTGCTCTCCCATCAATGACATTCAAACATCCCGCCCCGCTGGCCTCCCATTGGCTAACAACTGAGCTGCCGTTCATGTCGCCTTCATTCAAGTGCCATCTTGAATAGCTCCACCTGATGCCATTTTGGACAGGGATCCCATTGGCTAGGAGGGATAACACAGCTACCTCTCATTGCCTATTGTGGAGCTGAATGTACCATGATTCTTTTCGTGTAAAGGACAGAGTTACTGTATTCCGAATGCTTTATTTCTTGACTCAGGCTTTTAACCTTCCATAAACATTTGTAAGATTATAACTCCGCTAAGAAGACATGGTCAACACGCACACACACACACACGTGTGTAATTTCCGGTGTGAGTGAGAAGAAGAAATAGGCTCGAGTGATATCACAAAGGAATATGGCCAAACCTGTCTACCACCGGTACGATATTGAAGCAGAAGGAGGTCTTAAAAGGTATGCTTTTATAATTTTTAAAGGGTTTAGGAGGTAGTATTGAAAGCCTTGGAACGAATCACTTGTTTTACATGTAAAATGCAGTTCAACTTATGAAAAATGCAGGTTACAAAAAAAGCTCTGGAATGGATTAATTTCGTAAGGCGAGGTACCACTGTATGTATATATATATATATATATATATATATATATATACATATACACAAAAGCTCCCCAACTTATGTGTTTAATTGGTTCCGGACAGCCGAACGTAAGTTGAAAGTGATCGTAAGTTGTTACTGTGACATATGACGCTCATACTGTACTATACATCCATAAATACCATTACCGTATCGCATAAAACACCCCTAAATCAATTATTATAAACATAACATTGTAAAATATCAAATATATCATAACATTTATTTCAAATAAATTAAATTCAAGCAAAATAATTTCAAATTGATACATTTTAATAAAATTCACTCATCAAATATCAAATACAGTATCAAATATAACCTTTAACATTCTCTGATGCGATCTTTCTGCTTGTAAATGGTTCCGATGGTTGATGGATGGTCACGACATGAAGCTGAGCCGACTCACTTTACATGAAGCTTAAAACAGCCAATCAACACTTACAATATGTGAGGCACTCAATACCGAAAGTAGTGCACTTGCTGAAAGTAGTTTACTTGCTTGAAACAAAGCGCGGGTTATGCGGACTGCCGGCTTTCAAGTGAGCAAGGGCTTCGTTGAACTTGTTTAGTACTCAGCCTGCACTGATGTGAATCACCAGCAGAGCAGAGAGTTCTCTTTCCTTGATTCTGATTTTCATATTTTACAACTCTCTTTGTTTAACTGAGTATGCATGGTAGATTGTGCCGATCCAAGCAGATAGTTAATTTGTCTCTGTGTATGAGACTTGCACCCATGCTAGTAGGCTTACGCTTTTGACCAACCATATTTGCTTCGGGTTACAACAGTCCGCAAGACAGTGTAAACACAAACGCTGTATAACTGATATATATAAAAATTGAACTGGAAAGGAGGGGCACATTCAGTCTGTCATTTGTAAACAATGGACGCAGCGTCATTACGACAGCGTACTACGTAGGTACGTCTAAACTCAAAATTTTACTTTTTCTTTTGAAAAAAAAAACAACAAAAATACCCAAAACTGATGAACGTAAGTCGGGGAGCGGCTGTAAACAGAATTCACCTGGCAAAGAGACTTGAGGGAGGTGTTTATGTAGTTAAATTAGGTTAGCATGTGTGTTCCCATCTTGAAGTCGAACTCTGGCCCATAGCTGAACAAGCTCATGCCCGCATTTCACTGGAGTGCAGAATGCAATGATCGTGGCGGAAATGTGTGGAACGCAGTCTATGGAGGAGCTTCGGCATTTTTACAAATGGGTCACAATCCTATGGAAAATTGTACATTCAGAACACTTTCGGAACACTCACGGCATGAGCAGAACAGACATGGAAAGACCGCGGTACATTTTAGGAATACATGCGGAAAATCACATGGATTAACTGTGGAAGAAGTGTGAATAGCCACAGATCGCAAAGAAAGATTTTCAGATAATTCACAGAATGTTAATGGAAAGCACAGAACACTCGATGAATGACTATGGCACTACTCCATTTTAGAAGGAAGACCTTCGGAATGATTGCGGAAACACACGGAATGAACATTTATGTTCAACACGTAATGACTGAGGAATAGCTGGCGTAACCACATTTCAACACGAAAAAAATCGGCAAAGATCAAAGGATTTGCTCCTGATTCTGCCTATAAACTCTGATTCGACCAGGGAAGCTCATTCTTTAATTGGACTACCATATTATATACTGGTTTCTGTTGTTATTGATGCTTGTTTGTATTAGTCTTTTTTTAAATGCTTATGTCAATATGTTTATAATTTACAATGTTTATAATTTACAATAAATTTAAAATTTAACATGTTAATGTTTAATATCAATTATGTCAATATGTTCCTTTTATTTGCACCTTCAATAAATCATTCTAGACTACAAAAAAATGCACACAAGTCAAAACCACAGTGATTATAAATTCAAAACTTTATTTTTTTCTGTTTTCATGTAATAAAGTGAATGAATTGAAATAATGAATAAATTGGAAAAAAAAAAAAAAAAAAAAGTCTCACGGGTCATTGGTGGAGTTTGAGTCCTCCAAGTCATCACAACACTGCCTGAGCACACTGGAAAGGTTGAACAGGCTGAGCTCACGCCACAGGGGTAGTTGCAAGCGTCGATTTGTATGTAACCGGAGGGCAACTAGCTGGTCTCCTGCAGACGACGTCGATTGTTATGGGCACGGTGGTGTTGCCCACCTCTGTCTTGAGGTCCCCAAACAGGCATGGGTGGACCAGACAGCTGCATGGTCCACGGTGTCGGCGGCCAGTGATGCTGCTGATGCCAATGGTGGTGCAGAGGTGGTAGTCGATGTTGCTGAGAAAGCTGCTGGTGGTGTTGCTGCGAATACTGCTGAGGAGGCTGTCGCTGTTGCGACTGCTGCTGCGTAGGTGGTTGTACCTGCGGCTGTATCTTCAAGGCTTCAGCTCTGTCCAAGCATTCATTCGGTTCTTGAATTTGCAACTTGGCATGCCTGTACAAAGGTTTTGGTAGATTCTGCAGCACAGCTGCCGCCCAACTGGTGAAACTCACCCTCTCCGACTCATCGGCCGTCCGTACCTCCCTTCTCTTTCTCACCAGCAGTTCGGCTTCTGCGAGAATCAGGTCGGCTCGGTCGTCAAGGCTGGACATTGCAGTCCCAGACCTTGTCAAAGTGGACCTGGATGCTGTGGTGACAGGTTTTGAGGGGGGTGACGGGTGTTGCCTCTTCTGCCAGCTGGAGGTTGATAGCTGCACTGTCCTGTGACCCCTCCAACGTTGATGGCAGTGGAGGTTTTCCGAAAAGTGGTGGTGGTAGGAAGCTAAAGCTGTCGTATATCAACTGGTCCCTCTGAGACATGTTCAGGTCGGCTTACCCCGACTTCCAACGTCTAAGCTTTCCCAGCCTCGTCCGCACGCTATGGAACCATTGCTTCGGCTCCTTGTTGCGCTTCCCCACACGTGTACCCTGATCAGCCCAGAGCTTGCCCTTGTGTGGTTTGTTCGTCCAGGATCAGAGTTTTTTGTTGTAAAGGTACTCGTTCGCCTGGATGAACTCTACCATGGCCTGCTCCTCATCATCGGTGAGCTTGATGTATAAGCATGCCTTCTTGTTCGGGTCAGCAGCAATATCGGAAGCGACATCCAGCTCAAGGTCCACTCGGTTTCTTGAGAAGGCTCTTCAACTGGGGTTTCGGTTGTTGGAGACCATGGCCTCTTGGTTGTCTTCCTCTTGGCTTTCGGCATTGTGGCGTCTCTCAAAATGAATGGCTTTTCGTCTTGTGCGCCTGTATTTATAGTCAAAGTGAGTTCCGTGAGTGTTCCATAAGTCTTTCGTGCTTTTCGTAACTATTCCGTAAACGTTCCGTATGTATTCTGCTACCGTTCCGCTTTGTTCCGTGTACTGTCTACAGAAGTTTCGCAGTGTTTCTCTACTGTTCCGTATGTATTCTGTGGAGATCCGTAGACGAACGCGACTGTTCCATGGCCACTTTTGACCATACAGAAGAGGGAGACTTGCGGAACAGTCATGGAACACTTGCGGTATAAAAGGAAAGTTCACGGATTGTTTGCGGAAATGACGGAATGTTTACGGAAGGACTGCGGAACCAAAGGGAACATTCTCGGAAAATTTTCCCGTGAACGTGCTTTTGAACATGTTCAAAAGCACGTTCACTGAGGATTTTGGTCTACCAGAAGAGGAAGAACACATTCGGAATCATGCGGAATGACACGGAAGATGAGGGAATAACTGAGGAACGTTTGAGGGTGACAGTATTTTTGCTTCTGCAAGTCTGCTGCACTCCAGTGAAATGGGGGTATCACTTACGGACACCGATTCCTCCACCTGGCCACTCATCCAGTGATCAACATTTACAGGAAGCGAACTATCAACAAATAAAAAAAAAATAAAAAAATTTATATATATATAAATATATATATATATATATATAAATAAAAAGATACAATAAATTGGCATGCCATGTCAAAAATAAAACTTTTTTCCACTCAAAATATAAAAAAAGGAAACCATTTTTCATTCTTAGCGAACATGGGGCCTAAAAACAAACTAGACTTATATATGGAATTCTATACAGAATATATATATATATATATAATTAGCCTTTCTAAAACGATATCACTCTGCTAAAACCCGATATGGCTTGATGATGAGACTTGGTGGTGGAAGTAGAGGGTGATAAGAGAATCTTGTAACTAAGGAGAGGGGGAAGAGGGGGAAAAAAGGGACAGCAAAGATGGGCGACAGAAATCAGAATATTCTATTATTATTTAAGTGGTGCTTTAATAAGTCTCATGAATTCGATCGATATACATAAAAAAAATAAGGATAAATGGCATCTTGATGTGAAGAGGGTGTGTGGTTAAAAAAGAATGATAAGCAGCATTGGTGTGAAATAATAAAACAAGTAGCACATGGAAGAGGGGACATGTGGGAGCCAATCCAGCTGGGCAATAAACAATCGTTTATTCATGATGATGTACATGAGGAAATGCAACACCTGCTTTTCTTGCCTTACATTCAGAGAACAATGTTTCAGCAATGCTTGGACTGGAGGAAGACTGCGATCCCATGCGATCTTGAAGAGACTAAAGTTCCATTTTGTTACACGACAGCATACGAATGCTTAAAGACCATTATATTTATTTTTAAAAAATGAGTCTTATACCAGGAATAAAAGTGAAGGGAGGGGGGAACAAACACACTCCTGATTGTGGTTCACAAAGAAGGAAGACAAGCACCTCACTGCACCAAGTGTTGGAAAACATGACTTCACCCCCAGCACCACCCACCCACCATAATGGAGCCACTTCCAAAAACTTTAGATGTGGAACTTTGAAGTGACTTCTAACCAAAGTAGATGAGCATCGTACTGTATACCACAGATGAATTAAACTTTTTATCCATTGATGGCACAAAGAAAATATGAACAGAAAGAAATCAAGCTGTTAAAAAAAAAAAAAAAAAAAAAGATTAAAAATTAAATACACATGAAGGGAGTCAATGAGGCAAAAGAAAAAAAAAATGTCCAAAAAGCTTTCATTTTTTTCCTTTTTGCCCAGAGATGTCTTTTTTATTATTATTTATCCAACCAGTTTGCAGCCAGGTCATAATAAAAGGTCCGGTTTCCTTTCTTTCCATAGACACTTCAGAAATGGTTTCTGTAAATCTCAGCTGATCTAAAACAATCCCTTTCAACATCAGTGGAAATATGTAATCTTTTAAGTTATTTTTTTTTTCTTCGTCTTCATTCCCCCCCCCATAATTTTTTATTTATTTTTTTTTTTTTTAGAAAAAAAAAAAAAAAAAAAAAATCAGAATAGATGCGATTTCAATGGGTTTTTTTTTCCCTCTCATAAAAAGTCTTGGAGAAATTATCACGACTGCATACAACAACAAAAAAAAAAAAAAAAAAAGAAGAAATTAAAAAAAGGAAATAAAAAGGAATCAGTCGGTGTCACTGCTGTCTGAAGTAGAGCCGCTGGAGCTGCTGCTGCCAGAGTCTGAAGAGCTGCTGCTGCCACTGAACCGTGAAGGACCCGAACCTGGTCCGGCACCACCTTTCTCTACAGGAATGCAAAATAAAATCAGTAAACGAATTAAAAATGATGCATAACTCTACCACACTTTAGAGATCTTAAGGAGCAGCAATAATTAAAAATTCTGGTGAAAAAAAAAATTTAATTACACAAACACAGATACAGAACGTCTCCAAAAAAAGGGACACCTTTTAGCGGATGAAGGGGTTTTGTTGAATACCCTCCACATTCACCAGACCTCACACCACTACACTTCTTTTTATGGGATCCTTTAAAGGCCAAGTCTATGCAATGAGACCTGCAAGTCATTGAATTGAAAGCAACCACTGAACGCGAATGCACACATGTATGCTATTCCATCGCATCGCATTGTCGGAATAGCAGTGACAAATCATGATTGTAAATTCTTTTACATGTTGAAAATTGAACTAATTATAATAAGCACCCAGTTTACAATAATTTACAATGTGTATACATTTTTTCTGACACCCTGTATGTGTGTGTCTATATATTAAAAAAATGAGGAAATTAAGGAAGAATAGAGGAAAAGGTTAAGGAAAATGCGGCAAAACAAGGCCAATAAGGTTTAAAAAAAAAAAAAAAAAAAAAAAAACAATCAAAACTACTTACATTTTTATTTGAGGTGCACATCGGAGTGTGTGCGCATGCGTGCGTCTGTGTGTGTATTTTTATATTATGCATTATTTTTGAATGTGTTATTATAAGCATTTATAGCATTGAATATGTATTTATTGATATTATATACACATATACATCGGTCAGGGGGCTTGATCATACTTTGCAGATTTCGACAGTCGCAGGGGATCTTGGTCCCAGTTAACTGCGGAAAGTGAGGGATCCCTGTGTGTGTATTATTATATTATATATATCCAAAAATATATATATATACACACACACACACACGGGGCAGTGGTGGTCTAGTGGTATAGGGCGCAGGATCGCTGATCCAAAGGTTGGGGGGTTCGAGTCCCCACAAGGTTGTCACTGTCCCCCCCAGTGCAGCTAACTGGGTTAACAAAGGCGGGCCATGTCTCTGTCTATGGTCAACCATTGCTGACTTTCGTAAAGAGTAGGCTATAAAGCCATCAGCATGTTTCTGTCCCTTGCTAAAAGGGTTGTGACAGGAAGGGCATCCGACATAAAAACCTCTGCCAAATCAAATGTGCAAATCAGATGATTCGCTGTGGCGACTCCTGAGAAAAAGGCCGAAAGAAATTTTATTTATATATATATATATATATATATATATATACACACACACACACACACATACACTAGGGGTGGGTATTGCCTAGATTTTATGTATTGCAATATATTGCAAGAAGAATTTAAAATTAAAAGTAAGCCTGTTCCTGACAGTATTTATTATTTATTTTAAAAAGAGAAATCAATAACATGAAAAAAGGTTATTTTGTCTCCTGGTACATCCTTGAGACAATTGTTCCAGAAAACATCTTCCTATCAGGAACGGTGTATCTTCTATCCAGAGTTGATACTAAATCTCTGAATTCTGAAGAGTTTACGATAGAGAAATGACGTAAATTCTTAATGATGAATCTCACAATTTTGTCAGTAATTTCTTGTGCACATGGTGAACTTTTCTTGCAACTTCCCCTCAAATCAGCCAGTGAGGTCAAATGTTTTTGTTGAGGCCACATTTTGACTTTGTCTAAACAACTTGGATTCAGTTTCACGAGTTTCAGTTTGTGGCACGCGTGTGGTCTGACAAAAGAAGTTTCACGCGGTGTCGTCGCATAGGAGTGATCAGATTTGATGTACCCTTGAAAATTTAATGTCACCGTTGCATGTTTTGCACACAGCATTTGCTTTATCAATGGATCCATGCAGTGCTGTTGTGGTAAAGAAATCAGTGGGTATACTATGAGGCTGCTTCGGCACCTGAACGAGACCAGAAGATAATTTGAAATACTAACAGATTTTAATTACATTACACACAAAGATTCAAGATATAATATTGTAAAATAACAGAAGTGTAGCTTTACAACACGACATCATGCATACATGGTCCACGCTAAACTTGAACTTTTGAAGTCTGCACTGAACTGGCTGTACAAATGACTGCTGATGTTCTCATAAACTTGGAACATACACAATTTGATATTAGTAAAAATAACAAATAAAGTGGTACAACTACAAGATGAACATTAGCACTATTATACTGAATCAAGTATTGTTTAATATTTCTATCATTAAAATTATGTACATTTGTATTTAATAAATGTAATATTTATAAGCAATTGACATTCAGAAAATGCAAAACTACTATGTCGTTAAAATAAAAATTCTAAGCATCAGAAAAAAATCTACTTATGAAAATGCAATGTTTTAAACTTTGGCACAAACATCAACACAAATAGTACTGCATGTTGAGCAAAATTAGCTATTTAAACATTAAATACACAAACATTAGAATAGTGTAAGTGCATGTAGTGCTTTTATTAGCATATTGTGAAGCCTTAATTATTAATGCATGCATATTAAATTTTAAGACGGGATTAAAGGTGGAGCATCATCCGTGCATGCGCAGAACTGTATCATGCAGAACTAGACCTCATCAGACCTGTGACCCTATGAGCAGTAGATATATAAATCAATCGATCAATCTTAACATTACATGTATAATATTAATCCCATCATAGCAATACCCATAGGCCTGCTGGGACAAAGGGACCCTGACGGCTCAGGAAAGTCCGTCAAACTTTATAACTTTACAATAATAACATGCAATATTGTTTATCAGATAAATCACACTAATATGATCATTATGCTGGAGAGAAGTGGAATGTAATTTATCTCTGGACCGATTTGAAGCATGTTGAGGCTGAGACCGAGTCCGCAAGTTGTGTGATGTCATTTTTTCCCCCCAGAGTCGACAGAAATATTATTTCCGCATTTAGCAAAAAATAAAATAAACAAATAAATAAATAATTAAAAAAAACATGCGTTGTTAATGTTCCTTGTTAGAGATCAAGTTCATGGGACCGCTTCCCTCTTTTGCTCATTTTTAAAATAAATGTTTAAGCTAAAATCTAAATACAGTAGGTCAGTAAATTTCTGAGCAATTAGCAACATGAACTGTGGTTTTGTTTTTTCCGGGAATTTCCGTATCCTTAATAAAAAATAAATTCTATTAGCTGAAGGCCTTCGTGACAATCCACACTGCCCACTCACGTCATGGAGCATTATTTCTGATTCAATTAGCGGGAATAGCCAGTTTTTTTACTGTTCCGAAGTTTTCTGAATGTATGTCAAAAAAAATGGTTTTGCTTGAGAGTATCGCAATATGTATTGTTTGCATGTTAGAACCAGTTTAAACCGATAAACCGGTTGTATTGCGCAGCCCTAATATGTACACATATGTATAGACACACACACACACACACACACACATTAATATATACACATACATACATACTAGTCCTTCTCAAAAAATTAGCATATTGTGATAAAGTTCATTATTTTCTGTAATGTACTGATAAAAATTACATTTTCATATATTTTATATTCATTGCACACCAACTGAAATATTTCAGGTCTTTAATTGTTTTAATACTGATGATTTTGGCATACAGCTCATGAAAACCCAAAATTCCTATCTCAGAAAATTAGCATATCATGAAAAAGTTCTCTAAACGAGCTATTAACCTAATCATCTCAATCAACCAATTAACTCCAAACACCTGCAAAAGATTCCTGAGGCTTTTAAAAACTCCCAGCCTGGTTCATTACTCAAAACCGCAATCATGGGTAAGACTGCCGACCTCACTGCTGTCCAGAAGGTCATCATTGACACCCTCAAGCAAGAGGGTAAGACACAGAAAGAAATCTCTCAGCGAATCGGCTGTTCCCAGAGTGCTGTATCAAGGCACCTCAGTGGGACGTCTGTGGGAAGGAAAAAGTGTGGCAGAAAATGCTGCACAACCAGAAGAGGTGACTGGACTCTGAGGAAGATTGTGGAGAAGGGCCGATTCCAGACCTTGGGGGACCTGTGGAAGCAGTGGATTGGGCTACAGGTGCCGCATTCCCCAGGTCAAGCCACTTTTGAACCAGAAACAGTGGCAGAAGTGCCTGACCTGGGCTACAGAGAAGCAGCACTGGACTGTTGCTCAGTGATCCAAAGTACTTTTTTCGGATGAAACAAATTTTGCATGCCATTCGGAAATCAAGGTGCCAGAGTCTGGAGGAAGACTGGGGAGAAGGAAATGCAAAAATGCCTGAAGTCCAGTGTCAAGTACCCACAGTCAGTGATGGTCTGGGGTGCCATGTCAGCTGCTGGTGTTGGTCCACTGTGTTTTATCAAGGGCAGGGTCAATGCAGCTAGCTATCAGGAGATTTTGGAGCACTTCATGCTTCCATCTGCTGAAAAGCTTTATGGAGATGAAGATTTCATATTTCAGCACGACCTGGCACCTGCTCACAGTGCCAAAACCACTGCTAAATTGTTTACTGACCATGGTATTACTGTGCTCAATTGGCCTGCCAACTCTCCTGACCTGAACCCCATAGAGAATCTGTGGGATATTGTGAAGAGAAAGTTGAGAGACACCAGACCCAACACTGTGAATGAGCCGAAGGCCTCTATCAAAGCATCCTGGGCCTCCATAACACCTCAGCAGTGCCACGCCGCATTGAAGCAGTCAATTCTGCAAAAGGATTCCCGACCAAGTATTGAGTGCATAACTGAACATAATTATTTCAAGGTTAAATATTTTGTTTTAAACACTTTTTTTATTGGTCCAATGAAATATGCTAATTTTTTGAGATGGGGATTTTTGGTTTTTCTTTACTTTTTTGCCAAAATTATCAATATTAAAACAATAAAAGGCTTGAAGTACTTCAGTTGTGTGTTATGAATTTAAAATATATGAAAGTCTAATGTTTATCAGTACATTACAGAAAATAATGAACTTATCACAATATGCTAATTTTTTTGAGAAGGACTAGTACACACACATACAGATGTTCACCAACTTACGAAAGAGTTGTTCTGAACGGCTGTTCGTTAGATCAATTTGTTGATAAGTCGTTACAGGGCATTCTTTAGAGGGAATGCATGTTTAAACCATGCATAAGTAACCTATACGAGTTTGTACTATATACAATCTCTCTCTCTCTCTCTCTCTCTCTCAGTCTCTCATCTTATTTCATTCTATTGAATTTATCATTTATTGGTACAAAGTGCAAACCTAAACGCGACATAAATTATCAAGCTAACTGTGACATCAGAAACTTTCAGACGGACCCTAAATGCAGGAGACAGTAGGATGAACACGGAGAGACTATTATTACAGTGGAGGCACTTGAGCAAGGGGGAAATTTAGTCACTGCTAGTGATGAGGAGAAACACAAAAACTTTAGATACAGGGAACTACGGAGTGGGAACTGGTTTAGTGCAGATCTGAAACCAGGAGCCAGAGAGATCAGAGGAAAACAGGGACGTGAAGTGGGACAATCTTCTAGCACCAGGATGAATGAGCGTGCTGCTCGTCTTTATATATACACGGTAGATGCGAAACAATGTCAGGAAACTTTATTTAAATTATTTACAAAATGTAGTATGCATAAATTAAGATATATAAAATATTTTCAAATTAAATTTAACCCACATAATGGGTATAATCAACATTAAAATACTAAAAATATAAAATGATTCAATTATAAAATGAACAATCTGTACTGTACATTATCAATATCATTATGTCCTGTGTTTAAACTCCTGGTTCCTCTCAAGCACAGCACAGCGGATCTGATCAGATTTACAGAGTTTCACTCTTATCCAGTTCATTATAATACTGGAGTCAATTTGTTTCTTCTTTGAAAGGTTTGGGAGTTCAGAAATGTATTTTCTGTTTCTCTTCCCTAACCTCAGTATGGTGTAAACACATGCCAGCCACGCCCCTCTGCCAGAGACTAATCGAATAGTAAGTGTACCGTGTACCTCAGGATAATGTTTAATCATATTTAATACTTATATTTATAATTATTTCCATTTCTTGTTCTTCAATTTCATTTCATTTCACTTTCGACCTCGGACAGCCCTGTTCGTATGTCCAGACGTTTGTAAAATGTTCATAAGCTGGAGAAAGTCTAATACAGTGAACCCTCGCTATAACACGGTTCACTTTTCACGGTCTCGCTACTTCACGGATTTGCATAGTGCATTGTGTTCTGCATTCTGATTGGCTAAACAGTCTCTCTGCTTCTTCTCTACGTGTTAGTCAATAAGCTTGCGGTTTAATACGTACACGTACGTAAAACAGCTTGCCATTTATGTTCCCTACGTGCAAATTCTCTTGCACTTTCAAGTCTCCCTAAAACCCATTATGTCGACAAAACGTTCTGCACCGACAAAAGCACCTGCGGTCGGGCCTAAAAGGCAGAGGAAGATGCTAACTATTGCAGAAAAAGTTCAACTTCTGGACATGCTAAAGGAAGGTAAAAGCTATGCGGCTACAGGTCGGCATTACGGAATTAATGAATCTTCCGTTCGTTTCTATAAAGAAGGAGGAAAATAACATAAGGACTACAGCAGCAATAAGTTTTAATAAAGATGCAAAAAGGGTTGCAACTGTTAGCAACAAGACCATGGTAAGGATGGAGTCTGCATTAGCTTTGTGGATTAATGACTGCAGAAAAAACATTACGCTGGATACGAATGTTATCTGCACAAAAGCTAGAACACTGTATCAAGCCTTTGCTGACGGCGACAGTGACAGGGAAGAGGAGGAGGATGCAGATACCGGGCCATCATCAAGTGCTGTTCACGCAGTACCAAGCACATTTAATGCTAGCAAGGGCTGGTTTGAAAAATTTAAGAAACGCTTTGGACTTAAAAATGTTTCTCTGCACGGAGAGATCGCCTCTGCAAATACCGCTGAAGCAGAAGCGTTCGTGAACAATACATTTAAAGCGATCATTGAGGAAGGGGGATATATGCCTGAACAAGTTTTTAATATGGATGAGACTGGCTTATTTTGGAAGCGGATGCCCTCCCGCACCTTCATCATGCAGGAAGAAGCCAAAGCCCCAGGATTTAAAGCCCAAAAAGATCGTGTGACTCTGGTTATGTGCGGAAATGCTGCAGGTTTTATGATTAAGCCTGGGCTCATTTATAGGTCTAAAAATCCCAGAGCACTGAACAACAAAAACAAGGATGATTTGCCCGTCTACTGGATGCACAACCCACAGGCTTGCATGACAACAGCGCTCAATATGGATTGGTTCAAAACTGTTTCATCCCGGAGGTCAAGTGTTATTTGAGAGGAAAGGGACTAGACTTTAAAGTGCTTCTGCTCGTTGACAACGCTGGAGGTCACGCCGATGATTTGGTATATGATGGTATGCAAATCGAATTTCTGCCGCCAAACACTACATCCCTGATTCAGCCCATGGACCAAGGCATCATCCGTGCTTTCAAGGCTCTCTATACACGCAACACCCTGCAACATCTTGTTGACGCTATGGACTCGGATCAAGACTTCTCACTAAAGGACTACTGGCGTGGATACACCATCGCATCATGTCTCCAAAATATTCAGAGGGCCATTCAAGAGATGAAAACTGAAACTTTGAATGCCTGCTGGAAAAAACTGTGGCCAGAGGCAGTGCAAAACCCAACCGGGGGCTCGCTCGACGAGATCCATCACTCTGTCATAGATACTGTGGTGACTCTCGCAAAACAGCTTGGAGGAGACGGCTTTAATGACATGACTTCGCATGACATTAATGCACTGATTGATGCTGAAGCACGCCCGCTAACCGATGCAGACCTGGCCCAAATGACAAAGCCACCAAGTGATGATGAAAGAGAAAAGGAAGAAGAGGACACAAGTGTGGATAAAGATGAGGAGGATGGACTAACACTTGGTCGCTTAGCAACCATTCTGAGAATGGCCACTGAACTTCAGCGAGCAGCTCACGATTGGGACCCTTTGATGAGCCGTTCATTACAGTTCTCCAACATAATCGGTGGTGGCATGTCTGTGTATAAGTCTCTTTTGCCCAGAAGAAAAAAGAGCGTCAACAACTGCCTATCACTATGTTCTTCTCACGAAAAACACACCTGCACCTCGGGCTTCAGAAGAAGAAAACGCTGCAGAGCGGAGTCAGGATGCAGCGGCTCAGTCAGAAGAGTAGTAAAAACAGTACATGTGAGTCACAATTTGTCCGACTGTACTTTTATTTTTCATTTTCTCCCATTCAATCCAATTACTGGTCGCAATGGGGCGGTGCTGATCTCCGCAATTAGTTCACATTGATGATTAAAATTATTATTTGACAGTACAGTAGTTATTTGTAAAAAGCAAACAAACGTTTATACAGTACTCTTATTTGTTAAACAAATGCTTGGGCCTATAAAAAGGTTTGTTCTTTGGTTTCAATGTATAATAGAGCATTTAATTGTATAATGATTGTAAAAAAATAAAAAAATAAATAAAGGTTTCGACTTCACGGATTTCGCCTATCACGGGTTCTTTTTGGAACGTAACCCCAGCGAAAAACGAGGGTTCACTGTATATTATATATATATATATATATATATATATATATATATATATATATATATATATACACACACACACATATATATATATACACACACACACACACTTTTTTGTGTGGTACACCACTAACGTTTTGGTCCACATGGGGGATTGCTTGACCAGGTCATTTATGGCTATCAGACAGATCTGATTTCTTTTATTCTGAATGGATGTCACGCAGATGCCAGTTGTTACAAGAACAATAAAATAACTCCATGCAGGGTGGGGGGAGACGACACAGGACAAACCCAATGGCATTTCTGTGGCATTGTGATGGTCTTTTGCAGGTCGTACATCTACAACACAGGTGAAAACCGAGCCCCTCTGGATAGACTGTGGCTACTGGACCTAACTGACTGACTCCTTTGTGGACTCTGCTTTATTTGAAATGCTCTATGGGGGTTGCGTGTGCACATCAACAAACAGGTCGTGCAACGGTCAACCTGGAGATCACAAATTCAAACCGATACTGGAGCCCAAGAAGCTAATGGGCTGAGCATTCGCAGGCAGGAATATGCCATCCAAACATGGGTGTCTGTGAGCTCATCTGTACACCCAGAATATCTTCACTTATCCCTTAACATCCGAGGATGTCGTTGGGGCGCCTTCATGGCGAGACTTGGGCTGATTTGGCCTGGCAGAGCCCATCCCTTTCCGGGTTGTAGAAACATGCTGATGGCTTTGCAGCCTACTCTTTACGAAAGTCAGCAATGGTTAATTTACATGCCTCTCACTATGGACAGTGAGAGACATGGCCTGCCTTTGATAACCCAGTTAGCTGCACTGGGGGGGGAGAGACAACCTTGTGGGGACTCGAACCCCCAACCTTAGGATCAGCGATCCTGCGCCCTAACCACTAGACCACCACTAGCCTCGACCCAGAGTATCCTCCTCTTCTTTCGACTTTTATTAAGCTGTAAATATTAAGGTGGCAGTATCACGTGTCAAGGAAGGGGATTGTACATGCTCATGATCTTCCCTAGTTGGTTGTGGTTGTATGTGGCAAGGAGATGATGCTTAAATGGTGGGAATCAGATATGACTAAATTAGTGAAGAAAAATACGATTGCTTGCTGAGATTTGAATAATTCTTAGTGTGCGTGCTCTGCAATAGCACCCCCTGCTGTGCTTACTATATACTGCATGCTTTCTTGAGCAGCTGGAACATATTTTAAAATAAATAGTAGCCCTTGAAGTCAACAGCCCTGGTTTCCCCCTGTCCACAATAATCATGTGTCATGCGGGTAGGAGGCAGCCGGAGAACTGAGCTGAAGTCTAAACTGGAAGCAGGCCAGGGACCTTTTCTCACTGTTATTCGGTCTGAGCTGATGTTCCACCCCAATTTCCATCAACGGTATGGATTTCCAACTTGGGTTCAGAATGGCACTTACGTAAAGGTCTCCTTTGTTTCTTCTGTAAACAGGTTTTGACGTATCGCTCCAGCTCACGCAGGGTGGAAGGTTTGAGGGTCTCAAAGTCGATCTCAATCTCATCGGGATTGGAGTCTCGCAATGAGGGCTCACGAGACTGAATTATGTGCACCACTCGGCCCAGCTTCTCTCCGGGCAGCCTGTTGATGTCCAGGCTCAACTGACGCTTCTCATCGTATGTCATGGGCAGAGCCGCGTCTTCCTCCTCCGATTCGTAGCCTGGTCCTCCTCTGGCTCCCTTCTTAGCTGGTCTAATTTTAAAAAGACATAAATTAGGCGACAGACACGACACAAATTACACCCATGATTTAAATAGGAGATTAAATTAATTTGGACCTGTTTCCTGGGACGGTGCTGTTAGCTTTCCTGGCCGGCGCTTTTTTCTGTTGCGCCTGTTTCACTGGTTGCGCCACCTTTACCTTCTTATCATCCTCTACCTTGCCTTTGGTGAGCTTATCTTTCTTCTTCTTGTCTTTGTCCTTCTTCTCTTTCTTTTTCTTTGGTTTGCTGACAGGAGCCTGCGAGAGAGCAGCGAGCTGTTCATGGACAGCTTTCAGCTGGGGATAGAGGCAGGAAGAAAGAGGGGGGAGGGATCAGTGATCTGCCCCAAATAACAAAATAAAATAAAAATAAAAAACCTATTGTACAGTGTGTTAATCAAACATACATATGGTTCACATTGAGACACATCATTACACAATACAGGAAGATATGCGTGCGTGTGCATACGGCTTTTGCTAATGGAACCACAAATTAGGACACCAAGTTTCAACTTCAATAAAGCAAGATCTAAATCATGCCATTCAATAGTCAAAGCCATCCGTCAAACTCGTACACAGGTTTTATGGCATGAAAATTGTCAGGCTTTAATCCATGTAAATTTTTAGTGTTTAATTTTAGCGTTCAATTGCTGTACATTTCTTTTTATTAAGCACAGAAATTTTGAGACATACCAGTGTGGAACAGGTTGACATTTGTTCAGTCTGCTAGAAGTATTCTGTTGTGTGTGCACAATCCTAAATCCCAGGTACAAAGTGATCGATTTAGGGGTGTGTTCCATTAACAAAGCCATACTTGAATCACAAATTAATTAAAAAAAAAGAATAAATTAAAACAAACAAAAAAAGGTGGAACAGCATTAACTGACAACAGGCTTACATTAACACAAATGTGAGAAAATCCAATACATTAAATCATTATTTACCAATCAATAAATAAAAAAAAATAAACAGGTTTAGTACTCAAATGGTTTCTCTGGAACAGATTAATACATCTGCATGATTTCTTCATACAGGACAACAATAATAAAGAGCAAGTATTTCTGATTTTAAAGCCAAGCCCATGAGGACCGAGGATTGCACATGCATCCCACCTATGCGTTTCCTTAATTTTACTGACAAAAGGATATTTCACAACCAATCATCACTGGTGTATTGAATATACGTTTTACTCAACAAGAGTAAGTCATCAAGTGTTGGTATGTTTACTGTACATAACTACCGCACCTGAATAACTGACACCAATACTAGATTACCAAATGACAGCCTATACCAGGGGTCGGCAACCTTTGCCATTCAAAGAGCCATTTGGACCCGTTTTCCACATTAAAGAAAACACTAGGAGCCACAAATCCTTTTTTGACATTTAAAATAAAATAGCACTGCATATAATGTTTTCCCTCATTTTCCTTCATGTTAATATAAAACAACAATGTGTTGCATTGATTTAAACGACTGCAGAGACAATTAAATTACAATTCTGCTTGCAACAAAAACATTTAGATTTAAAAAAAAAAAAAAAAAAATCGCCAGCCTCCCTGCGACTCTAATTAGGATTAAGTGGTTCAGAAAATGAATGAATGTGTTTGAGTCTTTCTTGTATTTTTATAAAGAAACAGAATATCTATCCCACGAAGCGAGAGACGGTGTGCAGCCAGATGTGTTAACGGGTTGGGTAGTCTACCTCACCATCCCTTTGTGGGATCTTTTTTTATTTTATTTTATTCGTTATATTTATGTTGTTTTGTCATAGTTTTAATTTACAAAAACAACAGCAACACAGAAAAGTATATGAAGACTTATTTTAAGAAGGAGCCTGCTCAACATTCTTTTAAATAATATTAATGCTGCACTGACGACCCATTCTCAGAGTAGAGACTGAACCAGACCCAGTCTTTTATTTTGTCACTGGGAGGAGAGTTATTTAATTCTGTGATTGCTGTGTATAAACAAATCTCATCCACCGTCTTACTTCAGATGTGATTTCCGTTCCTGGATTACAAACCCGGCAGCAGAAAAAAATCTCTTGCTCGCCGCACTGCTGCTTGCCAGGAGCTCTTTGAGGGCTCTTTTATATTTCTTTGGTGTGGGCGGGGTTATTTTGTGTGTGTTCTTGTGTTCTTGTGAACACACACAGAAAATCACCCCGCCCACACCAAATAAATATCCACCCACACCCGTGACTCTTAATCTTAATCTATGTAATTTTCAACCATAAAAGAGCATTGGAAGGGAACCCAGAACATTCAGGTAAAAGCTGGTTTAACTCTATAACCCAGGGGTGGGCAATCTTATCTGCAAAGGGCTGGTGTGCGTGCAGGTTTTCACTTCAACCAAACAATAACCACACCTTTCACCTGTTTCCACCAATCATTGATCATCAAAAGAAAAGGAAAAAACCTAGATTGGATATTACTGTTTCAAGTCTGAAGTGGAGCCATCTTGATGAGATCATCTTGCTTTAAGTCTTAAACAGTTATGTGATCTCACCAAGATGGCTTCCGATGTGAGTAAATAAGCACCTTGTGATGCACCCGTTGGCCACCATAAAGTACAACATTATTTGAAAAGCCACGGAGCCGCACCAGAAGGGTGAAAGAGCCGCATGCGGCTCCGGAACCGCGAGTTGCCGACCCCTGGCCTATACTGTATTTACCAGCTTTAACAATAAAAAGCGAAGAACAGTTTTAAGAAATTTTTAAGAGAAATAAAAAGAACTAAAACACTCCTCTTAAACAGAAAACAGATTTAAAATTAAATAGACCACAGCAGCCCAGCGCCTCTGACCAATGAGACCATTTGTCATTCGAAAAAAAAAAAAGAAAAATTAAAATATGTTCACACAAACACACAAGATAACGACTTTGAATAAGAACAAAATCCATTTCAAATCAATATCCAAAAAGTGATCTTGAAAGAAGGTAAAGCTGAGCCAAATGCAATCACTATTCGAGTTACGACCTAGATTGATTCAGACCAACCAGTCGTAAATCGGATTAGTTGCAAGTCAGATATTTAACACAATGAAACTGAAACCATCCATCACTTGCTATGAACTCATGTGAAGCGTATTCTTCACCTGCACGTTCTTTCAACATGCTAAATAAACTTGTAGCCTGATTTTGCACTGCTTGCAACATCTTTCTCACATTTCTTTGCCGACAATCTTCCAACCTCGAATAAATCAACTTTTCCATCTCTACAATCGGTCCTTCATGCTGTTTTGTGATGACAGTTGACTTAATTGGGGTTTCTGCCTTCACTACTTCCTTAATGCGGTCCTTGTCCTTCAAAATTGTAGACATCATAAAGTGGGAGCGATGGAGATTTCTCTTTCATCATTGTCTCCAACGACAGTGTCTTCCTTGCTTTCTTTGTAGAATGGCCATTTGATGAATTGGACTTCCTCTTGGGGGCCAGGGTAACGGTGTACAGTAAAATGAATGTAAAGTTGTCCTGTAACTGTATCTAGTCACTGAGTGTAGGTGTAGAATGTTGTGGGTGTGAGATTTGGGCTGCCACCACCACCTTAGGCGCTGCACTGCCAGACATATACAGTAAACTCATAATATACATCTGCTAGATGTGGTCATAAGTACGGGTGGTCATACCTCGCGTACATCGTAACTCCAATAGTGACTACTTGCCCTTGTGGGGGACCCGTACACCAAATTCGGTGATCCTGTCATTTCCTTCTGAAGTTCGAGCTAACAACTCCGATAAATCGAAAAAATGAAGAGTAAATGGCCCCTGTAAAACCCGACCTCACCGTCAGCTTTTATTTATTCCTTTTAAACACTGAACACTAAAATCTTATGGCTGCATCTCAGGTGGTGTTTTTGGGTTGCACCAGACAAATTAGTGTACACTTGTATCGCACACAGTTATTACTGTGCTCGGACAGAACCAAGCCTAATGTAACAGCCTGACAAAAAGTAAAAGCATTCTCAACTCCAGCCAGGCAAATGCACACAAACACTCACACACCCACAAAAGGAAGTACCTTCTCAAACAGTTCCAAGGACTATGACAAGTTTCTTCATTTTGAAAAAGCAAAGACACTTTATTCTGGCGCAAGATTATAGAACCTGTTTTTTGGGCATTAACATGTCCTATAAAGGGAAATTTAATGCTGTAGCACACAAAGATTTTGTTAAAAAAAAAAAAAAGTAACATCCTTATGCAGTTGTAAACATTTTGCTGTTCTGCACATACATACACACATACATATACAGTCACTGTCCACGTTACGACATACACGAGTTACGACCACCCGTTCTTATGACCACGTCTAGCAGATGCCTATTATGAGTTTACTGTACATGTCTGGCAGCGCAAGCGCGTAAGATAGTTGTGGTAACACAGCATCCCAGCATTCACACTGACAGCATTCTACCACTACACTCAGTGATGGAGATCCCATCGCAGTAACATATCTTTTACATTCATTTACTGTACACCATTACAATGGCACCCAAGAGGAAGTCCGATTCATCAGATGGCAATTCTACCAAGAAAGCAAGGAAGGCACTGTCGTTGGAGACGAAGATGGAGGTGAAATCTCCATCTCTCTCACTCCACGGTGTCTACAATTTTGAAGGACAAGGATCACTTGAAGGAAGCAGTGAAAGCAGCAGCCCCAATTAAGTCAACTATCATCACAAAACAGTGTGAAGGACCGATTGTCGAGATGGAGAAGTTGCTAGACACATGGTTGGAAGATAATAGCAAAGAAATGTGAAAATGATGTTGCGAGCAGTGCAAAGTAAGGCTTCAAGTTTATTTCGCATGTTGAAAGAACATGCAGGAGAAGAATACGCTTCACATGAATTCATAGCAAGTGCTGGGTGGTTTCGATTTCGTTGTGTAAAATATCCAACTTACAACTGGTTGGTTGGAACTGATCTCGGTCGTAATTCGGATAGTGACAATTTTATATATATATATATATATATATATATATATATACATATATATACATATATATATATAAACATACATACATACATACATACACACACATACACACACACACACGCATTCAGTCGGCCCCCACAATTAATCCGTTCCAGAGCCCTCTTCGTATTGCGGGGATTTCGTAAGTAGGGGTTGCATCTTGCATGTTAAACGCCTAATTCATTCCAAATCTCCAGTCCTTGGACTGGATAAACCCCATAAACCCTTTAAAAATGAAAAACGTACACCAATTTTGTATGAAATGTGTGTTAAAAGTAAAAAATTTATTTATTAAACCATTTTATTAACATTTATTAATTAACCCATTATTTTTATTAACACACACACCTCTCTCGCGCGTGCTGCGGGCCACGCCCACAAGACGTGGAATTCAAAGCGCATTCCCTGCCTGACAAACTCAACTTTAATCTGATTCCTTTAGGGATCGGAATGCCAGATAAGCCCAAATGCACCCCACGTTTATTAAACATTTACCGAATTAAAACAACTCAAAAAAAACCTAAAACCTAAAATGTTATTCCTTCTCTCTCTCTCTCTCTCATGTGCGCTGCGGGCCACGCCCATAAGACGTGAATTCAAAGCACATTCCCTGCTTGACAAACTCAACTTTAATTTGATTCCTTGAGGGATCGGGATGTCAGATAAGCCCAAATGCGCCCCACGTTTATTAAACATTTACCGAATTAAAACAACTTAAAAAAAACCTAAAACCTAAAATGTTATTCCTTCTCTCTCTCTCTCTCTCTCTCTCTCTCCCTCTTATGTGCGCTGCGGGCCACGCCCACAAGACGTGAATTCAAAACACATTCCCTGCCTGACAAACTCAACTTTAATTTGATTCCTTGAGGGATCGGAATTCCAGATGAGCTCAAATGCGCCCCACATTTATTAAACATGTACTGAATTAAAACAACTTAAAAGTAAACAAAAGAATGAAGCTTCCTTCTGTCTCTATCTGGGAGGCCAGCGGGGAGGGATGTTGAGAGACAGCCAATGAGAGAGAAACTCGCGCGTCCTGTGAAATTTTGATTGGCGCGTATGACTTTTCAATTTCTTTTCGTAAGAGGGGGTTGTTTCGTATTTCGGGGATGGAAACTCAAGAAAATGTTTTTCGTAATCCGGGGATTTCTTACAAAGGGGTTTTCGTAAATTGGGGCCGACTGTACACACATATGCACATACATAGTCAGCCCTCTTCTTACGAAATCCCCAGAGTACGAAAAATCCAGCATACGAAAAACATTTTCCTAAATTTTTGTTTCCTGCATACGAAACAAGTTCTTCTTATGAAAAGCACCAAACGCGCCATTCAAACATTCTAACAATGCGCAAGTTGCTCTCTCATTGGCGGTCTCCTAACATCCCGCCCTGCTGGCCTCCCATTGGCCAGGAGGGAGCTGAATCTGAAGTCCAGACAAGCCGCTTTTAAAATTAATAATGTTTAATATTGTTTGGTTAATAAAAAAGGTTTAATATTGGTTTAATTAATAAATGTTAATAAAATGGTTTAATATGTTAATAAAATTTTTAAATGGTTTAATATATATATATATATATATATATATATATATTTTACTGTTAGCATATCATACAAAATTTGTGTACTTTTATGATTTTGAAAGGGTTTATGGGGTAGTCTTGGGAGCATTGGTGTGAAATGCACCCCTACTTACGAAAAAGGTGCTGGAACGGAATAATTTCGTAAGACGACGGCTGACTGTGTTTGTGCGACACACACGGCCCCCTACTTACGAAATGAATCCGGTCCAGCACATTTTTCATGGGAGTTTTGTAAGTAGGGGCGCACTTGACATGTAAAACGCCTGATTCGTTCCAAGGCTCCAAGATTTAAACATGGGTACAAGTTAAAAATTTTGAAAAACCTGAAAATGCAAGACGTAATTGAGTGTGTGTGGGTGGGTTTTAATCTTTTACCAACATTTACAATAATATATAATCTACAAATTCACATTAAATGTTTGTAACATTTCACTTATTCATGCACAATAAAGAAATTTTATAATTAAAAGTCAAAATATGTCAAACGGTCAAATAAATTTCAAATGAAATGAAGTGATCAATTTCTTTGCTGCAACACTTTTTTTTTTTTTTTTTACAATGTATATACACTGTATAACCAGGAAAGACCTAACAAAGAAAAATTTATTTACATGCAGACTTGGAAAAAGGAAATATTTATTAATCACAGTATTTCATACTGATGAAATAAGGTACTACAAATCTTGATCTCATGTGTAACTGACAAAAGTTCCCATTGTCAATGTACAACTAAATCATGGGCCAAAAAATTTGAGCATAATCTTCCCTTACGTTGCCCTCAACTGGGCACTCCAGGAGGCATGTGCCCAGTTTTACCCCCCCCACACACACACATCCCCCTATCATCATTAAATGCCCTCACGGCTGCATTATTGGAATCATAATACATAATACTAGTCCTTCTCAAAAAATTAGCATATTGTGATAAAGTTAATTCTTTTCTGTAATATACTGATAAAAATGAAACTTTCATATATTTTAGATTCATTGCACACCAACTGAAATATTTCAGGTCTTGTATTGCTTTAATACTGATGATTTTGGCATACAGCTCATGAAAACCCAAAATTCCTATCTCAAAAAATTAGCATATCACGAAAAGGTACTCTAAACGAGCTATTAACCTAATCATCTGAATCAACCAATTAACCGCAAACACCTGCAAAAGATTCCTGAAGCTTTTAAAAATTCCCAGCCTGGTTCATTACTCAAAACCACAATCATGGGTAAGACTGCTGACCTGACTGCTGTCCATAAGGCCATCATTGAAACCCTCAAGCAAGAGGGTAAGTCACAGAAAGAAATCTCTGAGCGAATAGACTGTTCCCAGAGTGCTGTATCAAGCCACCTCAGTGGGACGTCTGTGGGAAGGAAAAAGTGTGGCAGAAAACGCTGCACAACCTGAAGAGGTGACCAGACCCTGAGGAAGATTGTGGAGAAGGGCCAATTCCAGACCTTGGAGGACCTGTGGAAGCATGGACTGGGCTACAGGTGTCGCATTCCCCAGGTCAAGCCACTTTTGAACCAGAAACAGCGGCAGAAGTGCCTGACCTGGGCTACAGAGAAGCAGCACTGGACTGTTGCTCAGTGGTCCAAAGTACTTTTTTCGGATGAAAGCAAATTTTGCATGTCCTTCAGAAATCAAGATGCCAGAGTCTGGAGGAAGACTGGGTAGAAGGAAATGCCAAAATGCCTGAACTCCGGTGTCAAGTACCCACAGTCAGTGATGGTCTGGGGTGCCATGTCAGCTGCTGGTGTTGGTCCACTGTTTTATCAAGGGCAGGGTCAATGCAGCTAGCTACCAGGAGCTTTTGGAGCACACGATCTGGCACCTGCTCACAGTGCCAAAACCACTGGTAAATGGTTTACTGACCATGGTATTACTGTGCTCAATTGGCCTGCCAACTCTCCTGACCTGAACCCCATAGAGAATCTGTGGGATATTGTGACAAGAAAGTTGAGAGACACCAGACCCAACACTATGGATGAGCTTAAGGCCGCTATCGAAGCATCCTGGGCCTCCATAACACCTCAGCAGTGCCACAGGCTGATTGCCTCCATGCCACACCACATTGAAGCAGTCATTTCTGAAAAAGGATTCCCGACCAAGTATTGAGTGCATAACTGAACATAATTATTTGAAGGTTGACTTTTTTTGTATTAAAAACACCACTTTTTATTGGTCGGATGAAATATGCACATTTTTTGAGAGAGGGATTTTTGGTTTTTCTTTTTTTTGCCAAAATTATCAATATTAAAACGATAAAAGGCTTAAACTACTTCAGTTGTGTGTAATGAATCTCAAATATATGAAAGTCTAATGTTTATCAGTACATTACAGAAAATAATGAATTTTATCACAATATGCTAATTTTTTTAGAAGAACGGGTATTAGCTAATGGTACAATCTGACATTAAAAGTTAGACCGAGGAAAAATACCTGATTTCTCTGAATGGTCTTTTTGTTTTTCAAGTGATTAGACTCATCAGCATGATTTTCAGTTCCTTCTTCCCACTGGTCCCATACTTTATCATCTTGGAACAACAATCACAAAAAGCAACTCCAGAGCTGTCCGGTTTTCTAAGCCATATCCCCCATTTGTCACCGTTTTTGTCACACTCGTTTAGCCATTCCCACCGCCATATATTTCTAGATGTCTTTTCCAATTCTTTTGTATTGTAGTCTTCCGCTAAAAACTTCATATTGACAGTATTTCTCGTGGTTCTTGCTCGCAACAATGCAGTATTTTAGGCAGCATGTGCATGCGAGGCTCACAGAAACAACAGGTTTTATAATAGCTGCATTTTCATTGGATGGGCAGCCAATCAAAAGTATTGTTATAACTTGGCCTGAAGAATGAGGAATACTGGGAAAGACTGTTGCTGTATTCAATTGGGGTTTCTTCGTGCTTGACAGAAATGTGCGCATACGAATGGAAAAAATGCCTTACATAGATTGGGCATTTTCATCAAATTCGTAATGTGCTATGTAATCCTGTGATTCAACGTGCGGTCACAGCCACACGGCAGTATGCAATGCTAGATTGCGTCGATCCGAGCAGACGAACACCTCCATGTGCCACATTTATTAAACATTTACTGAATTAAACAACTTAAAAAGCTAAACTCAAAACTAGAGTTAAGCCTCCTTTCATCTCTGACTGACTCTGTAGGCAATCTCTGTTTCTCACACACACGCGCTCAAACTCGGGCACCACCCACATGCAACGCGCAACTGATGGAAAATTTTTATTTAAATATTTAAAT
>CM045735.1:38294748-38457248 GCA_024760905.1 Plotosus lineatus
TTCTCCATTGTGAGATTAATAAAGCTGTATCTTATCTTATCTTTATATAGTAATAACTCAGCTAACACACGTCCCTTATGGCAAGCTTATCATGAGCCTTTATTCATAACGTGCACAAAAGTTTTTCTCCTCTGTGGTTGTGATTTTGTGACTTTTTTACTGTACTCATTTTTTTTATTGTGCCTCACGCATAGTGTCTCCAAAATGGGTCATAAGAAGGTGGTTGATGAATCTAAGAGGAGGAAACCAATTTCTCTCGAAATCATAGCTAAACATGAAAAAGGAGTCCGCGTGGCCAATCTCTGTAGAGTATGATAAGTTCAAACGCACTTATCGTTTATTAACTTATTTATTCTGTTTTTTTTATTATTTTTTTATTATTTATTTATTAGTTTTCTGTTATTTCTTATGGGAATAATTGTTTCATCTAGTAAGCTTTTGGGCTTATGAGCTCGCCCTTGGAACGGATTAAACTCATTAGCACAGATAATACTGTAAATTGATATTTACCGGTAGCCTAAATGGCACAATTTTAGTCGGGAAGGGGGGGGGGTTTGTACGAATCGCTCTGGAATACAAATCGCAACTTCAGCCAAAGTATGGGGGAAAAAGTGAGACCTCCAATCTGGAAAATACACTGTGTGTGTGTGTGTGTGTGTATATATATATATATATATATATATATATATATATATATTTTTTTTTTTTTTTTAATTACACACACACACAGTGAGCTCTCACTACTTCACGCCTCAATTCATGTAGCTTCAGTTGCATCATATTTTTTTGTTTTTAATATTAATTGAATTTAAAAATTAAGGAAGAATAGCTGGTCAGAATGCCCCCCGGACGCCTCCCTGGTGTGGTGTTTCGGACATGTCCAACCGGGAAGAGACCCCGGGGTCGACCTAGAACACGCTGGAGGGACTGTCTCTCGGCTTGTCTGGGACCGCCAGAATAGCAGGGAAAAGTTAAGGAAAATGCCACAAAACAAGGCCAATTGGGGGGTGTCAGGTGTCATCAAAACTACTTACATTTTTATGTGAGGTGCGCGTCTGTATATTATTTTATATATATCTATATATACATATTTTTTAATCTACATCTTGTGCATTATTTTTGAATGTTTAATTGTTAATATAAGCATTTATAGCATTCACTATGTATTTATTGATATATACACATATACATGCAGGTATAGGCCAGTCGGGGGGGGGGGGGCGCGGCGCTACTTCACGGAATTCAGCGGTTGCGGGAGTGTCCTCAAATAACCACAGAAAGTGATGGATCCCTGTATACACAAGCACACAATTCGAGATACGACCTACATCGGTGCCGACCAACCAGTCGTAAGTCGGATTGGTCAAAAGTCAGATATTTAACACAACGAAATCGAAACCACCCAAGCACTCGCTACGAATTCATGTGAAGCGTATTCTTCACCTGCATGTTCTTTCAACATGCAAAATAAACTCGTAGCCTTACTTTGCACTGCTCGCAACATTATTTTCACATTTCGTTGCTATTTTCTTCCAATCATGTGTATAGCAACTTTTCCATCTCTGCAATCAGTCCTTCACACCGTTTCGTGATGCTTTCTCTGCTTTCTTAATGCGGTCCCTGTCCTTCAAAATTGTAGACATTGTAGAGTGGGAGAGATTGGGATCTCGAGCGATGGAATTTACTTATTTCCTCCTACATACTGCTTTATCACTTTCATCTGTGTCTTCATTGACAGTGCCTTCCTCGCTTTCTTGGTAGAATTGCCATCTGATGAACTGGAACTTCCTCTTGAGAGCCATGGTAACGATGTACAGTAAATGAATGTAAAATCATACTGTAAAAGATGTTACCGTGATTGTATATAGTCTCCGAGTGTAGTGGTAGAATGCTCTCAGTGTGAGATGCTGTGCTGCCACAACTACTTTATGCGCTGCCAAACCTATACAGTGAACTCATAATAGCCATCTGCTCGACGTGGTCGTAACTCGGATAGTGAGTGTAACTGGTTGAACCACCTTTTTCAGCAATAACTGCAGTTGAGCGTTTGCAAAAAGAGGCGATGAGTGAGTCACATCGCTGTGGTGGGCTTTTGGCCCACTCCTCTCTGCAGAATGGTTTAAGATCAACCAGATAGGATGGTTTTCGGGCATGAACAGCCTTTTTCAGGTCATGGTACATCTCAATAGGGTTCAGGTCGAGACTTTGACTAGGCCACTCCAAAAAACTCATTTTGTTCTTTTTTAGCCATTCAGAAGTGGACTTGCTGGTGTGCTCTAGATCATAGTCTTGCTGCAGAACCCAGGTGCACTTTAGCATGAGGTCTCAAACCGATAAACAAAAATTCTTAACCAGGTTTTTTTTTTAGCAGCGAGCAATGAAATACATGGTTCTATCAATCATGACATGTCACCAGGTCCTGAAACAGCAAAGGAGGCCTGGATCATCACACTTCCACCACCATTATGTTTGACAGTTTCTTCTAAAGTGCCTGAAGAGGAATAATCATCTGAACTGTAATAAAGTACTGTAGAATTAAAATGTGTTTCAATTACTGCAGTACAGTACCCAAGTTAATGTTTAGAATGTGTGTGAGATTTTAGGTGCTGTGGCATGTTTATCCTTTTGGTATCCAATTTATTACACTTCAGGTTCTTTTATGTGCTTTTTGTTATGGTCTGTGTTTTTGGAGGACTTTAATTTTGGCGGCTCTGTTCTCTAACCGTTTTCTCCCTGCTCTGGCTGAGGGGCGTGGCTGAGAGATCGCATCATAGAGAATGGTTAAGGTTATATTTGATATTCGAGTGAATTTGATTAAAATTGATCAATTTGAAATTATTTTGCTTGAATTTATTTTATTTGAAATTAACGTTGAAATAATTTGATATTATTTTACAATGTTATATTGGTAATTGATTTAGGGGTGTTTTATGAGATACGATAATGGTATTTATGGATATATAGTACAGTATGAACTTCATAAGTCACTGGAACATACAGTAACAATTTTTTTTTTTTCACCTTACATTCGGCCGTCTGGAACTGAACTAAAACGTAAGCTGGGGAGCGTCTGTCTGTCATATATATATATATGTATATATGTACACATATGTGTATATATAAATAAACTTAATCCTCTTCGTACTGATCGACACTGACTGACTTCGTACACACACACAAACACACAGTGGTACCTCACTTTACGAAAGTCTCAAACGAAAAATTCAGGTTACAAAATGTATTTTCTTAAAATTTGTGTCTCTGGATACGAAACAAGTTCACGTTATGAAAGCACCATCTTAAAAATACAAACACGCCATTCAAACAATGCACAAGCTGCTCTCCCATCAATGATGTTCAAGCATCCCACCCCACTGGCCTCCCATTGGCTCGGAGGGATGAAGCAGCTTCCTCTTATTGGCCATCTCCCAACATCCCGCCCCGCTGGCCTCCCATTGGCTAGGAAGGATGACATCTGTGGTGACCCCCAGACTTTAAATGCATGGGTGGTTCGAGAGATTAAAAATAAAATTTAAAAAAGGTAAATAATTTTCTTTTAACACATATTTCATACAAAATTGGTCAATTTTTATCATTTCTAAAAGGGTTTATGGGGTAGTCTTGGGAGCGAATCACACGTTTTACATGTAAAATGCACCTCTGCTTAAAAAAACCCAGGTTACGAAAAAGGCACTGGAACGAATTAATTTCGTAAGTAGAGGGCTGACTATATTATATATATATATACACACACATACACATATATATACACACACAAATACACATACACACACAGTATATGATGCTATGCCAAATCCAAAAAACATGCGAATCATTTGCTGTGGTGACCCCTGATAAAGAGAAAAAGCCGAAAGGAAATATACTGTATTCGACGCATCAGTGCTCATTACCATCGAGGTGAAGAACATGAATAATAACAGAACAAAAGAGTTTTAATGGTATTCGTATTATTCATTTTGTGGTATCAAACTACTTGTACGAAAGATGAACATAAACAGAAAACAGCACAATTTTTTTTTTTTTAAAAAGACCCCTCCCTTACTTTCCCCTCCCAGTCTTCTTTTGACTGTTCCCTGAACATTTCCATCAAGTAATATATTTGTCTTATTTGACAAATGTCAACTTTAGCACATGGCACACGAACACAAACAAAAGCACATGTCCAGGAACGTGCTTATATTTATGAAGTTCATGAAAAGGAGTGTCGCATGAAAAATCCCCATTATCACTTTCTGATTGGAGCGATGAGCCAGATATGGACCTTTCATTCAGAGCATCCTATAATTTTGCTGTAGCAGTTTCTGATGGTTCATTGGTTGTTGGACATTTACCAAGAGAACACAGCAAATATTTTTCCTGTTTTTTTTAAAGCATGATGGAACAATCAAAAGTGTTGTTACTGATGAACATTACAGACATTCCCCAGTGGCAGGGGGTCTTGAAATACCATGTAAACTCACTTTTACAGGTAGTGAACGCCTCATTTTACCATTACAGAGACTGGTTGAATAAAATTGTTAAGTGCGATCTACGATTTTGCTACCACTACACATGGGCAGTTACTAGCTGTAAGATCAAAAACATTGGGGGGGGGGGGGGGGGCGGCTTATGTTGAATACGGTGTCTATATTATATAAATAAAACCTAGAATACCCAAAGTACAACCGTTTCAGATGGGACCTGATTTTCAATACTGGCTCTTTTTTATTAGGCTTCAATCTGTTCAATCAGTCCAAAAAAGCCTCATCGTTAGGCCCCAAACATCTTGCTTGCCCCATGGTCCTAAAGGCACCAATTTCATTACAACATACTGTGAGTGTGATTGATGGAGAGAAAAAAAAAAATGAAGGGCATGAAAGATAAACCAAAACAATGAAAAATACAAGTTACGGTTACGTCGACCACAATACATCCAACTTTAGATTCTACCACACAGAAAGCTTTGGACCCCAGCGGAGCCTGTGTAGATTTAGATGTCAGAACCTTGATGTGAAACCCACCTGTTCCGCACCCACCTGTTCCTGCAGCTCAGCGAGGCGAGTGGCTCTCTCCTCCTCAGAGTCGGAGCTGTCCGAACTAGAGGAGTCGCCGCTGCTCTCACTGCTCGCCGTGCTTTTACTGACCACGCCTGTCCCGGCGGCAGCACTCGCCACGTTCACCCCTGCCGGCTCATCCGGTATCTTAGCGAAGCGCATTTCAAACATGTCCTATTTCGAACACAGACAACATGGGGGGTTACTCTAATCTTGTGACCATTTCTCTTTAGTAGCCACTCTAATGCGTGGCAGACTCTGACCTGTAGCTTCCTTGCCATGGCGACGACCTCGTGATCAGGCGGGTTGTACTTATAGCAATTGGAAAACATTAATCGCACATCGGCGGCAAAACTCTGCGTGTCTGGATACTCCCGACTGTCCATCTTTTTCTGTGGTACATTTAAATCCATGTTAAGACCTTATCAGGGCGGTTCATCTTTTTACATGGTCAGAAAATAAAACTGCTGACATGAGCCCGAAATATGGAAACTATAGTAAAAAGGTTAAATTAAAGAGGACATACTTTGACTGTACTTAAGTCCATGGGGTTTTTGATGATCTCATGGTAGTCGTGCAGTTCAAGTGCTTCAGCGTCGACGGGTTTGTAAAACGGCCAGGCATACGCCGCATGCTTTTTAGACAGCATTTCTTTCAGGATGGTGTCGCAGTGTTTGAGGTGTTCAGTGAGCCGACCTCGTTTTCCACCTTGCTGACCCGCTTCTCCGTCATCCAAGTCCTTCTTGGGTGGTTTGATGGGTCGCCCGGTACTTTCTCTCCGCATCGATACTTTGGCCTGCTTGCTCTCCAAGAGAGGGGTGGGCGATTCACTCCTGCTGGCTGTGATGGCAGAGGTAGTCGGTGTGGTGGTGTCTGCTTTCCGCTTTACTCCTTTCTTCTGCAGAAGACGGAAACCGTACACACATAGAAATTACATCATAGAGGCGAGACCTTCCCTGGCACGTCCGAAAAACAGATGACGCATTTCGTCTCTTGGACATGGCACTTACTTTGCCAAAGGGTTGCGAGGGAGGCATACCGGGCATGATGGGTGTGGTGGGTGTGTTCTGTACAGCGGGTATGATAGCAGGCACCGGAGGAGAGATGACGGGCGGTTGAGATCCTGGCGAAGTGGCACCTGGTAACGCAGAAGCTGGTGACCCAGAATTCACGGTTCCTTCCTGTAGGCCTGCATGTAAAACAGTCAAAGGAGATTTATATTCCACTCAATATGCTTCCACATGCCCCGCACGTCCACACACACGTGTCATCTCTGTACAACACTCAGGTTTACATACCTGGGCCGGGTTTGCGCCCTTTGCCTTTAGGGGCAGGAGGAAGCAGCTCCACTTCCTCCTGGGGCATCAGAGCAACCTTCTGCAGGAAAATCTTCTCCAACGCTTGAGCCATTAACACAATGTCATCTGTTGGCTTATCAGTCACAGAAAGAAAGAGCTACCTTTAGTACACCGTTATACAGTCTACAAACTGTGCGTTTACATTCCGGCACTCACCTTGTTGTAGATGTAACAGTTGGTAAACATGGTATTGAAATCTTGCATACATTCACTGGCACTCCAGTAGTACACGTTCTCCAGTCGTTTCTTGATGGTGCCCATGTCCATTGGATTCTTAATTATCTTATGGTAATCCTAACAAAAGAGAAAAAAACCAACTAATTTTACTGTCACGAATAACCTCTCCACCCAGCCATCCATCTGTCTTTTGTATATACTACACAGAAATTACACAATCTTTTTTTTTGCTGTTTCAGGAAAACGGTCATCGTCATTCATAAAAAAAAAATAAAAAAAAAACCACCATTTGCTTGCTTCAGACTGGTGAAAAAAAACAAAACAAACAAAAAAAAACCACATTGATTCTTGGTGTTCTTCCACAAGTTGCCTTACTCCACGATGACTAGGTAGGCCACATGATTGAAGGTCACACCATTATTTGTACTCATGATTTTCACCTTCTTCCTGAGAACGCCAACCAAAAAAAGTGCTGCCTGTTTTCAAGAATGGAGGTACGATCGTCACAAGAAACCGATAAAATTACATTGTGTGCTTTGTGTGTGTGTTTGTGGGGGGGGGGGGTAAATTCTTAAAACTCCTCCTTGAATTGAAGATTTTGCATGTCCAAACGCCCATGTGGGAAACGATAATGTGACCTGGAAGGGTGTAATCGGTCAGTACAGCCTCTCCAGTCGGAACCCAAATGGTGTCTCGTTGTTGAACTTCTGTGCTCGTCACAGTCCATCACAAACACCATGTTCGAACATAAGGGTGTCCATAAGCGCACCTGGCCACAGTTCGATGATAGACTTTGTAGTTGTCTCACCGGACTCTCCAGTGACAAGGGGAGCTGAGCTGTCAACCGATCACCACCTGGTGGTGAGCTGGGCTTGATGGTAAGGGAGGCCGCTCTCCAGACCTGGCAGGCCCAAGCGTGTAGTTAGGATCTCCTGGGAACATCTGGCAGAGTCTCCTGGCATAGGGGCCTTTATCTCCCACCTTTGGCAGAGCGACAACCATGTCCCAAAGATAGGCAGGTGACAAGGAATTCAAATGGGCCATGTTTCGTGCCTCCATTACTGAGTCAGCAGCCCATCAGCTGTGGCCGGAAGGTCCTCGGGGTTGGTCATGGTGGTATCCCCCGAACCCGATGGTAAACACCTGCAGTGAAGGGGGCTGTCCAGCTGAAAAAGGAGGACTATTGGGGTCTTATTGGCCTGTAGGACTCCCAAGACAGCAGACAGGTAACGGCAGGCCAAACGCGCTGCAGCCAAATCTTTCGCAGATGCAAAATCTTGGGCGCAGGAGGTCAGTGTGGGCTTCGAGAGCGATTATCGGTTGACCTCAAAATGTTTTTGGACTACCATCTGACACCTCAGTAGGGGTGAAGCAGTTCTCCACAAATACTGTTTACAGTGGAAGTGGGGAGCTGCCCACATTGACGTGGGATGTCATTGAGAGACGGAAAGAATACTTCAAGGACCTCTTCAATCCCACCATTCCACCCTCCGAAGAGGAACACCCTGGGGGTGTGGGCAAGTGTCTGCCCTGTCCTGGAGCGGAGGTCATGAGGTAGTCTAAAAGCACCTTGGTGGTCGGATACGGGGGATGAAGATATCCACCCTGAAAATCTCAGGGCTCTGGAGGTTGTAGGACTGTCTTGGTTGACACACATTCTCCACAAATACCGAGTGGTCATCAGGGACTTTTAAAAGGGGGGGAACGGCAGGTGTGTTCCAATAACCATGGAAATCACACTCCTCAGCCTACCTGGAAAAATCAATGTAAAGGTACTGGAGACTATCCGACCGATAGTTGAACTTTGGATTCAAATGGAATAATGTGGTTTTCGTCCTGGCCATGGCACTCTCGACCAACACTATACACTCCACAGGATCCTGGAGGGTGCATGGGAGTTTGCCCAATCTGTCGACATGTGTTTTGTGGATTTGAAGAAGGCTTTCTACCATGTCCCTTGGGCTAGCTTGTGGTGCGTGCTCCAGGAGTACAGCGGTCCAGACACATTGCTACAGGTCATTTGCTTGCTGTATCACCGAAGCCAGAGTTTGGTCCGTATTGGGAACAACAGGTCGAATTTTTTTTCCAGTGAGGGTTGGATTCTGCCAAGGCTGTCCTTTGTCAGTAATTCTGTTCGTAATTTTTATGGACAGAACTTCTAAGGGCAGCCAAGCATTGAAGGGGTTCTGGTTTGGTGGCCATTGGATCTTGTCTCTGCTTATTGCGGATGACGTTGTCCCTTTGGCTTCAGCAATCCGGGACTTCCTGCTCTCCTTGGAGTGATTCACAGTCGAGTACGAAGCGGCCGGAATAAAACTCATCACCACCAAGTCCGAGGACATGGTCCGAGGACTAAGTCGAAGAATGGTGGAATGCACCCTCAGGGTCAGGAATGAGGTCCTGCCCCAAGTGAAGGAGTTCAAGTATCTCAAAGTCTTGTTCACAAGTGAGGGAAGGATGGAGCGGGAAATCGACAAACGGATTACTGCAGCCTCTGCTGTAAAGTCGAGCCTGTATCAGTCTGTCATGATTGAGTGATATCTTCTTTTCCTTTCGGCTGTACCCTTCAGGGGTCACCACAGCGAATCATCTACCTCCTTCTCACCCCATCCTCTACATCTTCTCCTCTTACACCAACTGCCTTCATGTCCTCCTTCGCCCGGTCCATGAATCTTCTCTTTGGTCTTGCTCTAGGCCTTCTGCCTGCTAGTTCCAACCTCAGCATCCTACTACCAATATACTCACTATCCCTCCTCTGTACATGTCCAAACCATCTCAATCTAGCCTCTCTGACTTTGTCTCCAAAACATCTAACATGTGCTGTCCCTCTGATGTACTCATTTCTGATCCTATCCATCCTCGTTACTCCCAAAGAGACCCTCAACATTTTCATCTCTGCTACCTCTAGCTCTGCCTCTTGTCTTTTCCCCAAGGCCAGTCTCTAAACCATACAACATCGATGGCCTCAACACAGTCTTGTACACTTTTGCGTTCATTCTTTCCGATACCCTCCTATCACACAAGACACTTTTCTCCACCCATTCCAACCTGCCTGCACACGCTTCTTCACCTCTTTTCCACACTCTCCATTGCTCTGGATTGTTGAGCCTAAGTACTTAAAATCCTCCACCTTCCTTATCTCTGCTCCCTGTAACCTCACTGTTCCTCTTGGGTCCTTGTCATTCATGCACATGTATTCTGTCGTACTGAGGCGAGCCCCTTCCTTTCCAGGGCATACCTCCACCTCTCTAGATTTTCCTGCACTTGTTCTCTGCTCTCACTGCAGATCACAATGTCATCTGCAAACATCATAATCCATGGAGATTCTTGTCTAACCTCATCTGTCAGCCTGTCCATCACCATCGCAAACAAGAAGGGGCTCAGAGCTGACCCACCTCCACCTTGAATTCGTCGGTCACACGGACAGCACACCTCACCGCTGTCTTACATCTCTCATACATGTCCTGCACCACTCTAACATACTTCTCTGCCACTCCAGACTTCCTCATGCAATACCACAGTTCCTCTCTTTGCACCCTGTCATATGCTTTCTCCAGATCCACAAAGGCACAGTGCAGCTCCTTCTGACCTTCTCTATACTTCTCTATTAACATCCTCAAGGCAAACCTGTGGTGCTCTTTCTTGGCATGAAACCAAACTGTTGTTCACAAATGCTGACCTCTGCCCTTAATCTAGCTTCCACTATTCTTTCCCATAAATTCATTGTATGGCTCATCAACTTTATCCCTCTGTAGATGCCACAACTCTGCACGTCACCCTTGTTCTTAAAAATGGGCACCAGCACACTTCTCCATTCCTCTGGCATCCTCTCACTCTCAAAGATCTTGTTGAATGTTCTTGTCAGGAAATCTCTCCTAGACACTTCCATACCTCCACTGGTATGTCATCAGGACCAACTGTCTTTCCATTCTTAATCCTCTTCAATGCCCTCCTCACGTCACCCTTAGTAATCTTTGCTACTTCCTGGTCCTCAACAGTCACCCCTTCCACTCTTTTTTCTCTCTCATTTTCCTCATTCATCAACTTTTCAAAGTACTCTTTCCATCTTCCCAGCACACTTCTGTCAATCAGTCAGTACATTTCCCTCTCTGGTCGTAATCACTAACTTTCTGCACGTCCTTCCCATCTCTATTTCTCTGCTGTACCAACCTGTATAAATCATTTTCTCCCTCTTTACTTTCCAACTGAGCATACAAGTCATCATATGCCCTGTTTGGCCTTTGCCACCGCTACCTTCGCCTTACGCTGTGTCCCCCTATACTCCTGTTTACTCTGTACGGTCCTCTCAATGTCCCACTTCTTCTTAGCTAACCTCTTCATTTGTACACACTCCTGCACTTCCTCAGTCCACCACCAAGTCTCCTTATCTACTCTCCTTCCAGATGACTCAAAAAGTATTCTCCTACCCGTCTCCCTGATCATATTAGCTGTAGTTGTCCAGTCATCTGGAAGCACTTCCTGACCACTCGAAGCCAGATTTAACTCCTCTTTGAAGACAACCCGACACGCTTCCTTTTTCAGCGTCCACCACTTTGTCTTCTGCTCGGCCTTTGACTTCTTCACCTTCCTCACCATCAGCGTCATCCTGCATACCACCATCCTATGCTGTTTGGCAACACTCTTACCCACTACTACTTTGCAGTCACTGACTTCCTTCAAATTACATCGCATGCACAAAATGTAGTCTACCTGTGTGCTCCTACCTCCACTTTTATAAAAGTCACCCTATGCTCCTGTCTCTTCTGGAAGAAAGTATTCACCACAGCCATTTACATCCTTTTTGCAAAACTGACCAACATCTGTTCTTCTTCGTTCCTGTCCTGGATACTAAACCTGCCCATCACTTCCTCATCCCTCTGTTTTCTGCACCAACATGTCCATTGAAGTCTGCCCCAATGACCACCCTTTCACCTCTTGGGGTACTCTGCATCACTTCATCTAACTCACTCCAGAATCTCTCCTTCTCTTCTAGCTCACATCCTGCCTGTGGGGCATAAGCACTAACAACATTGAACATCACACCTTCAATTTCTAACTTGAGACTCATCACTGTCTGGCACTCTTCATTTCTAGAACATTCCTGACAAACTCCTCTTTCAAGATGACTCCTACTTCATTTCTCTTCCCATCCACACCATGATAAAACAGCTTAAACCCTGCTCCTAAGCTTCTAGCCTTGCTACCTTTCCACCTGGTCTCCTGAACACACTGTATGTCCACCTTCCTCCTCTGCATCATGTCAGCCAGCTCTCTACCTTTTCCTGTCATGGTTCCAACATTCCAAGTCCCTACTTTCAATCCTAGACTCATGCCTTTCCTTTTCTCTCTCTGCCTACGGACACGCCTCCCGCCTCTCCTTCTTCGAGCAACAGTAGTCCAATTTCCACCAGTACCCTGTTGGTTAACAGCATTGATGGCGGTCGTTGTTAACCCAGGCCTCGACCAAACCGGTATGAAATTCTTTGTTGTGACTTGCATATTTTATTTGGCATTTGTTTTATGCCAGACGCAACCCTCTGCATTTATCCGGGCTTGTGACCGGCGTGAGGGAGAGACACTGGCTTTTGCCCCTCCCTCACGGCCACATTGTCATGATTGATTATATATATATATATATAATCAATATATATAATCAATATATATATATATCACACACACACAAGATTATTTAGATGAATATGTTGAGCTATGATTAACTACCTATCACAGAATTAACAAACAACTAGATATACACTCAGTTACTCATATGGACTGGCAATTTGAAAACAAATGGTCTATTTTTGAATATCGAGACGGAAATTAAAAATGTTTGCACTCTTTCCGCTTAATGGGGGGGGGGCAATCGACCTATCGATTATTAAAATAACTGAGTTGCAGCCCTAGTCATGAGCTTTGGGTAGCGAACGAAAGAACAAAATCGCGGATACAAGCGGCTGAAATGAGCTTCCTTCGATGGGTGGCAGCACTCTCCTTTAGAGAGAAGGTGAGAAACTCAACCATCCTCCTTGAGAGCTCAAAGTCAAACCGCTGCTATTCTGCATTGAGAGGGGCCAATTAAGGTGGCTCGGGCATCTGGTTAGAATGCCTCCAAAATGCCTCCCTGGTGTGGTGTTTCGAGCATGTCCAAGCAGGAAGAGACCCTGGGGTTCACCTAGAACACACCGGAGGGACAACGTCTCTCGACTTGTCTGGGAAGGCATTGTTGCCCCCCCCGAAAGGGATGGAGAAAGTGGCTGGGGACAGGGACGTCTGGACCTTCCTTATTGCATAGGCTGCTGCCCCTGCAACCCAATACATGTCTTTGGCATCTGATATTTTAATTCCATATTACGTTGCTATTTGTGGACTGTTTCGAGTGAATTGGAAACTATGCAAATTAACTAGGTGCCCAACACACACACACCCCTCAAATCATACTCTGCCTCGTTCAATAATATATTATCTACCTCCTGAACTCAGGATAATTTCTTAATCAAAATGGTGGACGAAAACATGTTAAAAAAAAAAAAAAACAGTTCAAATTAGTTTGCTTTTTTTGTGTTTGCATGCACAGACTGAGTTGAACAGTTCATCTTGGGAACTACTCAGCAATATCCACCTCATCTAGAGGGGAAAAAATGGATTTTAGATTTTATATATATATATATATATATATATATATAGACGCTCCCCGACTTCCATTCATGGAGGTGTGTTCTAAACAAGTTCAATGGCACCCTTGTGCACTTGAAAGACCGGAAGTCTGTCTAACCCACAGCAAGTACACTACTTTTGGTATTGAGCGCCTCACATATTGTAAGCGTTGATTGGCTGTTTTAAACTTCATGTAAAGTAACTCGGTATAAATAAGTGACTTACTTGAAATTAATGTTGATATTATTTTACAATGTTATGATTATAATAATTGATTTAGGGGTGTTTTATGAGATACGGTAATGGTATTTATGGATGGATAGTACAGTATGAGCATCAAACATCACACGTCATACATAACTGTAACAATTTGCATTCACTTTCAACTTACGTTCGGCTGTCCGGAACCAATTAAAAATCTAAGTCGGGGAGTGTCTGTATAGCAATTAGTTTATCGGCTCCACGATATTAGGTTTGCATGACTACTGGAAGTAAACAAATCAGAAATAAGTGTGATTTTATTCGGCAGAGCCCATTCTCTCCCCACTCACCGGTAATCCCAGCTTGATGGCATCAACCGGCTGATAAAAAGGCCAGGCAAACTGATGCTTCCACAGAGTCTTGACCACAACATTCTGCATATACTGCAGCTGATTGGTCTTACGGCCCGGTTTCGTGGCATTCGTCACCTCAGGAGGCGGAGGGTTGACGACTTGAGGTGGTTCTGGAGTAGGTGAAGTGACATCCGACATCTCGGTTCAGCGGCAGAGGTCCTTCTGCTGCTTTACTCAGCTCGCCGGCTTGACACTATTCTGATGCTACTGGACGGGTTTTATCAGAAACTCTCGATGGCTTTGTCTCTTGATTTCGCTCATCCGACAGAGACTACATCCCATCGCAGGACCTGACCTTATGACCTCTGGCAAAACAAGGAACCAGAACAACATGGGTTATATGGTAAAACATTGAGGTTATAAACCCATTAAGGGTTTCAGGAAGTACAGTAATGATTATCAGCTCATGGATCACTCAAAATCAGGACCTTCACTTATATCTGATTCATCTCCACCTCCACCATGGACCAGCATGTATTTTTTCTGTATGAACTAATCGCAATACTAACAATTCACTCCCAGTTTATTTGCTGAACCGCTTGATTTTATTATTGTGGTCACAGGGATTTCTGGAAACCAATCCAACACAAGCAGCCTCACAGTAACTTCCTTAGTAACAGGTTGATCATTATGTGACATCACTTGACCTCACAATAAAGATGGGCTGCGCAACAATAAAGAAAATAATCAAGTATATAGAAGAGGGAATGGTACGGCATTCAGATGAATATATAGATTACTGTCTGATCCCGACGTCAAAAATTAGTTTCTCCAGAACATTTAAAAATGTACACCAGGCCACATATAGCCATATCCCTCCGCCATGACCAACAAGTGATGAGACAAGCTACTTGGGGGGGGCTTGTCCTGTGCAAACTCTTGGTTCTTTTCCCACCCTGAAATTGAGCAGCAGCCATCTTTATTACCTCATATCACATCCTTACAGAAAGACTTTTCTTACTTTCCTATGTAGTAAACACTAAAGCATTGATTGCTTTTCAAAGTTGTGAGTTACAAAACTGCATCTTGTGCTGCCCAAAGTGCAGAGCTTACCTGGACTGTCTTTATCATGGTTAAAATACACAACACTTAGAAGCGTGTTTTTTTACATTCTAGTTTTATGGCTCAGCGGACTTTGCTGAATGAAAAAGCCCCTTTTTTTTTGTCGAGAGACTATTCTGCAACATCCACCTCTCACAAATTAAGTTCCGTACATAATCTGAATAAGGTTATATGAAAATAAAATCACAGACGCAGCACATATAAAACAAACAAAAAAAGTAGTTATTTTCAGTCAGTACAAATAGGGTTTAAAATTCGTATGGAGAATTCAGTGAAGTCCTTTTGTAAACTATAGTATTAAAGACCATATTGGACCAAAATGTGCGCAATGATCTTTATTCTTTTCCTTTCAGCTTTTCCCTTTTCCAGGGGTCGCCACAGCAATTCATCTGATTCGCATGTTCGATTTGGTATGGGTTTTTACTTCGGATGCCCTCCCCGACACAACCCTTTAGCAAGGGACAGAAACACCCTGAAGGCTTTGCAGCTACTCTTTACAAAAGTCAGCAATGGTTCTTTTACATGCCTCTCACCATAGACAGCGAGCGACATGGCCAGCCTTTGATAATCCAGTTCGCTTCACTTTTTTTTTTTTGGGGGGGGGGGGGGGCGACCTTGTGGAAAGTGGGATTCGAACCCTCAACCTTAGGATCAGGGAATTACTTTAGTGTTCGAACCCTGACCAATCCGAATGGATAATTCAGCAGCGCGGCGGTCTACATTCACACACACCGTGATGCGATTTGTACGTACTGTATACATTAATGCTGTGACTCGAGAAAAGTTTCCCTCCCGCGTAAACCTGCTGGCTAACACCAGACTGTTAGCTTATTAGCGACATTTATCTCACTCTCCTGCTTTAGTTCTGTTTAATAATAATAATAATAATAATAATAATTAAAAAAAACACACACCAAAGATAGAAATACTACACAAAAAGAAAAACGACATCTTTCATGACAAAAATGGCGTTTTAATATCGAAAATAAAACTCATGTGCAACACTAGCATTATCAATAGACCCCATGCACCCCATCTGTCCACGCTTACATAAAAAATAGATAAAATAGCAATAAATAAACTAAATAAAATATTCAAAAAGGTTGACCCGCGAATTATTAAAACATACTTGTGTACAATGGAGGGAAAGTGTACATTAGCATGCTAGTTAGCCTAGCTCTAGCAATATGCTAATTACAACAGTATTATTATTGTTTATTTCACATTATGAACAAAAACTGCATATAAAGCGCCTGAAAAATAATTTGTAGAATAAAATAATAAATGAAAATTTGATATAAAAACAAACGTGAGAAAGTTGCGTCGAAGCTAGTTAGCAAACATTTATCAAAACATGGCGGGCGGGTTTTTAAGCTGCTTTAGCATCAGTATGCTAGCAAATGTAGTCCGTTGCGCTATCGAAGGAAGCTTAGATGACTGAAATGCAGACCATTTCCCCTCACGTTTCAGCAATAAAATGCATAGTTCTACAAAAGTGTACGGTAAGAGAATAAAATAAAGTTAAACGTCTTCTTAATGTTATGGAAGAGTTATGTATTCTGGCAGGACAGACACGGAGCTTTGTGTTGAAAACAATGCTAGTCGCTGTCGCGCGCTCCTCGTATATTCATGTTTACATAGCCTTACGTGAATATTCATCAAGCAACCGGTAAACTCGTACATCACTGTGTAAAACCTGTATTCAAACCGTGTCATAAACAGTAGGACAAAATAGCTACGTTACTTTTATCGTGTTTCCAGTTGGACTACAGCCTGAGACTGATGCGGAGTCGGTCCTCTCGGCAGCACAGAGATGAGGTGCAAAGTACCTATCTGCGCATGCGTGTTGGCGTATTTTTTCCCACCCATATTCCGAGCGTCCTGTGTTCCTCAGAAAATAACTGTGACGACTCCACCAATCATGTGGAGCGAGTGTAAAATTCTAACGAATCAGAGTGGAGGGTGGGACCTACAGGAAATACAGGTGTGATCACTGAAGCAGGTTGTGAACGCTTGCCTCATCATTCAGTTCAATTCATTTTCTGGAACCGCTTAATCCTAATTAGGGTCGCGGGGAGGCTGGCGCCCATCCGAGCCAACTCCGGGCGAGGGCAGGTTGTGTCAGCTCGCCAGGCCATCGCAGGGCGGAAACATGCCGACGGCTTTGCAGCCTAGTCTTGTCAAAAGTCAGCAATGGTTCTTTTACATGCCTCACATCATAGACAGTGAGAGACATGGCCGGCCTTTGATAACCCAGTTAGCTGCACATTGGGGTGCGGGTGTGTGTGTGTGACTACCTTGTACAGAGTAGGGCTTGAACCCCCAACCTTTGGATCAACAATCCAGCGCCCTATACCACGAGACAATCACTGCCCACTTGCCTCATCATCTTTCCCATTTAGTTTTTTTTTTGTTTGTTTTTTGTAAATACTGTACTGTACTGTACATATAGGACAGGTCACTCATTTATCATAATTACATACCATGATGACTTTTTTTCCTTTCGGCTTTTTCACTTTTTTCAGGGGTCGCCACAGCAAATCATCTGATTCGCATGTTTGATTTGATGTCGGATGTCCTTCCTGACACAACCCATTAGCAAGGGGCAGAAACATGCTGACGGCTACTCTTTACGAAAGTCAGCAATGGTTCTTTTACACGCCTCTCACCATAGACAGTGAGAGACAGACAGTGACAACCTTGTGGAGAGTGGGACTCGAACCCTCAACCTTAGGATCAGCATTCCAGTGCCCTTTACCACCAAACCACCACTGCCCATATATATACTAGTGCAGTGGTTCTTAACCTTGTTGGCGGTACTGAACCCCACCAGTTTCATATGCTTATTCACCGAACCCTTCTTTAGTGAAAAATAAAATATGATTTTTTTTTTCAAATTCAAGACATAGAATTTTTTTACTGGGGCACCAAAATGAACCGTGCATTAACATCACTGTGTTCAAAGAACAAAACCAATACAATGTATGAACGCCCCCATCACAACAACTTACATTTTTATGTGAGGTGCGCATCTGAGTGCAAGCGCGTGCGTGCGTCTGTATGTGTGTATTTGTTTTATTTACATCTTATGAGTTATTTTTGAATGTTTAATCGTTATTATAAGCATTTATAGTATTGAATATGTATTTAGGACGCTGACTAATATCATGTTCTGTTATATATGTGAATCCATGTTGTACATATTCGTCCGACCACTTTCTTTTTTACTCAACATAGTATGGATTAAAACATTAAGAAAGAACTCACACGATGTACCATCACAACAATCACAATTCGACTACTGAGCACACCAAATTTCCTGCAGTGCAGATTGGCCAAGCAATGTAGCGTGATCACCTGCAGCCAGTGATGACCAAGCGGGGCTTGTCGTCATGAATATAAGTCAGGTGTGTGTTTTGACCTCCACCGAACCCCTAGGGTTCGATCAAACCCAGGTTAGGAACCACTGTGTGTATAGTGCATACACAGTGTGTATATGCATACAATATATATACAGTGGCACCTCACCTTACGAAATTAATCCGTTCCAGAAGTGGTTTTGTAACCTGATTTTTTCATGAGTTGAGTAGCATTTTACATGTAAAAGGCCTGATTCGTTCTAAGGCCCCCAATACAACCCCCTAAACCTTTTAAAAATTTAAAAGTATACCTTTTAAGGCCTCCTTCTGCTTCAATATCGTACCAATGGTAGACGGGTTTCGGCCATATTCCTTTGCAATATTACTCAACTGCATGCAACGAGCCACTTCTTTTCACTTGGGAATCACTTTCACCTGGAATCAAACAGGTGTGTACGTGTGTGTGCATGTGTGTGTGCGCGCGTGCGTGTTGATCATGTCTTCTTAGCAGAGTTATAATCGTTCAGATGTTTATGCAAGGTTCAAAGCCAAAGCCAAAAAAAAGTTGCAATGAGCACACTCGAAAAACTCACGAAACAACAGTAACTCTGTCCTTTACGTGTGTTAGAACTCCGTGACGAACAATGGGTCGAAGGCACACGAAAACATCATGCGTATTATGGAGATGCAGCTCCATAATAGCCAATGGGAGGCCAGCGGGGCGGGGTGTTGGGAGATAGCCAATGGGAGAGCAACTCGCGCATTGTTTGAATTTTTGGGATGGCGCGTTTCTTATCGTGAATTTTTTTCATATCCAGAGACAAAAGTTTTAGGTAAATGCGTTTCGTAACTTGGATTTTTCGTTTGTTGGGTCTTTTGTAAGGTGAGATACCACTGTTTGTGTAAACAGACACTCCCTGACTTACATTTTTAATTGGTTCCGGACAGTCGAACGTAAGTTGAAAGTGAACGTAAGTTGTTACAGTGATGTATGACGTATGACGTGTGACGTATGACGCTCATACTGTACTATACAGCCATAAATACCAATATCGTATCTCATAAAACACCCCTAAATAAATTATTATAAACATAACATTGTAAAATAATATCAAATATATCAAATAATATCAACATTAATTTCAAATAAATTAAATTCAAGCAAAATAATTTCAAATAGACAAATTTTAATCAAATTCACTCATCAAATATTAAATACATTATCAAATATAACCTTTAACATTCTCTATGATGCGATCTTTCTGCTTGTAAATGGTTCCGATGTTCGACAGATGGTCACTTTACATGAAGCTGAGCTGAGTCACATTACATGAAGCTGAGCCGACTCACTTTTACATGAAGCTTTAAACAGCCAATCAACACTTACAAATATGTGAGGTGCTCCAAACCGAAAGTAGTTTACTTTTTTGTGCTTGAAACAAAGCTGGACTTCCGGTCTTTCAAGTGAGCAAGGGCACCGTTGAACTTGTTTAGTACTCAGCCTGCACTGATGTGAATAACCAGCAGAGCAGAGTTCTCTTTCTTTTCTGGATTCAGGTTTTCATTCATTTTACAACTCTTTGCTTAACTGAGTATGCATGGTAGATTGCGCTGATCCGAGCAGATAGTCAATTCATCTCTGTGTATGAGACTTGCACCCATGCTAGTAGGCTTACGCTTCTGACCAAATTTGCTGAGAGTTACAAAAGTCCGCAAAAACAATGTAAACACAAAGATCACATCGATGATGTCTTAACACAAGGGTAACACGCTATATAACTGATATATATTTATATATAAAACAAAGTATATATAACTGAACTGGGAAGAAGGAGCGGCACGTTCAGTCTGTCGTTTGTAAACAATGGACGAATTATGTAATTTCGTCATTACATCAGCTTACCACGTAGGTATGTCTAAGCTGAAAATTTGACTTTTTTTTGATAAAAACGTAAAATCGAAAAAACGTAAAGCGGATGAACATAAGTCAGGGAGCATCTGTATATATATATATATATATATATATATATATATATATATGTATGATTTTCTGAATAGATCCTTCCATAAGAGAGTGCTCAATACTTTTTGGTAGAGCAAATAACAATAAAAATAAAAGGACAGGACAAAGACTTTCTATTGAAACTCCATTTATCACTAAAGATCTCTTTCGAGGGGTGGTGAAACCATCCTCTCTCTTCAGGTGATTATAATCACCTGAAGAGAGAGGATGGTTTCACCACCCCTCGAAACAGATCTGTAGTGATAAATGGAGTTTCAATAGAAAGTCTTTGTCCTGTCCTTTTATTTTTATTATATATATATATATATATATATATATATATATATATATATATATATACACACACACACACACACACACACACACACACACTTTCACCAGGAATCACCCGTGTGTGTGTGTGTGTTGATCATATCTTCTTTGCAGAGTTATAATCTTACAATGACCATGGCACCGGGAATCATTTTCACCGGGAATCACATGCGCGTGGATGTGTGTGTGTGCGTGCGTGTGTGTTGACCATGTCTTTTTAGCAGAGTTATAATCTGACAATGACAATGGCATCGGAAATCACTTTCACTGGGAATCACACGTGCACTTGTAAGTGTGTGTCTGTGTGTGTGCGCGTGTGCGCGTGTGTGTGTGTGTGTGTGTGTGTGTGTGTGTGTGTGTGTGTGTGTGTGTGTGTGCGGGCATGTGTTGACCATGTCTTCTTAGCAGAGTTATAATCTTACAAATGTTTATGGAAGTTTAAAAGCCTGAGCAATAAAATACAGTTGGAATGACACAAACATGAACACGGTTGACACACAAACTTGAACAAAGTTGGAACGACAGCATCATCCCTTCCTAGCCAATCGGAAGCCAGCAGGATATTGAGAAATAGCCAATGGGAGGGAGCTGCGTCATCCCTCCTAGACAATAGGAGGCCAGCAGGGCGGGATGTTGTGAGATGAGAGAGCAACTTGTGCATTGTTTGAATGGTGCATTTGAATTTTTTAATAGCTTTTTGCACTTTTCCTAAGAAGAGGTTGTTTCGTGTACAGAGGAGGAAAATTTAGGAAAATGTTTTTCGTAACCTGGATTTTTCGTATTCAGAGGCGTTTGTAAGTAGAGGGCCGACTATATATGAATGCAGCCGCGAGGGGGGGCACAAACCAGTGTCTCTCCCTCACGCCGGTCCCAAGCCCGGATAAATGCAGAGGGTTGCATCACGAAGGGTATCCGGCGTAAAACAAATGCCAAATAAAATATGCGAGTCACTACAAAGAATGTCATACCGGATCGGTCGAGGCCCGGGTTAACAACGACCGCCATCAGTGCCACCAACAGAGTGCTGGTGGAAATTGGACTACTGTTGGTTGAAGACGTCGAAGAAGGAGAGGCGGGAGGCATGTCCATACAGAGAGAGTGAAAAGGAAAGGCATGAGTCTAGGACTGAAAGTAGGGACTTTGAATGTTGGAACTATGGCAGGAAAAGGTAGAGAGCTGGCTGACATGATGCAGAGGAGGAAGGTGGAGTAGGAATCATCTTGAAGGAGGGGTTTGTCAGGAATGTTCTAAAAGTGAAGAGTGTCAGACAGAGTGATGAGTCTCAAGTTAGAAATTGAAGGTGTGATGTTCAGTATGTGAGCTAGAAGAAAAAGAGAGATTCTGGAGAGAGTTAGATGAAGTGATGCAGCGTATCCCCAGAGGTGAAAGAGTGGTCATTGGTGCAGACTTCAATGGACATGTTGGTGCAGGCAACAGAGGGGACGAGGAAGTGATGGGCAGGTTTGGTATCCAGGACAGGAACACAGAAGGACAGGTGTTGGTAGATTTTGCAAAAAGGATGTAAATGGCTGTGGTAAATACTTTCTTCCAGAAGAAACAGGAGCATAGGGTGACTTATAAAAGTGGAGGTAGGAGCACAAAAGTAGACTACATCTTGTGCAGGCGATGTAATTTGAAGGAAGTCAGTGACTGCAGAGTAGTAGCGGGTGAGAGTGCTGCCAAACAGCATAGGATGGTGGTGTGCAGAATGATGCTGATGGTGAGGAAGGTGAAGAAGGCAAAGGCAGAGCAGAAGACAAAGTGGTGGAAGCTGAAAAAGGAAGAGTGTCATGTTGTCTTCAAGGAGGAGTTGAAACAGGCTTTGGGTGGCCAGGAAGTGCCTCCAGATGACTGGACAACTACAGCTAATGTGATCAGGAAGACAGGTAGGAGAATACTTGGTGTGTCATCTGGAAGGAGAGTAGATAAGGAGACTTGGTGGTGGAATGAGGAAGTGCAGGAGTGTGTACAAAGGAAGAGGTTAGCTAAGAAGAAGTGGGACATTGAGAGGACCGAAGAGAGTAAACAGGAGTACAGGGAGACACAGCGTAAGGCGAAGGTAGCGGTGTCAAAGGCCAAACAGAGGACGTATGATGCCTTGTATGCTCGGTTGGAAAGTAAAGAGGGAGAAAATGATCTATACAGGTTGGTACAGCAGAGAAATAGAGATGGGAAGGACATGCAGCAAGTTAGAGTGATTAAGGACAGAGAGAGAATTGTATTGACTGATGACAGAAGTGTGCTGGGAAGACGCAGAGATTACTTTGAAGAGCTGATGAATAAGGAAAATGAGAGAGAAAAAAGAGCAGAAGAGGTGACCGTTGAGGACCAGGAAGTAGCAAAGATTAGTAAGGGTGAAGTGAGGAGGGCATTGAAGAGGATGAAGAATCGAAAGGCAGTTGGCCCTGATGACATACCGGTGGAGGTATGGAAGTGTCTAGGAGAGGTAGCAGTAGATTTCCTGACAAGAACATTCAACAAGGTCTTAGAGAGTGAGAGGATGCCAGAGGAATGGAGAAGAAGTGTGATGGTGCCCATTCTTAAGAACAAGGGAGACGTGCAGAGTTGTGGCATCTACAGAGGGATAAAGTTGATGAGGCATACGATTAAGTTATGGGAAAGAATGGTGGAAGCTAGACTAAGGGCAGAGGTCAGCATTTGTGAACAACAGTTTGGTTTCATGCCAAGAAAGAGCACCACAGATGCAGTGTTTGCCTTGAGGATGTAAATAGAGAAGTACAGAGATGGTCAGACAGTGCTGCATTGTGCCTTTGTGGATCTGGAGAAAGCATATGACAGGGTGCCGAGAGAGGAACTGTGGTATTGTATGAGGAAGTCTGGAGTGGCAGAGAAGTATGTTAGAGTGGTGCAGGACATGTATAAGAGATGTAAGACAGTGGTGAGGTGTGCTGTCAGTGTGACTGAAGAGTTCAAGGTGGAGGTGGGACTGCATCAAGGGTCAGCTCTGAGCCCCTTCTTGTTTGCTATGGTGATGGACAGGCTGACAGATGAGGTTAGACAATAATCTCCATTCACTATGATGTTTGCAGATGACATGGTGATCTTTAGTGAGAGCAGAGAACAAGTGCAGGAAAATCTAGAGAGGTGGAGGTATGCCCTGGAAAGGAGGGGAATGAAGGTTAGCCTCAGTAAAACAGAATACATGTGTATGAATGACAAGGACCAAAGAGGAACGGTGAGATTCCTTGGAGAAGAGATAAGGAAGGTGGAGGATTTTAAATACTTAGGGTCAAAAATCCAGAGAAGTGGAGAGTGTGGAAAAGAGGTGAAGAAGCGTGTGCAGGCAGGTTGGAATGGCTGGAGAAAAGTGTCCAGAGTGATGTGTGATAGGAGGGTATCAGCAAGAATGAAAGGAAACGTGTACAAGACGGTGGTAAGGCCAGAGATGTTGTATGGTTTAGAAACAGTGGCCCTGGGGAAAAGACAGGAGGCAGAGCTGGAGGGAGCAGAGATGAAAATGTTGAGGTTCTCTTTGAGAGTAATGAGGATGGATAGGATCAGGAATGAGCACATCAGAGGGACAGCACATGTAAGAGGTTTTGGAGACAAAGTCAGAGAGGCGAGATTGAGATGGTTTGGACATGTACAGAGGAGGGATAGTGAGTATATTGGTCGTTGGATGCTGAGGTTGGAACTACCAGGCAGAAGGCCGAGAGGAAGACCAAAGAGACGATTCATGGATGTAGTGAAGCAGGACATGAAGGTAGCTGGTATAAGAGAAGAAGATGCAAAGGATAGGGTGAGATAGAGGCAGATGATTCGCTGTGGTGACCCCTGAAGGGAAAAGCCAAAATGAAAAGAAGAAGAAGAAGAAGGGCTGACTATATATGTGTATGTGTGTGTTTATCGGCCCTGTCATTCTCAAATGATCATGGGGGGAGTTTTGTGCCGTGGGTCTTCAATCAGAGAGCTGCAGCGCCGAGCATGGCTGGAGAGGCCGATAGAGGATCTGCAGATCCTGCCGCAGCCGCTGCAGATGAAGTCCTCACAGTGTGGTGGGGGTGGCGCCAGTCTCCTCTGACTGAGGAGTCTCTTCTCCACCTAGCGGCTGTGTCTACTCTCCTCTGTTGTCCTGATGACATCCTGGTTGGTGGTCCGCCAGTCGGAGGCAACTGACTACAGGTCAGAGGGGTTGAAGCCTCCACCCTTGAGGTTGCGCTTGCAGACATCCTTGAACCTACCAGCTGAGTGTCCCTTTGGCCTGGTTCCAGTAACCAGCTCCCCATACACTAAGTCTTTGGGGATGCGGCTGTCATCCATTCGGTTAACGTGGCCAAGCCATTGCAAGCGTCTCTGGGTCAGGATGGCAAACATACTGGGCACATCTGCTTGGCCAGGACGTCGATGTTGGAGACATGGTCCTGCCAAGTGATGCCTAGTAGTCTGCAAACGCAGTGTTGGTGGAAGGCATTCAGCCAGTGTTCCTGGCGGTAGTAGATGGTCCATGCTTCACTGCCATAAAAGAGAGTGCTCAGTACACAGGCCTTGTAGATTCTTTTCTTGGTGTTGGTGGTTAGCATAGAGTTGTCCCAGACTCGCTTCACCAGACGAGCCATCACTGTCGATGTCTTGCCGATACGGGTGTTCAGTTCGGCATCTAGAGAGAGGTTGTTGGAGATGATCGATCCAAGGTAGGTGAACTTTTCCACCACCTCAAGGGTGTGGTCGCCAATGTTGATACTAGGAGCACTGCTGACATCCTGGCCCGTGACCGCGGTCTTATAAAAGGAGAACTGAAACGCCGACTAAATAAGTTGGCGGTAGCTTAAGTATAGTTTATTGAAGCGATTGGCAGTTGATCGGCAATTTTATGTGAACTTGTGACAGTAGACTAAATTCGTATCTTGGCTCGCGCACAGCATTATGGGATCGTGACTCCCATACAAGCTACCAATATGGTGGAAATAAACCTTGATGTGGATGAGAACTGCACTATCGATACGTTCAATTTATGGAAAGTTCCCGACCTTCGAGTGTATTGTATACGTAGGGGTCTTCCCGGTTGTTCCCGCAAGCGTAAAGATGAACTTTGCGCTTGCATTTGCGACGACGTTAAAAAAGCTATAGTTTTGTCAAAGGCCAAGGAATCTAAACAAATCCAATGTGCCTATGCCAGCTTGTTGACATTTGAAGTGGATGAGGAAAGCGTGACAATTCCCGACCCCTTGGGACTTGAAGATGGCTGGGAGACAGAAAATGACGCCTTACTGAAGTGGCCGCCGTGTATGTACGCTGACATCGCAAATTTTTGGTAATGAAGGACCAGGCACCCCTACTAGTGCGACTTCGTAATGACTACAAAGAAGGTAAATACAAGTTTGACAGCTGTTACCGAGTGATCTGACAGCTCTTGTTTTGTCTGTCTGTCTGTCTTCCTTTCGGCTTTTTCCCTTTCACTTGGGAGTCGCCACAGCGAATCATCTGATTTGCACGCTTGATTTGGCAGAGGTTTTTTTTACGTCAGATGCCCTTCCTGTCACAACCTTTTTTTAGCAAGGGACAGAAACACGCTGACGACTTTGCAGCCTACTCTTTACGAAAGTCAGCAATGGTTCTTTTACATGCCTCTCACCATAGACAGTGAGAGACATGGCCCGCCTTTGATAACCCAGTTAGCCGCACTGGGGGGGACAGTGACAACCTTGTGGAGAGTTTTGTCTATTTTACAAATTAACATAACAGTAATTTTCAAGATATAAGTCTATGATATGTAATGATTACGGCACCGCCGATTTTTATGGTAATTTAACCGGTAAATAAAAGATAATACAGTCTATAGGGTCTATGAATTCGAATAAAGAATACTTTAATTATAAACTTACTGCTTTAATCCAATGTTTGCATTCCTCCGGGTCCTTCAGCTCAGTAGGGAAGGTAAATAATGTGAATGGTGGCATAAATGTACACGGGTTAGTCCCAAATTTGCAGGGATGTATACTGCAAATTTCCTTTTTCCAACGCTCGAGATGATAAATGCCATTCCCACGGTTCACTACGTCACAATGCGCACCTGGCATAACAATACATGTAAATTAAGGCTTAAGGCAGGCTTTAAGCGGCAGTTGTTAGGATGTGTTTACATACAAAAGCAAGTGGCTACAAGAACGTTTGGTAGCAGTAACCCTTGGACCAGAGGTTGGGTCACGTTCCCCGCACATGCATAGTCATAATGCGAATTTGGTCTATTGTACACCATTACCACAAATGCCTTGCTGCCGTGCTTGACCATCTCTTGCGAGCTGAGGGGGAGCTGACCTGCATAACAAACCACAGACTGTTTCCTATGCTGTGCCTTGAAAGAGATATTTTAGAGGTGGCCATAAGAGATGTCCGTGCTGAAACCCTTGAACACCCCATAAATGGTCGGTAGGTTTACAGATCAACTCAGAATTGTCATGTTATTACAACAAGACCAGCATCATCAGCAAAGAGTAACTCCCTGATGAGAATGCTCTGCACCTTGGTCTTTGCTCTGAGTCGTGCCAGGTTAAAGAGGCCTCCGTCACTCCTGGCATGGAGGAAGATGCCGTCTTCAGAATTCCAAAAGGCGTAACACAGGAGCAGCGAGAAAAAGATGTCAAAAAGGGTTGGAGCGAGGACACAACCCTGCTTCACACCATTCTTGATCGGAAAAGAGTCTGCGGATGATCCATCAAACTGGACGATGCCATTCATATCCTGGTGGAACGACTTGATCATGACCTTCTCTGTACCTCTCCATTAACATCCTCAAGGCAAACACTGCATCTGTGGTGCTCTTTCTTGGCATGAAACCAAACTGTTGTTCACAAATGCTGACTTCTGCCCTTAGTCTAGCTTCCACTATTCTTTCCCATAACTTCATCGTATGGCTCATCAACTTTATCCCTCTGTAGTTGCCACAACTCTGCACGTCTCCCTTGTTCTTAAAAATGGGCACCAGCACACTTCTCCTCCATTCCTCTGGAATCCTCTCACTCTCTAAGACCTTGTTGAATGTTCTTGTCAGAAAATCTACTGCTACCTCTCCTAGACACTTCCATACCTCCACCGGTATGTCATCAGGACCAACTGCCTTTCCATTCTTCATCCTCTTCAATGCCCTCCTCACTTCACCCTTACTAATCTTTGCTACTTCCTGGTCCTCAACAGTCACCTCTTCTACTCTTTTTTCTCTCTCATTTTCCTCATTCATCAGCTCTTCAAAGTACTCTTTCCATCTTCCCAGCACACTTCTGTCATCAGTCAATACATTTCCCTCTCTGTCCTTTATCAATCTAACTTGCTGCACGTCCTTCCCATCTCTATTTCTCTGCTGTGCCAACCTATATAAATCATTTTCTCCCTCTTTACTTTCCAACCGAGCATACAAGTCATCAAACGCACTCTGTTTGGCCTTTGACACTGCTACCTTTGCCTTACGCTGTGTCTCCCTGTACTCCTGTTTACTCTCTTCGGTTTTCTCAATGTCCCACTTCTTCTTAGCTAATCTCTTCCTTTGTACACACTCCTGCACTTCCTCATTCCACCACCAAGTCTCCTTATCTACTTTCCTTCCAGATGACACACCAAGTATTCTCCTACCTGTCTCCCTGATCACATTAGCTGTAGTTGTCCAGTCATCTGGAGGCACTTCCTGACCACCCAAAGCCTGTTTCAACTCCTCCTTGAAGACAACCTGACACTCTTCCTTTTTCAACTTCCACCACTTTGTCTTCTGCTCTGCCTTTGCCTTCTTCACCTTCCTCACCATCAGCATCATCCTGCACACCACCATCCTATGCTGTTTGGAAACACTCTCACCCACTATGACTTTGCAGTCACTGACTTCCTTTAAATTACATCGCCTGCACAAGATGTATTCTACCTGTGTGCTCCTACCTCCACTTTTATAAGTCACCCTATGCTCCTCTCTCTTCTGGAAGAAAGTATTCACCACAGCCATTTCCATCCTTTTTGCAAAATCTACCAACATCTGTCCTTCTGCGTTCCTGTCCTGGATACCAAACGTACCCATCACTTCCTCATCCCCTCTGTTTCCTGCACCAACATGTCCATTGAAGTCTGCCCCAATGACCACTCTTTCACCTCTGGGGGTACTCTGCATCACTTCATCTAACTCCCTCCAGAATCTCTCCTTCTCTTCTCGCTCACATCCTGTCTGTGGGGCATGAGCACTAACAACATTGACCATCACACCTTTAATTTCTAACTTGAGACTCATCACTCTGTCTGACACTCTTTTCACTTCTAGAACATTCCTGGCAAACTCCTCCTTCAAGATGACTCCGACTCCATTTCTCTTCCCATCCACACCGTGATAAAACAGCTTAAACCCTGCTCCTATGCTTCTAGCCTTGCGACCTTTCCACCTGGTCTCCTGAACACACAGTATGTCCACCTTCCTCCTCTGCATCATGTCAGCCAGCTCTCTACCTTTTCCTGTCATAGTTCCAACATTCAAAGTCCCCACTTTCAGTCCTAGACTCATGCCTTTCCTCTTCTCTCTCTGGCAACGGACACGCCTCCCGCCTCTCCTTCTTCGACGTCTTCGACCAACAGTAGTCCAATTTCCATCAGCACCCTGTTGGTTGACGGCACTGATGGCGGTCATTGTTAACCCGGGCCTCGACCGATCCGGTATGTGGTTCTTTCTTGTGATTCGCATAGTTTATTTGGCATTTGTTTTACGCCGGATGCCCTTCCTGACGCAACCCTCTACATTTATCCGGGCTTGGGACCGGCGTGAGGGAGAGACACTGGTTTGTGCCCCCCCCCCCCCCCCCCCCACGGCTGCATTCTCCCTCTGCTTCAATATCGTTCCAAAATAATCACCTCCATCACTGTATTTCCGCTTTTCTGTATTTTCCGGGTCCATGATGGATAACGAAATATAACACTGCAATGATCAATCTCAAAAAAACTCACGAGCCAACATTCCTGTTCAACTCTCCTTCACGCGTGTGACAAACAGGAAGTATGGGCACAGTTCAGCTACCTCCTGGCCAATGGGAGGCCAGCGGGGCGGGATGTTGGGAGACAGCCATTGAGAGAGCAACTTGCGTATTGTTTGAATTTACGAATGGCGCGTTTAGTGCTTTTCGTAAAAAGAGGTTGTTTTCGTAAAAAGAGGACATTTAGGAAAATGTTTTTCGTAACCTGGATTTTTTGTATTCAGAGGCTTTTGTAAGTCGAGGGCCGACTGTAGTTGGAGACTGTTAAGGACGACACGGGCAAAGGCTTTGCCAGCTATGCTCAGGAGTGAGATGCCACGATGGTTGTTGCAATCACGTCACTCCCCCTTGTTCTTGTAAAGGGTGATGATTTTGGCATCATGCATGTCTTGGGGAACAGCCCCTTTCACCCAGCACTGCAGTAGGAGCTCATAGAGGTGTTTCAAGAGCGAGCTCTCCTTTGCGGTTTTGACGATTTCAGGCGGGATGTTGTCCCTGCCTGGAGCCTTGCCGCTTGAGATGGAGTCTATCGCCTTGCTGAGCTCCTCAATGGTGGGTGGAGCGTCAAGCTCATCCATATCAGACAGTGGAGGCATTGGTTTCTCTCGAGTAGAGCTCTTGGTAGTGCTCAGCCCATCTCTCCATTTGTTTGCCACGATCCTTGATGACGCCGCCTGCAGCTAATTTGAGTGGGGCGCTCTTGATGGCACTGGGAGCGAAAGCCTTCTTCATGCCTTCGTACATTTTGTGCTCGTGTCCAAGATCTGCAGAAAGCTCTATGTCCTGGCAGAGGTTAAGCCAGTAGTTGTTGGCACAAAGTCCACGAAGTCCAGCTGATGCCAGTGGCATGACCTTGGGTGTCTCAAGGACACTCGGTGGCAGAACTTGGTGGAGAAAAATGTGTTGGTCAGACAGAGGTCATGAAACGAGTAGAGTTCAAGAAGGCATTGGCCGTTCTCATTGAGCTTGCCAATGCCAAAGCGGCCAATGCAGCAGGGCCAGGAGTGGTGCTATGCCCCTATCCGTGCATTAAAGTCAAAGCAGAAACAGGTGCTCCTTGGCAGAGATATGCTGGCTCCTGGCTTCGAGTGCATCGTAAAATGCATCGTTCACTTCAACTGGAGAGCAAAGCATTGGCGCATAGGCACTAATGATGGTATCTGGTCCAGATGAAGTTGTGAGACACAGAGAGAGGACTCGCGGAGTGCCTGAGGATGGCGGTTCAACAAAAAACAAAAAGGAGTTTCACACAGCGAATGCAACACCATATAGGCGATGCTTGTCAGGCTCCTGTCCCTGCCACAAGAACGTATAGTTCTTTACTTCAGGCTGCCACTGCCCGGGAGTCATGTCTCTTGCCGTGCTGCAATGTCAATGTTGAGCCTCCTCGGTTTGTGGTTCATGATGCATTAGTGATTTGCTGGAGATCATCAGAGAGGCCAGGACACATTGTTCTGATGCTCCAGGTTGCCAGACTCAGCACTGGCTGCTTTGGTTTCTTGTTACTGCCTGGTACAGTGTTTACAGTCCGTGTTTCGGCTTTTGGCCTTTACTTCAAGCACCCATTGAAGTAAGCGGACTGTGGCGGGCCAGCACCTTATTGGCTGGGGGTGCCCAGCTAAAGGTGGGCGGTAGCTGGCCAATGGGACTCGATGATCCCTCCCACCGTCAGGAGATAGCCCTAGGCGCTCGAGCTTACACCAATTAGCCCTGGGCTTTTAACCAGTAACTGCATCTCCCCGTGTTGAGCTGCCACAGAAGGCGGCACTGGGGTGACCTCTCCAGGACACAGTCCAGGGCAAAATTGTGGAGGAACTGAGATGCCCAGTTGACAGATCCCCCTTCTTGGCTTAGCTGGTAGTGTCCAACGGAAGGGACTAGCCAATACAATTGGTACCAACTTGGCTACAGGAGTTGCTGGGAGGTGCCGCTACACGGGGACCAACCGCCTTCGGGACTCCACTCTGAATTTTCTGTAGGGGGTGTCGCCCTTAGCCTTTGTCACTCCCATGATGACCACAAGGCAGTGGTGCTATTTTCCCATAACTGGGGGTTGGAAATCAGAGTTGTCCTTCTCTTGGCCTTTACCTCAAGAGTGGTTGACGAGTGAGTACCAGGGCATGTCCACATGCCAGTGGGCCTGCAAACTGCACCTCTGGGGCTCAACCTGCTTCGAGATCCCTCACACATTTAGCCTGGGGCCGTAAGGTGCCCAGTTACCAGGGTGTGCTGCAAGGAGGCAATGTGAGAGTCTTGACTTATCAGAGGCTTTGTACAATCAGGAAGGACTTACGCATTTGGCCTTCTTTTCACTCAATGAGCTAGATGGCGGCTGCAGATGAAGCTGGAAGCGAGACGTCTAAGCAACTACACTACAGCTGCTCTATAGCACTAGGCACTATACTAAGTCCTGTGCAATGCACCCCAACCCCATACACATATTTATATAATATATACATTACTAATATATATATATATATATATATATATATATATATATACACACACACACACACACACACACACACACACACACACACACACACACACACACACACACATATACAGAAGCCAACACAGAGAAATATTCACACCTAGGTGCAATTTGGATTAGCCAATTTGCCTAATGTGCATGTCTTCAGGCTGTGGTAGGAAACTGGAGTAACCAGAGGAAACCCATGCAGGTCGTGAACATGCAAACACCATAAAGAAATGGCCTCAACGAGCTCATGACTCACATCCCAGACTTTCTTTGAGATGTGCCATCCACTGTGCTGCCATTCCCAACATTGTTGAATAAAAATTAATAATATAACAAAAGGCTGGCCTTTGTGTGATTAATTCAATTCCTTTAAAACCAACTTTCATCCCTATTAACCACTTTCATATTATTAAGAAATGTATTAAGTAAATTTCATGGTGATGGTGTGCCTCAAAGAGTTATACAAAACACACTAATAAAACCACATGGGTCAGTTTGTTTTACAACTGAGATTAAAAGAGGAACATACACTCTCCTCATTTGCTTTATTCACTTTGTTTATTCCTTTCAAGGGCAGTGAATATTCCCTTCACCAATGGGGAATATGAGGTTTGTTGTGTGTCTCTTTGTCTGTGTGTGACTGTGACCACGATCACTTGAAAGCTAATAAACTGATGTCTGTTAAATTTTCACCAAATGTGGGTCATGGGCCAACTCACAAAAATTCCCTCACTCAGCCGAGGACTTGAACCCAGGATATTTCTTTCTGTGAAGAGGACATGCAACCACAACATCAATGTGCAAAAAAAATAATTCATATATACTGTATATATACTGTATATGGACCAAATGGGAATCAGCCATCCAGCGGCCATTCACATGGAAGGAACTGTGATTAAGGACAGCTCAGCTTCCTACTACGTGCTGTGTCAGACCTGCTTCCTACGCCTTCTAACTTGCGGATTTGGGGAAAAGAGGAGGACGCCTCATGCTCTTTGTGTAAAGGAAACAACTGCTCCCTGAATCACATCCTTCAAATTTACAGTTTCAAATACCTGGGTGTTCACCTTAACAATAAACTGGACTGGTCCCACAACACCAACGCCCTGTACAAGAAGGGCCAGAGTCGCCTCCACCTTCTGAGGAGACTGAGGTCCTTCGGAGTATGCAGACCTCTGCTCAGGACTTTTTACGACGCTGTGGTAGCCTCTGCAATCCTCTACGCTGCCATCTGCTGGGCCCCGGGCAGCACAGAGCGGGACAGAAAGAGACTGAACAAGCTGGTCAGGAGGGCCAGGGTAGGTTGGAGATACATATACACTTGAATATAGGCCAGTCTACAAAGTTGTTCCCTTCTTTTCTTTTATTGTTTATTAATTTATACTATTTATGTATCTATTTATTTATTTACTTATATGTATCTATTTTTGCACCCCCTACTGATGGTACCTCAAGAGCCTGTAAATTTCTCCATTGTGAGATTAATAAAGCTGTATCTTATCTTATCTTATCTTATCCTCTCAGCATGTCCTAAGGCTCTGGGAGAGGGGAGGTACCGATGGAGGCATGACACTGTCTTAAGAGAGATTGCCATAATGGTGGACCAGCGCAGAGTGGAAGTCAACCATCAAATTATCCAGTTTACAGGAAAACCCATCCAGTTCCTGAAAGAAGGAGAGATGAAGACCAAGCCTAGCAAGCCTGAAACTAGAGGCTCAGTCCTGTCTTCAGCCTCTGACTGGCAGCTTTTTGTGGATGTGCAGAGGAAGTTGAAATTTCCAGAAGATATAGCAGTTACTCAGATGTGCCAGATATGCTGCTACTATCCCGAGAAACGAAAACCATCCACATAATAGAGCCTTCAGTTCCCTGGGAGGATAGACTTGACATCTAACATGAGCTGAAAGCGGCAAAATACCAGGACTTGGTAGATGAAGCTTGTAATAAAGGGTGGAAAGAAAGCCTGATGCCAATAGAGGTTGCATGCAGGGGTTTTGTTGCAACATCTACAAGAAACTTCCTGCACAAGATAGGTCTTACCCCTACCACCACAAAGAAGGCGATAAAGACCATAGTTGCTTCCGGAGAGACATGCTCAAGGGGGCGGTGGATCAAGAGGAGAGAGAATTTGACCACAGTCAATTACAAGCCAGGACAGTAGTGTGTAGATACACGTTAGAAGACCTCAACAATCAACCAGAAGCTAGCCTGCAGGTGAAGACAGCCTTTTGTCTTTGCTGCCCAACTCAGGTGAAGCGTACAGGTTTCGGGGCAAAACGCGAAAGACCCTGAGATACCTGCTGATGATGCAGACTAGGCACGAAGAAACTACAACAACCACAAGCTGGCTTTTCCCCTTTATCAGGGGTCATCTCCGCGAATGATTCGCACGTTTGATTTGGCATGGGTTTTTACGTCAGATGCCCTTCCTGACACAACCCTTTTAGCAAGGGACAGAAAGATGCTAATAGCTTTGCAGCCGACTCTTTACGAAAGTCAGCAATGGTTATTTTACATGGCTTTCACCATAGACAGTGAGAGACATGGCCCACCTTTGATAACCCAGTTAGCTGCACTGGAGGGGGGGACAGTGACAACCCTGTGAGGACTCGAACCCCCAACCTTAGAATCAGCGATCCTGCACTCTATCTCATAAACCATCACTGCCCACTGGCTGACCTTTGATAACCCAGTTAGCTGCATTGGGGGGACAGTGACAACCTTGTGGAGAGTGGGACTCGAACCCCCAACCTTAGGATCAGCGATCTAGCGCTCTTTACCACCAGACCACCACTGACCTCATATTATATTTATATATATATATATATATACATAAATACATATAGATATACATATATACATATATATATGTGTGTGTGTAGGCCTCCGTCAGTCCCGAAGGACTATGGCTGCGCTCTGGCCAGTATCCCGACTGGTGATACTCCCCAGTGCACAGAGCCTGGGTAGGGAGTAATGAGGGACAGGCTGTTACCCAAGCAGCAAGTCCCCCCCTGTCTCGGCGCCACCGGAAGGATCCAATGGAAAGGCAAGTGCCGATACGACTGGGTTCCAGTGCCGCTGCAGGAGAGAAACTACGGTCAATTTAGAACGGCCAATTAACCTACAGTGCACGTCTTTGGATTATGGGGAAACCGGAGCACCGGAGGAAACCCGCACAAGCACGGGAGAACATGCAAACTCCACACAGAAACGCCCAGGCCGGGACTCGAACCCAGGGCTTCTTGCTGTGAGGCGGACGTGCTAACCACTACGCCACCGTGCCGCCACATATATATATATATATATATATATATATATATATATATATATATATATATATATATATATATATATATATATATATATATATATATATATATACATATATATATATACATATATATATAAAATATATTATATATATATATATATATTATATATTTAATGCAGCAGTGAAGGGGAACAAACCAGTGTCTCTCCCTCGTGCCGGTCCCAAGCCCGGATAAATGCGGAGGGTTGTGTCAGGAAGGGCATCCGGCATAAAATAAATTGCAAATAAAATATGCAAATCACTAGAAAGAATGTCATAACGGATCGGTCGAGGCCCGGGTTAACAACGATCTCCATCAGTGCTGTTAACCAACAGGGTGCTGGTGGAAATTGGACTACTGTTGGTCGAAGAAGGAGAGGCGGGAAGCGTGTCCGTAGGCAGAGAGAGAAGAGGAAAGGCCTGAGTTTAGGACTGAAGGTAGGGACTTTGAATGTTGGAACTATGAAAAAAAAAACGGAGAGCTGGCTGACATGATGCAGAGGAGGAAGGTGGACATACTGTGTGTTCAGGAGACCAAGTGGCAATGTAGAAAGGCTAGAAGTTTAGGAGCAGGGTTTAAGCTCTTTTTTCATGGTGTGGATGGGAAGAGAAATGGAGTAGGAGTCATCTTGAAGTGAAAAGAGTGTCAGACAGAGTGATGAGTCTCAAGTTAGAAATTGAAGGCGTGATGTTCAATGTTGTTAGTGCTGATGCTCCACAGGCAGGATGTGAGCTAGAAGAAAAGGAGAGATTCTGGAGTGAGTTCGATGAAGTGATGCAGAGTACCCCCAGAGGTGAAAGAGTGGTCATTGGGGCAGACTTCAATGGACACGTTGGTGCAGAAAACAGAGGGGATGAGGAAGTGATGGGCAGGTTTGGTATCCAGGACCGGAACGCAGAAGGACAGATGTTGATCGATTTTGCAAAAAGGATGGGAATGGATGTGGTAAATACTTTCTTCCAGAAGAGACAGGAGCATAGGGTGACTTATAAAAGCAGAGATAGGAGCACAAAAGTAGACTACATCTTGTGCAGGCGATGTAATTTGAAGGAAGTCAGTGACTGCAAAGTAGTAGTGGGTAAGAGTGTTGCCAAACAGCATAGGATGGTGGTGTGCAGGATGATGCTGCTGGTGAGGAAGGTGAAGAAGGCAAAGGCAGAACAGAAGACAAAGTGGTGGAAGTGAAAAAGGAAGAGTGTCGGGTTGTCTTCAAGGAGGAATTGAAATAGGCTTTGAGTGGTCAGGAAGTGCTTCCAGAAGACTGGACAACTACAGATAATGTGATCAGGGAGACAGGTAGGAGAATACTTAGTGTGTCATCTGGAAGGAAAGTAGATAAGGAGACTTGGTGGTGGAATGAGGAAGTGCAGGAGTGTGAACAAAGGAAGAGGTTAGCTAAGAAAAAGTGGGACATTGAGAGGACCGAAGAGAGTAAACAGGAGTACAGGGAGACACAGCGTAAGGCAAAAGTAGTGGTGGAAAAGGCCAAACAGAGGGCATATGATGACTTGTATGATAGGTTGGACAGTAAGGAGGGAGAAAATGATCTATATAGGTTGGCACAACCGAGAGATGGAGATGGGAAGGACGTGCAGCAAGTTAGATTGAGAAAGGACAGAGAGGGAAATGTATTGACTGATGACAGAAGTGTGCTGGGAAGATGGAAAGAGTACTTTGAAGAGCTGATGAATGAGGAAAATGAGAGAGAAAAAAGAGTAGAAGAGGTGACCGTTGAGGAGCAGGAAGTAGCAAAGATTGTTAAGGGTGAAGTGAGGAGGGCATTGAAGAGGATGAAGAATGGAAAGACAGTTGGTCCTGATGACATACCGGTGGAGGTGTGGAAGTGTCTAGGAAAGGTAGCAGTCAATTTCCTGACAAGAACATTTAACAAGGTCTTAGAGAGTAAGAGAATACCAGAGGATTGGAGGAGAAGTGTGATAGTGCCCATTTTTAAGAACAAGGGAAACGTGCAGAGTTGTGGCAGCGACAGAGGGATAAAGTTGATGAGCCATACGATGAAGTTATGGGAAAGAATAGTGGAAGCTAGACTAAGGGCAGAGGTCAGCATTTGTGAACAACAGTTTGGTTTCATGCCAAGAAACAGCACCACAAATGCAGTGTTTGCCTTGAGGATGTTAATAGAGAAGTACAGAGGTGGTCAGATGGGGGTATTGCATAAAGAAGTCTGGAGTAGCAGAGAAGTATGTTAGAGTGGTGCAGGACATGTATGAGAGATGTAAGACAGTGGTGAGGTGTGCTGTCGGTATGACAGAAGAGTTGAAGGTGGAGGTGGGTCTGCATCAAGGGTCAGCTCTGAGCCCCTTCTTGTTTGCTATGGTGATGGACAGGCTGACAGACGAGGTTAGACAAGATTCCCCATAGACTATGATGTTTGCAGATGACATTATGATCTGTAGTGAGAGCAGAGAACAAGTGCAGGAAAATCTCGAGAGGTGGAGGTATGCCCTGGAAAGGAGAGGAATGAAGGTTAGCCTCAGTAAGGCAGAATACATGTGTATGAATGACAAGGCCCCAAGGTGAGGTTACATGGAGCAGAGATAAGGAAGGTGGAGGATTTTAAGTACTTAGGCTCAACAATCCAGAGCAGTGGAGAGTGTGGAAAAGAGGTGAAGAAGTGTGTGCAGGCAGGTTGGAATGGTTGGAGAAAAGTGTCCGGTGTGATGTGTGATAGGAGGGTATCGGCAAGAATGAAAGGAAAAGTGTACAAGACGGTGTTGAGGCCAGCCATGTTGTATGGTTTAGAAACAGTGGCCCTGAGGAAAAGACAGGAGGCAGAGCTGGACGTGGCAGTGATGAAAATGTTGAGGTTCTCTTTGGGAGTAACGAGGATGGATAGGTTCAGAAATTAGTACATCAGAGGGACAGCACATGTAAGATGTTTTGGAGACAAAGTCAGAGAGGCTAGATTGAGATGGTTTGGACATGTACAGAGGAGGGATAGTGAGTATATTGGTAATAGGATGCTGAGGTTGGAACTACCAGGGAGAAGGCTTAGAGGAAGACCAAAGAGAAGATTCATGGATGTGGTGAAGGGGAACATGAAGGTAGTTGGTGTAAGAGAAGAAGATGCAACGGATAGGGTGAGATGGAGGCAGAGGATTCGCTGTGGTGACCCCTGAAGGGAAAAGCTGAAAGGAGAAGATATATATATATATATATATATATATATATATATATATATATATATATATATATAACAAAAATAAAAGGACAGGACAAAGACTTTCTATTGAAACTCCATTTATCACTATAGATCTGTTTCGAGGGGTGGTGAAACCATCCTCTCTCTTCAGGTGATTATAGAAGAATGACGATATATATATAGAGTGGGCCCCCAACTTACGAAGACCCCTGTGTTCGAAATCCTCGGGTTACGAAAAACATTTTCTTGAGTTTCCGTCCCCGAGATATGAAACAACCCCCTCTTACGAAAAGAAATTCAAAAGTCAATCACACCAATCAAAATTTCACACGACACGTGAGTTGCTCTCTCATTGGCTGTTTCTCAACATCTTGCCCCGCTGGCCTTCCAGATAGAGAGAGAAGGAAGCTTCAGTCTGTAGTTTTTAGTTTAGTTTTTTAAGTTGTTTTAATTCAGTAAATGTTTAATAAATGTGGGTGCATTTGAACTCATCTGGAATTCCGATCCTTCAAGGACTCAAATTAAAGTTGAGTTTGTCAAGCAGGGAATGCGCTTTGAATTCACATCTTGTGGGCGTGGCCCGCAGCGTGCACATGAAAGAGAGAGAGAGAGAGAGAGAGAGAGAGACAGCGACAGAGAGAAGGAATAACGCTTTAGTTTTTTAAGTTGTTTTAATTCAGTTAATGGTCAAGCAGGGAATGCGCTTTGAATTCACGTCTTGTGGGCGTGGCCCGCAACGCGCGCGTGCGAGAGAGAAAGAGAGACAGAGAGAAGGAATAACGCTTTAGTTTTGAGTTTAAGTTGTTTAATTCAGTAAATGTTTACTAAATGTGGGCACATTTGAACTCATCTGGAATTCCGATCCTTCAAGGACTCAAATTAAAGTTGAGTTTGTCAAGCAGGGAATGCGCTTTGAATTCCACGTCTTGTGGGCGTGGCCCGCAGGACGCACGCAAGAGAGTGCAATAGAGAGAGAGAAGAAAGAGCGAGAGACAGAGAGGTGTGTGTGTGTGTGTGTGTGTGTGTGTGTGTGTGTATGTGTGTATGTGTTCATAAAAAATGTTTAATAATGGTTTAATTAATACCTATGTTAATGTTTTAATGGATTAATAAATAATTTTCTTTTACTTTTAACACATATTTCATACATATTCCAGACAAAATTGGTGTACTTTTATCATTTTTAAAGGGTTTATGGGGTTTATCTAGACCAGGGGTCGGCAACCCGCGGCTCCGGAGCCGCATGCGGCTCTTTCATCCTTATGCTGCGGCTCTGCATGGCTCGGGAAAATAAATTGCAAGTATCCGATTTTAAGTATATTGTAGGGAGCTGAGTAGAACAATTAATACACTGCTTCTGTCTGCTGTGCAATGGACAACTGACAGCTACTTTTATTGTGACATGTTCAACACAACGTCGACAGCACTTGACGTGTCAGCAGGCAGATTTGACAGCCGGCATGCGCGGAAAGCCCAGCAACACCAAAACTGCACAATATCTTAAAGTATTTTATTTGTGTCTGTTCGTTTGTTTAATTGTAGCTGTAAATTGTATGATTATTGTGATCTGTAAATATTAAAATAAAATAATGTATATAGATTGTATTATTTTTCATCGCTTAAAATATGCGTCACACTCTCCGACAGCCCGCCAAAACGCCGTACATTTATCGAGACTTTCAACCCTAGGTAGGCCACGGATGGATAAATCTAAGAAAAGAAAAATATTTGAAGAAAACAGAGCATTTAATGATGCATGGGCAGATTCATTTGCAAAAGGTTCAAATCACCTTCAGTTTCGTTCATTACTGGATGAGGTGGAGCGCACGTACTCTGATCTGATGCATAACAGAGTGCGGTGGCTGTCCAGAGGAGAAGTGCTGAAACGCTTTGCTGCATGTCTGGGAGAGGTGAAGACTTTCATGAGCAGCAAAGGACTCACCTTTCCTGAGCTGGAACGGCAAGAGTGGCTGGAAAAGCTGTATGTCATGGTGGACATGACGGCGAACCTGAAAGCGCTGAATACTTCAGGGGAGAGGAGGCCCAGCGCTACACATGCTGGAAGAGGTGTTGGCGTTTGAGTGCAAGCTGACAGTGTTTGTGAGAGATTTAGAGAGAGGAACACTGTCTCACTTCCTCCTTAAGGGAGTTCAAACAAGCGAACAAGGTGATAAATTCAGAGTATTTGCAGTCTGCAATCGCTACAATGCAAGCATCGTTTGGAAAACGATTCCAAGAGTTCAGAGAGGAAAAAGCTACATTATCCTTCCCCGTCGCTCCCCTGACCATCGACCTATCCCTGTTAAATGTGTCTGCATTTGCAGGTGTAAGTCAACCTGATCTTGAGCTGGAGCTGGCTGACATAGCTGACAGAGATATATGGGTGTCGGAGTTTGAACGCATGAGAGATATATTTATATATATGCGAACATATTCATTTCAGATGTCAAAAAGTGTTTGCGGCTCCCAGTGTTGTCTTTTCCGTGGAAACCGGGTCGAAATGGCTCTTTGAGTGTTAAAGGTTGCCGACCCCTGATCTAGACCAAAGACTGAAGACTTGGAACGAATTAAGCTTTTAACATGTAAGATGCGACCCCTACTTACGAAATCCCTGCTATACGAGAAGAACTCTGGAATGGATTAATTTCGTAAGTTGGAGGCCGACTGTGTATACAGACGCTCCCCGACTTATGTTTTTAATTGGTTCTGGACGGCTGAATGTAAGTTGATAGTGAACGTATGTTGTTACAGTGACGTATAACGTGTGACATATGACTCTCATACTGTCCTATACATTCATAAATACCATTACCGTATCTCATAAAACACCCCTAAATCAATTATTATAAACATAACATTGTAAAATAATATCAAATAATATCAACATTAATTTCAAATAAGTCACTTATTTATACCGAGTCACTTTCCATGACGCTTAAAACAGTCACTCAACGCTTACAATATGTGCAGCGCTCAATACCGAAAGTAGTGTACTTCTGAAAGTAGTGTACTTGTGAAAGTAGTGGACTTGCGAAAGTAGTGGACTTGCTCTGTGTTATACAGACTTCTGGTTTTTCAAGTGCACAGTTGAACTCGTTTAGAACACAGCCTGCACCAATGTGAATCCCAGCAAAGCGGAGTGTTCTTTCTTTTGTGTAACTAAGTCAGTAAACTTTATTCAAGAGATGCATACAAAGAACAAGTACAAATCCTAATGAATATTAATATAAAAATAAGCATACATTCTCAGGATTCTGCTAAAAGATAATAAATATCTGTAATTGTTCTGGAATTTGTGGATTCAGGTTTTCATTCATTTTACAACTCATTGCTTAACTGAGTATGCATTAGATTGTGCCGATCTGAGCAGATAGTTAATTCATCTCTGTGTATGAGACTTGCACCCATGCTAGTAGGCTTACACTTCTGACCAACCATATTTGCTTCGGATTACAAAAGTCCAGAAAACAGTGTAAACACAAAGATCACAGAGACGACGTCATAACACAAGGGTAGCAAGCTAAATAACTGATTTTATATACAGTATATAATATTATACATACACTCAGTCTGTAGTTTGTAAACAGTGAATGCAGCGTCATTGCGTCATTATGTCAGCGTACTACGTAGGTACGTCTAAACTCAAAATTTGACTTTTTCTTTTTTTGGAAAAAAAAAAACGTAAAATTGAAAAAATGTAAAAAGGACGAACGTAAGTCAGGGAGTGTCTATCTATATATATAAATATATCTAAATATATACACAACACACTAATATATATATATATATACATACACACACACGAGTCCTTCTCAAAAAATTAGCATATTGTGATAAAGTTCATTATTTTCTGTAATGTACTGATAAAAATTAAACTTTAATATATTTTAGATTCATTGCACACCAACTGAAATATTTCAGGTCTTTTATTGTTTTAATACTGACGATTTTGTCATACAGCTCATGAAAACCCAAAATTCCTATCTCAAAAAATTTGCATATCATGAAAAGGTACTCTAAATGAGCTATTAACCTAATCATCTGAATCAACCAATTAACTCTAAACTCCTACAAAAGATTCCTGAGGCTTTTAAAAACTCCCAGCCTGGTTCATTACTCAAAACCGCAATCATGGGTAAGACTGCCGACCTGACTGCTGTCCAGAAGGCCATCATTGACACCCTCAAGCAAGAGGGTAAGACACAGAAAGAAATGTCTGAGTGAATAGGCTGTTCCCAGAGTGCTGGATCAAGGCACCTCAGTGGGACGTCTGTGGGAAGGAAAAAGTGAAACAAGGGCCTATTCCAGACCTTGGGGGACCTATGGAAGCAGTGGACTGGGTCTGGAGTAGAAACATCCAGAGCCACCGTGCACAGGCGTGTGCAGGAAAAGGGCCACAGGTGCCTCATCCCCAAGGTCAAGCAACTTTTGGACCAGAAACAGCGGCAGAAGCGCCTGACCTGGGCGACAGAGAAGCAGCACTGGACTGTTGCTCAGTTGTCCAAAGTACTTTTTTCGGATGAAAGCAAATTTTGCATGTCATTCGGAAATCAAGGTGCCAGAGTCGGGAGGAAGACTGGGTAGAAGGAAATGCCAAAATGCCTGAAGTCCAGTGTCAAGTACCCACAGTCAGTGATGGTCTGGGGTGCCATGTCAGCTGCTGGTATTGGTCCACTGTGTTTTATCAAGGGCACGGTCAATGCAGCTAGCTATCAGGAGATTTTGGAGCACTTCATGCCTCCATCTGCTGAAAAGCTTTATGGAGATGAAGATTTCATTTTTCAGCACGACCTGGCACCTGCTCACAGTGCCAAAACCACTGGTAAATGGTTTACTGACCATGGTATTACTGTGCTGAATTGGCCTGCCAACTCTCCTGACCTGAACCCCATAGAGAATCTGTGGGATATTGTGAAGAGAAAGTTGAGAGACACCAGACCCAACACTGTGGATGAGCTTAAGGCCACTATCGAAGCATCCTTGGCCTCCATAACACCTCAGCAGTGCCACAGGCTGATTGCCTCCATGCCACGCTGCATTGAAGCAGTCATTTCTGCAAAAGGATTCCCGACCAAGTATTGAGTGCATAACTGAACATAATTATTTGAAAGTTGACTTTTTTGTAATAATTTTTTTTTGGTTGGATGAAATATGCTAATTTTTTGAGATAGGGATTCTTGGTTTTTCTTTACTTTTTTGCCAAAATTATCAATATTAAAACAATAAAAGGTTTGAACTACTTTAGTTGTGGTTAATGAATATAAAATATATGAAAGTCTAATGTACATTACAGAAAATAATAAACTTTATCACAATATGCTAATTTTTTGAGGACTAGTGTATATATATATATATATATATATATATATATATATATATATATATATATATATATGAAAACCTTTGAATACAAAAAAATCCAAGTTGCGAAAGACATTTTCCTAAATTTTCATCCTCTGTATACAAAACAACCTCTTCTTACAAAAAGTGCCAAATGCACCATTCAAAAATTCAAATAATGCACGAGTTGCTCTCTCATTGGCTGTTCCCAACATCCCGCCCCGCTGGCATTCTATTGGCCAGGAGGGAGCTGAACTGTACCCATTCCTGTACCCATACTTCCTGTTTGTCACATGCATGAAGGAGAGTTGAACAGGACTGTTGGCTCGTGAGTTTTTTTGAGAGTGATCATTGCAGCGTTTCATTTCGTTATCCAACATGGACCCCAAGAAAGTGATTCCCGGTGACATCGAAAAGAAGAAACGGGCTCCATTATCAATGGAAGTGCAGCAGGAGATGATAAAAAATAGGAACGTGGGATGTGGTTGAGCGAAATCGCAAAGGTGTACGGCCGAAACCCCTCTACATTTGGGACGATATTGAAGCAGAAGGAGACCTTAAAGCGGAGATTGTTATGCCTGGAGTGTATGCGTAGGACCCAGAGATGCAGGAGACCAAAAAAAGGTTCAAATGATTTATTGATCACGAGGAACTGTCAATCACTGGAATACTAAGTCGAGAGAACTGGTCAAGCATGAAGCAAGAACCAGGAGTCAGAGAGAAAGCCGAGGAGCAGAGTCATGGGGAAACCAATCTTCTGACAGCGGAGGGAAGCGCGCTGCTCTCATTTACAGCTGGCTGCTTTGCTGATTGCAGATTGGGACCAGGTGTGCTCAGCTTGGACTCGCCTACCGGCAACCACCACGCACCCTTGCCAGCGCCTGCAATGATTAAGGAGAGTTAGTTCCGTCAGCCAGCACAGATCATAACATAGATACAGTGACGGAGGTGATTATTTCGGAACGATATTGAAGCAGAAGGAGGTATTAAAAGTGGAGATACAGTGACTTCTTCTTCTTCTTTTACTTTCGGCTGCTCCCTTCAGGGGTCGCCACAGCAAATCATCCGCCTCCATCTCACCCTATCCTCTGCATCTTCTTTTCTGACGCCAACGACCTTCATGTCTTCCTTCACCACATCCATAAATCTCTTCTTTGGTCTTCCTCGAGGCCGTCTGCCTGGTAGCACCAACCTCAGCATCCTACTGCCAATATACTCACTATGCCTCCTCTGTACATGTCCAAACCATCTCAATATAGCCTCTCTGACTTTGTCTCCAAAACATCTTACATGGGCTGTCCCTCTGACATACTCATTTCTGATCCTATCCATCCTCGTTACTCCCAGAGAGAACCTCAACATTTTCATCTCCGCTACCTCCAGCTCTGCCTCCTGCCTTTTCCTCAGTGCCACTGTTTCTAAGCCATACAACATCGCTGGCCTCACCACCGTCGTGTACACTTTTCCCTTCATTCTTGCTGACACTCTCCTATTGCACATCACACCGGACACGTTTCTCCAACCATTCCAGCCTGCCTGCACACGCTTCTTCACCTCTTTTCCACACTCTCCATTGCTCTGGATTGTTGAGCCTAAGTACTTAAAATCCTCCACCTTCGTTATCTCTGATCCCTGTAACATCACCGTTCCTCCTCGGTCCTTTTCATTCACACACATGTATTCTGATTTTCTGAGGCTAACCTTCATTCCTCTCCTTTCCAGGGCATACCTCCACCTCTCTAGATTTTCCTGCACTTGTTCTCTGCTCTCACTAAAGATCACATTGTCATCTGCAAACATCATAGTCCATGGAGATTCTTGTCTCACCTCGTCTGTCAGCCTGTCCATCACCATAGCAAACAAGAAGGGGCTCAGAGCTGACGCTTGATGCAGTCCTACCTCCACCTTGAATTCGTCGGTCACACCGACAGCACACCGCACCACTGTCTTACATCTCTCATACATGTCCTGCACCACTCTAACATACTTCTCTGCCACTCCAGATGTCCTCATGCAATACCACAGTTCTTCTCTTGGCACCCTGTCATATGCTTTTTCCAGATCCACAAAGGCACAATGTAGTTCCGTCTGATCTTCTCTGTACTTCTCTATTAACATCCTCAAAGCAAACATTGCATCTGTGGTGCTCTTTCTTGGCATGAAACCAAACTGTTGTTCACAAATGCTGACCTCTGCCCTTAGTCTAGCTTCCACTATTCTTTCCCATAACTTAATCGTATGGCTCATCAACTTTATCCCTCTATAGTTGCCACAACTCTGCACGTCTCCCTTGTTCTTAAAAATGTGCACCAGCACTCTTCTCCTCCATTCCTCTGGCATCCTCTCACTCTCTAAGACCTTGTTGAATATTCTTGTCAGAAAATCTACTGCTACCTCTCCTAGACACTTCCATACCTCCACAGGTATGTCATCAGGACCAACTGCCTTTCCATTCTTCATCCTCTTCAATGCCCTTCTCACTTCACCCTTACTGATCTTTGCTACATCCTGCTCCTCAATGGTCACCTCTTCTACTCTTTTTTCTCTCTCATTTTCCTCATTCATCAGCTCTTGAAAGTACTCTTTCCATCTTCCCAACACATTTCTGTCATCAGTCAATACATTTACCTGGGGCAGTGGTGGTCTAGTGGTATCGGGCGCTGGATCGCTGATCCAAAGGTTGGGGGTTCGAGTCCCACTTTCCACAAGGTTGTCACTGTCCCCCCCAGTGCAGCTAACTGGGTTATCAAAGGCGGGCCATGTCTCTCACTGTCTTTGGTGAGAGGCATGTAAAAGAACCATTGCTGACTTTCGTAAAGAGTAGGCTGCAAAGTCGTCAGCGTGTTTCTGTCCCTTACTAAAAGGGTTGTGACAGGAAGGGCATCCGACGTAAAAAAAAACCCTCTGCCAAATCAAAACATGCGAATCAGATGATTCGCTGTGGCGACTCCCGAGTAAAAGGGAAAAAGCTGAAAGGAAGAGAGAGAGAGTCAATACATTTCCCTCTCTGTCCTTTCTCAATCTAACTTGCTGCACATCATTTCCATCTCTATTTCTCTGCAGTGCCAACCCGTATAGATCATTTTCTCCCTCTTTACTGTCCAACCGAGCATACAAGTCATCATACGCTCTCTGTTTGGCCTTAGCCACTTCTACTTTCGCCTTACGCGGTGTCTCCCTGTACTCCTGTTTACTCTCTTCGGTCCTCTCTATGTGCCACTTTTTCTTAGCTAACCTCTTCCTTTGTACACACTCCTGCACTTCCTCATTCCACCACCAAGTCTCCTTATCTACTTTTCTTCCAGAGGACACACCAAGTACTCTCCCACCTGTGTCCCTGATCACATTTGCTGTGGTTGTCCAGTCATTTGGAAGCACTTCCTGGCCACCTAAATCCTGTTTCAACTCCTCTTTGAAGACAACACGACACTCTTCCTTTTTCAACTTCCACCACTTTGTCTTCTGCTCTGCCTTTGCCTTCTTCACCTTCCTCACCATCAGCGTCATCCTGCATACCACCATCCTATTCTGTTTGGCAACACTCTCACCCACTACTACTTTGCAGTCACTGACTTCCTTCAAATTACATCGCCTACACAAGATGTAGTCTACCTGTGTGCTCCTACCTCCGCTTTTATAAGTCACCCTATGCTCCTGTTTCTTCTGGAAGAAAGTATTCACCACAGCCATTTCCATCCTTTTTGCAAAATCTATCAACATCTGTCCTTCTGCGTTCCTGTCCTGGATACCAAACGTGCCCATCACTTCCTCGTCCCCTCTGTTGCCTGCACCAACTTGTCCATTGAAGTCTGCACCAATGACCACTCTTTCACCTCTGGGGTACTCTGCATCACTTCATCTAAGTCACTCCAGAATCTCTCCTTCTCTTCTAGCTCACATCCTTCCTGTGGGGCATAAGCACTAACAACATTGAGCATTACACCTTTAATTTCTAACTTGAGACTCATCACTCTGTCTGACACTCTTCACTTTTAGAACATTCCTGACCAACCCCTCCTTCAAGATGACTCCGACTCCATTTCTCTTCCCATCCACACCATGATAAAATAGCTTAAACCCTGCTCCTAATCTTTTAGCTATGCTATCTTTCCACCTGGTTTCCTGAACACACAGTATGTCCACCTTCCTCCTCTGCATCATGTCAGCCAGCTCTCTACCTTTTCTTTGCATAGTTCCAACATTCAAAGTCCCCACTCTCAGTCCTAGACTCACGCCTTTCCTCTTCTCTCTCTGCCTACGGACACGCCTCCCACCTCTCCTTCTTCGACGTCTTCGACCAACAGTAGTCCAACTTCCATCAGCACCCTGTTGATTGGCAGCACTGATAGCGGTCACGTTGTTCTTGACGGAGGCGATTATTTCAGAAAAAGCAACTGCCATATTTAAGGACCTTGTGAAGGAGGGTGGGGGTGAGGGTTCTTCAGACCAGCAACCCCCAGACTTTAAAGCTTTGCATGGGTGGTTTGAGAGATTTAAAAAAGGCAAATAATTTTCTTTTAACACATATTTCATATAAAATTGGTGTACTTTTATAATTTTTAAAGAATTTATGTGGTAGTTTTGGGAGCCTTGGAACAAATCACCCGTTTTACATGTAAAATGCACCTCTACTTACGAAAACCCAGGTTACGAAAAAGGCGCTGGAATGGATTAATTTCGTAAGTAGAGGGTCGACACACACACACACACACACACATAGTATGTATAAAGTAGTATGGGTTTTTAAATGGTATTTCTACAAAGATGAGACTTTTGGACAAAGAAGATCCTTTTAAAATGTGAAGATATTTCAAATCAAATTCGAATTTGAGACTCTCAGTGTCTATGTCAAGACGCATGTAGAAGAACCATTGCTGACTTTTATCAAGAGAAACTGCATAGCTGTCAGTGTGTTTCTGCCCTGTGAAGGCCTGGCAAACTGTCCAGGGTGTACTCGACTCTTGCCCAGAGTCAGCTGAGATGGGTGGCAGCCTTCCTGTGACCCTAACTAAGATTAAGCCGTTGAGAAAATGAATGAATGCATGAATTATTACTGGACTTGGCTGAGGTTTGCACTCTCTGAGTTCTGAGTTAATTTATGGTGAACGAAGACATGCTTGAAAACTTTGTTGGATATTCTAGGGTTAAACTGAATTACTCAGCCCTCTTGTAATAGTGAAACATATCTGAACCTTTTCTTCAATAGCTCAACCCCACCACCACAGTGCTTTCAGACTTTGCACGTTTTTCCCCCAATTCCATGCCTCCATCTTTACGCATGCGTGTTACTTACCTCAACGCCACATTTCCCCGCTTGGTCTCCCTCCATCAAACCCTGCACAGTGTACTGCCGATTCGATGTAAACACAAAAACGTGGTGTTTTCACACACACTACGTACATTTATCTCCGTATAAACACCTCTGATCCAATAGAAGATTGAAGAACAAATCGGTGCTCGACAGAGTCGGAGGTTCGGTGATGTTTTTCATCCTTATCTTGTATTGTTTGAATGAATGTAAAAGGCTTTTGCAGTGTTCACACATAAAGGAGTTGCTTTTAGGTTTTCATTACGTTTCGCGCGGTCAAAGCGAATATATAAGTTTTAAAAATGTTTATCTCTTGATATTTATTTATTACATGACCCTGTCTTTAATATGTATTGATATTTGAAAGGTTCCATTTGCTTTATTGCTAGCCAGCTAACGTTAGCGTGTTGTTCTTGGATAAATCCCAAACGGGTCCGCCTGAATATTCAGGTCACTGCATCAAGCGCGCATGAACTGCAATTTCTCACTTGATCTAGTGCACCTAAATAAGGTTCAGGCAGCCATATGGAATTCGGCCCATGCAGGCCTTATTTTGCTTGCTAACCAGCTCATCAAGAGAAATTTCCGTGTCATTGGCCTTATTTTGAACAGTTTATTTGTTAAATAATTTTTTTGTGATACAGTGTGGCTATGAAGGCGTTGTTATTTTGTATTTTTAATTAGCTTTCTAACTTGACGTTCGCTGCGGTCGGTTAGCAAAACCGTTAGCATAACTTGGTATGACTAGCATAGTCCTGCAGTCACCTGAGTTACTAAGGCTTAGTATCATTTTGTATTTTGGTGTAATTTTGTTATAATAAATCGAATTATTTTGATTAATAATTTTATGCAATTTAAATTTATCAGATGGTGTAGATATCTTTAACACTTGTATGGTATTGTTTTTGTTTGTTTTAATATTTTGTATGAGGTAAATATTAAAGAGGTTTTAGAGACTAAAGGGAAAAGCCTGTCTTATTTTATTCATTTACCTGTCTGTCTGTATAGCTATATATTTAGTTAGCGACCTAAAAGTAAACTAGCCTTTTTCCTAATAGTGATACCTCAGCTAACGAATTTAATCCGTTCCAGGGCTCGCTCGTAAGCCAAAAAGTTCGTTCGATGAAGCAATAATTCCCATAAAAAAAAAAAATCAGTTACAACCCCCTCCCATGCTCACCTGCCACAAACACATATAATTTGATCTAATATATTAAAGATAAACATTTAAAAACAATAAATATGCCATAATAGCAATACGTGTATGTTAACAATAATAATAAAACAAGAATAAACAATAAGTCAACTCACCCTTCCAATCATCGACTGTGGCGAAGATGTCACGTGGGTAACAGAGGAGGAGGAGAATGTTGTGAGTGTGCAAGCTCCAGATGCCAGCGAGGAAAGGCTCATGGGGAGCTCCCACAAGCCCAGTGCTTCTCAAATAGTGGGGCCTGGTGTGATGTGCGTGCGTTCGTGTGTGGGGACTTGGGAAACATGCTTTTTGCCATACTGTACTAGAATTAAGTGTAATTGCACATTCACTCCAGTAGTTGGCAGAGGTGCTCTCACTGTCATGCTATGGTATAGGGAAAAAGGCAAACGACGTAAAGTGCAGTCAATGCTATTTATAGTCATGAGCAGGAGCTGTGAAATTTGGTTTGTTTGGATGGAGCAGATTTTTGGTGGGTTCGAAGTTCGTATCATGGAAAAATCGTTATGTGGGACACTCAGTAGATGAGGTACCACTGTTCTGTTAGCATCAGCTTTCAACCGAAGGTCTTATTTTGAGCATTACTTGCTTATTAATGCATTTGCTACTATTTTTCTGATATAATTCTACAATATCCATTTATGGAATTCACAAAAGTTTATCATTCCTTTTATATTTGTTAATTTTTGTGTTTATGTTTTTCAAATTTTTAATCCAGCTGCGGTGGAAACTGCGTCTTGGACCCCAGTCACTGCTCCTCGCTCACTATGGCAAGTGAAGAGAAGAAACCAGAGACTGAAGCAACTAAAACACAGACGGCCTCCGCTGCATCGGCCAGCCAGAGTAAAGTGAGTATAAATCCTGTTTTCCCGTGTGTACGTGTTACATGTAAGGATTGAGGCTGAGTAAGTTGAAATGACATCAGAACATACAAATTATTTCAGTGTTACAGAGGATGGGGAGTTATACCTCAGAAAGCGTTGTTGAAGGAAAATGAAAATCAGAACAGTGGTATGAAGTCAGGTGTGATGTTAAATGATGTTCAAGATGAACTGTGTGATGAATTCTACATGCATTCTGGGCATGATGGTTGGGTATACCTTTTGAAATGAATGCATATAGAGCAATACCAGTGTACAGTAAATAGGGGGCAGTATACCACCATCCACATTTTGAATGCTTGGAGAGCATGCAAACATCCAGCAGCCCCAGCAATTCCCCCAAATAAACAAAATTGATGAATAATCCTATCTCATTATTTATTCACTTCACTTCACTTATCCCTTAACATCCGAGGATGTCATTGGGGCGCCTTCATGGTGAGACTTGGGCTGATTTGGCCTGGCGGAGCCCATCCCTCTCCATGCCGTAGAAACACACTGACGGCTTTGCAGCCTACTCTTTACGAAAGTCAGCAATTGTTCTTTTACATGCCTCTCACCATAGACAGTGAGAGACATGGCCTGCCTTTGATAACTCAGTTAGCTGCACTGGTCGCATTATTTCTTACAATCCTTTAAAAAAAAAAGCCTGAATCCAGATTCAGATTATCCTCTAAACCAGGGGTCAGCAACCCATGGATCTTTCACCTCTCTGATGCATCTCTGTGATTTTTCAAAATAATGAATGTGTATTTTAAGGAAGCCGACGGGTGCAAACATGCTTCATGCACAAAATCCACTACATCACCAAAAACAACTGCAAAAAGAAAATGACGCTTATTTACTCACAATGGAAGCACTTTGGGCCACCAGGGGTAGTCAGTTAAACCAGTTTTTACCTGAATGATGCGAGAATCTGCTTAAGGCAGAGTCCTGCAACTGTTGGGTACCCACAGACAAGGACTGTTCTCGACATCCCAGCAGAAACGCAGCACGTGAGAGAGATTTCTCCACCGCTGGGGTTTGAAATCCAGGACCGGCAATCACAGCTGAAGTAAGAGACGGTAGATGAGATCTGATTTATGCACAGCAATCTCTGATTTAATAACTCTCCTTTCCAGTATACTCTCCAGTCACAAAATTAAATAACTCTCCAGTGACAAAATAAAAGACTGCAGTGTGGTTCAATCTTCACTCTGAGAATGGTTCCGTCAGTGCAGTATTAAGCATTTTAAAAGAATGTTGAGCAGGCTCCTTAAAAGAAGTCTTCATATACTTTTCTGTGTTGTTGTTATTTTTGTAAATAAAAACTATGACAAAACAACATTAATATAACAAATAAAGAAAAAGATTGCACGAAGGGAGTGATGGTGAGGTAGGCTACCCAACCCGTTAACACATCTGGCTGCACCCCGTCCCTCGCTTCATGGGATAGCTATTCTTTTTCTTTATAAAAATACAAGAAGGGCTCAAATACATTCATTTTCTGAACCGCTTAATCCTAATTAATGTGGCATGGAGGCTGGCGCCCATCCCATCCGACTCTGGGCGAGGGCAGAGTACACCCTGGACAGCTCGCCAGGCCATCACAGGGTAGAAACACGCTGACGGCCATGCAGTTACTCGAAAATCAGCAATGGTTCTTTTACATGAACTTCACACCATAGACAGTGAGAGACATGACCACCCGTGGAGAGTGGGACTTGAATTCCCAACCTTAGGATCCTTGATCCAGCACCTTACCATCAGGCCACCATTGCCTCAGGACTGAAATAGACATTGGGAATTTTCAATGAAATTAACTTTTTATTCATTTTTTTTTATCTAAATGTTTTTGTTGCAGGCAGAATTGTAATTTAATTGTCTCTGCAGTCATTCAAATCACTGCAACACATTGGTTTTTATATTAAAGGGTACCTGTAGTGAAAGCGCTCATGTACCTATTTTGATGTATTTTGTATAGCTAGTGACAAAACACCGATAAGGTGTTTATTATATTCTCTCACAAACCAGCTTTAAGCGATTTGAGGGCTTCACGAACGTCAAGCTTCAGAGCACAGGAGTTTTGCAGTGTCGCATTTCCTGTGATGTCACATTGTTGACAAAGCCTCTATCGGAACTGCGAGATTGCAATGTAAACCTATGGCTATATACCTGACACAACAACACAAGCTCTCGGAAAATTGGTAAAAACAGACATTATAGTAGTTTTTTTTTAAACCATGGATGAAGACAGTTTCGTAGAAGGATTAGAAGGTGATTTATATGTACCACTGAAGAAAGACTACCCACATTTAGTGAAATCCGACCAGGAAAGTGACAACTCGGACGACGATATTGGAGAGTCGGCAGAAGCTCTTACACGGGAAAATCATAGCAAACAACCAGCAAATATTTGGTGCGGAAAATGCGTGTGTCAAAAAACCGATCAGGCGTGCTATTGTTGGAAAGAACATGAATTGCTGGAGGAAAATATACTGACATTCTGCAATTGGCTATACGACTGCCAACGATGTTACGTCACAATGACCTTCGACCCCGGTGACAAAAAGCCAACATGTCCGCGCACTGAACCTTCGTGAGCAAGGAATCAAGGAATGTCATACAGAAGAAAAGGAAATGTGGACCAATACATAAACTACCGACATCACACGATGTTTAAAAGTTAATAATAAGGTATAGTGGATATTTTTTTAACGCTTTCAATTTTGGGTACAGGTACCCTTTAACATCAAGGAAAAATGGGGAAAAAAATTATATGAATTGTTATTTGATTTTAAATGTCAAAAAAGGTTTTTGTTGCTCCCACTGTTTTTTTTTTTACTGTGAAAAACTGGTCCAAATGGCTCTTTGAATGGCAAAGGTTGCTGACCCATGATCTAAACCCAAGATGAACTATATATATATGCACAGGGATCCCTCACTTTCCACGGTTAATTGGGACTGAGATCCATCGGTGGGCACCGATTTGCGCGAAGTAGGATTAACACCCCCCCCCCCGCCCGACTGAGGTATATGTACATGTATATGTGTATATAATATAAATAAAGCCGTATTCAACGCTATAAATGCTTATAATAACAATTATACATTCAAAAATAATGCATAAGATGTAAATTAAATATAAATACATCCAAGCCTCGAGTACCCTCTTGTGGTTGTGAGTGTAAAAATTAACAAACATTTGAAATTATGTCTGTTGTTATGACGAACAGAATTATATGTAATAATTTCACATATAAGTCACTTTGGAGTATTAGTCACACCTTCAGCCAAAGTATGAAAAAAGTGTGACTTATAGTCCAGAAAATACGGTGTGTATGTATGTATGTGTGTGTGTGTGTGTGTGTATGTATGTATGTATATATATATATATATATATATATATATATATATATAATATATTGCATTGCATTGCATTGCATTGCATTGCATTGCATTGCAAGTTGCTTACCTCCAGGCCATCTCAAAATTGACTGAGGTCTGCTGTGATGTTTTGGCTTTGACATACCATTTAGTGGAAGTCACTGCACTTCTCAATATGTAAGTAAGCAGTTACTAAAGGAACCGCTGTAGCATATTAGAGGGACCACATCTGTTAAACCTGTACAGACACTGCTGGATCTCATCCCTGTTTTTCTGTTTTTATCTGATTTAGTCCGCACCAGCGAAGCCCAACTATACGCTGAAGTTCACCCTCGCAGGCCACACGAAAGCGGTCTCCTCAGTCAAGTTCAGTCCAAGTGGGGAATGGCTCGCCAGCTCATGTGAGTAAACAACATGCGTCTGTGTCTCACTGAGTTCACTTTTATTTATAAATTAATTATTTATGAGCCAAGATGACATGACATGACTATCATGAGGTCCAGCTTGCAGTGGTGTCATTTTGGAAATGTTACTCTCGGAATCGGAATTTGTGCCAGAGAAGTTTGTGATATCAAGACTTATCTTGTTTTTCAGCCGCTGATAAACTTATTAAAATATGGGGTGCGTATGATGGAAAGTTCGAGAAGACAATCTCCGGACACAAACTTGTAAGTGGACAATTAGTGTCATCTTTTGTTTTGTATTTTGTAGTGTTTGAATCATAGTGGAGTTGTTTATGTTGCCAGTGACTGTATTTTTTTTATTTATGTACTTATTACTTTAAAATTATTTATTATTGTAATATGTAGGGACCTCTCACTCTCCGCGGTTAATGGGGACCAAGACAACCCCCCCCCCCCCCCCCCCCCGGACTGACATATAAGTACATGTATCTGTGTATACAGACGCTCCCCGACTTACGTATTTAATTGGTTCCCGATGGCCGAACGTAAGTTGAAAGTGAATGTAAGTTGTTACAGTGACGTATGACGCTCCGACTGTACTATATATCTATAAATACCATAATAATAGTATCTCATCAAACACCCCTAAATCAATTATTATAAACATAACATTGTAAAATAATATCAAATATTATCAACATTAATTTGAAATAAGTCAGTTATTTATACCGAGGCACTTTACATGAAGCTTAAAACAGCCAATCAACGCTTACAATATGTGAAGCGCTCAATACCAAAAGTAGTGCACTTGCAAAAGTAGTGTACTTGCTGTGGGTTATACAGACTTTCGGTCTTTCAAGTGCACAAGGGTGCCGTTGAACTCGTTTAGAACACAGCCTGCCATGTGAATCCCAGCAAAGCTGAGCGTTCTTTCTTTTGTGTCAGTAAGTAAACTTTATTCAAAAGATGCATACAACGAACAAGTACAAATCCTAATGAATATTAATATAAAAATAAGTATACACTCTTAGGATTCTGCTAAAAGATAATAAATATCTGTAATTGTTCTGTAATTTGTGTTTTCATTCATTTTACAACTCTTTGCTTAACTGAGTATTCATGGTAGATTGTGCCAATCTGAGCAGATAGTTAATTCATCTCTATGTATGAGACTTGCACCCATGCTAGTAGGCTTACGCTTCTGACCAACCATATTTGCTTAGGGGTACAAAAGTCCGCAAAACAGTGTAAACACAAAGATCACAGAGACAACGTCTTAACACAAGGGTAACACGCTCTATATATATATATATATATATATATATATATATATATGTATATATAATGTGTGTGTGTGTGTGAAAAAGCCGCAGAAACTGAAACAGAGTGGCGATCACTGTATTTTTTGGCTTTTTAACCATTTTCCCCGTAATTTTTAGTTGTATCCGATTCCCACCCATTTAGTGTTGTTTTCTGTCTCACACGATCACCACCAACCAGCATGCACATGACCCTTCCATGACATGCAATACTCTAGCCACCCACCTTTTTTTGAATGGTCTAACACACTCAGGGACAGCGCTATCCTCCACCTTGTATGACTGAGTTCACAGATGAACGTCATTGGCTGGTAATCGCTCTGAGTAACAGGGAAGTGAGCGTATGGCGTCCATTTGACACTCGTTCATGGATGACCATGTCATTAACCTGAATTCGAACTTGCTATTTCCAGGTTACTAGTCACACACTTTGTCAATGTGCCACTCGAGAGCTGCCGGTAACTTTTTTTTTTTTTTTGCATATCATTTTTTACCCCAAGTTTAGTGGGTTTGGCAAAGCACCTCTTCTCATGGTATGGAGTTGGTAGCAGAAATTCAAGTTCCATGATTAGGATAGGGTCTAAAAGAGCCTCACTATTGATGATTATCCATATACAGGGGATCTCGGACGTGGCATGGTCCTCTGATTCCAACCTGCTGGTCTCAGCGTCTGACGACAAAACCCTGAAGATCTGGGACGTCAGCTCTGTAAGTCTGCTGCACTGCTCTCGGCTCAATGTTAACAGTGTGGGATGATGGGAAACAGGTTGAGTCATAAAGATGCATGGAATGCCATGGACTGGTTTATAGGGTTTTTTTGTGTGTGTGTGTGTGTGTTTTGATTTTTAGGGGAAATGTCTGAAAACCTTGAAGGGCCACAGTAACTATGTGTTCTGCTGTAATTTCAACCCCCAGTCCAACCTCATCGTGTCCGGATCAGTAAGTTTTATTTCTGTCCAGTTTGTAGAATACTTGTGAGTGTGTGAATATGTAATGCTGCTTGTTATCACCCGGAAGTTTGACGAGAGCGTTCGGATATGGGACGTCAAGACGGGAAAGTGTCTAAAAACGTTGCCAGCTCACTCGGACCCCGTCTCTGCAGTGAGTATCTGTTACTGCAAGTTTATATTTTAATCAAGTTGTGCTTCTAACCATTTGGACTTCAAAAGGCATTTTTAAATATATGATGTGTGATTTTTAAAAATTATTATTTTATAGGTCCACTTCAACAGAGATGGCTCTCTCATAGTGTCCAGCAGTTATGATGGCCTGTGGTGAGTAAATGTCATAAGATTAGACATGTCATGTATTAGAAGTGGTTGAATGGTGTTTGAACTTAAGGACATAAACACTGCTGGGTTAATGTTGTTACAGTCGTATTTGGGACACAGCGTCAGGCCAGTGCCTTAAAACACTCATTGGTAAGTTTCCAAACTTCACAAAGCATTAAAACATTTTAAGAAAATTATTCAATAGCTCTGCATGTATTTGTTTTCTTTCTTCCCTCTCTCAGATGATGACAACCCACCAGTGTCCTTTGTCAAGTTTTCTCCCAATGGAAAATATATTCTGGCTGCCACGCTGGATAAGTAAGTAACGGCCTTTCTACTGATTTCTTACTCAATCCACAAAAAAGGAAAAAAAAAAAAAAAAAAAAAAAATATATATATATATATATATATATATATATATAATTATTAGTATAATATCATTAGCCCTGAGTGGCATTTTGATGATAGCAGGTTAAATGTAGACTGTATTTTAGCGTTTAAACCTCGAAATTTAAAAACTGTTATTATTATTTGTAGCACCCTGAAACTGTGGGACTACAGCAAAGGAAAGGTGAGAACTTGTCAGTTTTATTTTACTCTGGGTAATACTGCAGCACTATTTTAATCATTGTTGAGAAATTAGCATTCAGTGTTTGAATCAAATTAAAATGGGCAAGAAACTTAACATTAATTTAGGGAGAATAGTAAGAAATGAATGATATTTTAGTGGGAACCTAACATTAAGAAGGATAATTTTAGTGAGAATTTGAGTGTTCCAGAGCAATTGGCAGTAATGAGAACAATATTTTGGCAAAATTGACATTAGTGAGAATTTGACACCGGTTTAGTGAGCAGTGGTCACTGTTTTAGTGAGAAATTTACATTGTTAGCTAGTAAATAGAAATAATGAGAACTGTTGTGGTGATAAATCAACATGAGTAAGAAATCGATGCTGCTTTATGAAGAAATCAACATTACAGACGCTCCCCGACTTGTGTTCATCTGTTTTACGGTTTTTTTAATTTTACGTTTAAAAAAAAAAGTCAAATTTTGAGTTTAGACGTACCTACGCTGCTGTACTACGTACATACTAGTCCTTCTCAAAAAATTAGCATCTTGTGATAAAGTTCATTATTTTCTGTAATATACTGATAAACATTAGACTTTCATATATTTTAGATTCATTACACACAACTGAAGTAGTGTCTCCTGCACAACAAGTAAACTACTTTCGGTGTTGAGCGCCTCACATATTGTAAGCGTTGATTGGCTATTTTAAGCTTCATGTAAAGTGACCATCCGTCGACCATCGGAACCATTTACAAGCAGAAAAATTGCATCACAGAGAATGTTAAAGGTTATATTTGATGCTGTATTTGATATTTGGTGAGTGAATTTGATTAAAATGTCTTCTTCTTCTTTTACTTTCGGCTGCTCCCTTCAGGGGTCGCCACAGCAAATCATCCGCCTCCACCTCACCCTGTCCTCCGCATCTTCTTTTCTGACTCCAACGACCTTCATGTCTTCCTTCACCACATCCATAAATCTCTTCTTCGGTCTTCCTCGAGGCTTTCTGCCTGGTAGTTCCAACCTCAGCATCCTACTGCCAATATACTCACTATCCCTCCTCTGTACATGTCCAAACCATCTCAATCTAGCCTCTCTGACTTTGTCTCCAAAACATCTTACGTGGGCTGTCCCTCTAATATACTCATTTCTGATCCTATCCATCCTCGTTACTCCCAGGGAGAACCTCAACATTTTCATCTCCGCTACCTCCAGCTCTGCCTCCTGCCTTTTCCTCAGCGCCACTGTTTCTAAGCCATACAACATCGCTGGCCTCACCACCATCTTGTACACTTTTCCCTTCATTCTTGCTGACACTCTCCTATCGCACATCACACCGGATACTTTTCTCCAACCATTCCAGCCTGCCTGCACACGCTTCTTCACCTCTTTTCCACACTCTCCATTGCTCTGGATTGTTGAGCCCAAGTACTTAAAATCCTCCACCTTCGTTATCTCTGCTCCCTGTAACATCACCGTTCCTCCTGGGTCCTTCTCATTCACACACATGTATTCTGATTTTCTGAGGCTAACCTTCATTCCTCTCCTTTCCAGGGCATACCTCCACCTCTCTAGATTTTCCTGCACTTGTTCTCTGCTCTCACTACAGATCACGATGTCATCTGCAAACATCATAGTCCATGGAGATTCTTGTCTCACCTCGTCTGTCAGCCTGTCCATCACCATAGCAAACAAGAAGGGGCTCAGAGCTGACCCTTGATGCAGTCCCACCTCAACCTTGAATTCGTCGGTCACACCGACAGCACACCTCACCACTGTCTTACATCTCTCATACATGTCCTGCACCACTCTAACATACTTCTCTGCCACTCCAGACTTCCTCATGCAATACCACAGTTCTTCTCTTGGCACCCTGTCATATGCTTTTTCCAGATCCACAAAGGCACAATGTAGCTCCCTCTGACCTTCTCTGTACTTCTCTATTAACAGCCTCAAGGCAAACATTGCATCTGTGGTGCTCTTTCTTGGCATGAAACCAAACTGTTGTTCACAAATGCTGACCTCTGCCCTTAGTCTAGCTTCCACTATTCTTTCCCATAACTTCATCGTATGGCTCATCAACTTTATCCCTCTGTAGTTGTTGCAACTCTGCACGTCTCCCTTGTTCTTAAAAATGGGCACCAGCACACTTCTCCTCCACTCCTCCGGCATCTGCTCACTCTCTAGTACCGTGTTGAATGTTCTTGTCAGAAAATCTACTGCTACCTCTCCTAGACACTTCCATACCTCCACAGGTATATCATCAGGACCAACTGCCTTTCCATTCTTCATCCTCTTCAATGCCCTTCTCACTTCACCCTTACTGATCTTTGCTACATCCTGCTCCTCAATGGTTACCTCTTCTACTCTTTTTCTCTCTCATTTTCCTCATTCATCAGCTCTTCAAAGTACTCTTTCCATCTTCCCAGCACACTTCTGTCATTAGTCAATAGAGTTCCCTCTCTGTCCTTTATCAATCTAACTTGCTGCACGTCCTTCCCATCTCTATTTCTCTGCTGTGCCAACCTGTATAGATCATTTTCTCCCTCTTTACTATCCAACCTATCATACAAGTCATCATATGCCCTCTGTTTGGCCTTAGCCACTGCTACTTTCGCCTTATGCTGTGTCTCCCTGTACTCCTGTTTATTCTCTTCGGTCCTCTCAATGTCCCACTTCTTCTTGGCTAACCTCTTCCTTTGTACACACTCCTGCACTTCCTCATTCCACCACCAAGTCTCCTTATCTACTTTCCTTCCAGAGGACACACCAAGTACTCTCCTACCTGTGTCCCTGATCACATTTGCTGTGGTTGTCCAGTCATTTGGAAGCCCTTCCTGGCCACCCAAAGCCTGTTTCAACTCCTCTTTGAAGACAACACGACACTCTTCCTTTTTCAGCTTCCACCACCTTGTCTTCTGCTCTGCCTTTGCCTTTTTCACCTTTCTCACCATCAGCATCATCCTGCACACCACCATCCTATGCTGTTTGGCAACACTCTCACCCACGATGACTTTGCAGTCACTGACTTCCTTCAAATTACATCGCCTACACAAGATGTAGTCTACCTGTGTGCGCCTACCTCCGCTTTCATAAGTCACCCTATGCTCCTGTTTCTTCTCAAAGAAAGTATTCACCACAGCCATTTCCATCCTTTTTGCAAAATCTATCAACATCTGTCCTTCTGCGTTCCTGTCCTGGATACCAAACCTGCCCATCACTTCCTCGTCCCCTCTGTTGCCTGCCCCAACTAAAATGTATCTATTTGAAATTATTTTGCTTGAATTTAATTTATTTGAAATTAATGTTGATATTATTTGATATATTTGATATTATTTTACAATGTTATGTTTATAATAATTGATTTAGGGGTGTTTTATGAGGTACGGTAATGGTATTTATGGATGTATAGTACAGTATAAACGTCATACGTAACTGGAATAACAACTTGCGTTCATTTTCAACTTACTTTCGACCGTCCGGAACCAAACAAAAATATAAGTCGTGGAGCGTCTGTATTTAATGAGAAGTTGACACACCACAAGTGAGTAAGTGACACTGTTTTAGTAAGACATTCACCAATCACCGTATTTGATGTGATAAGTGACCAGAGCGCTTTAAAAATTGGAGTGGGTGGGCGCTTATGAAAATGTTCCCAGCGGAGTGGAACAGTAAGTGCTTATTACCATCGAGGTGGAAAACATGAATAATAACAGAACAATAGAGTAGTTTTATTGGTATTTGAGTTATTCATTTTGTGGTATCAACCAAATTACTTAGACGAAAGATGAAAATAAACAGAAATCAGCATAAATTAAAACAAAAAACAAAAAGAGCCCCTACTTTTCCTTCCCGGTGCTGTTCCTTTAAACATTTTACCAGAAGTAAAATCGAGCCAATCAACATGAATGTCAACTTTAGCACATGGCACGTTGAACCAGTTAACACTAACATAAACAAACGTCTTTAAATTTATGAAGTTATTGAGCAGGAGAATCGGGTGAAAAATACTTATCACTTTCTGACAGGTCCATATCTGGCTCATCGCTCCATTCATTAAGAGCATCCCATAGTTTTGCTGTAGCAGTTTCTGCCCCACAACCGGCCCTGGATTAAGTGGAGGATGATCATGATGATGCTGATAGTGAGAAATTAACACTAATTAGCACTTTATAGTGAAAACACTTGGTCAGACATTGATATCTTATTGGTAGAATAGCAGGTATTTAAATTAATAGACTTTTAGTAAGAAAATTTTCACTTTTATCACGATTACCACCATCTTTGTGAGACCTGAACATTATTTCAGTGAGAAACTATTATTTATTAACACTTTTTTTTTTGCTTTTATCAGTGTTTGAAAACATACACCGGACACAAAAATGAGAAATATTGCATATTTGCAAATTTCTCGGTTACAGGCGGTAAGGTAAGGTGTTCTCATGCGTTAGTGTTTGAGAGTTCCATTTTAAATGCTGGATTCTCAACCTGGACATTAATCATTTTATTTTCCTCTTAGTGGATCGTCTCGGGCTCAGAAGACAATATGGTTTATATCTGGAACTTGCAGACGAAGGAGATTGTACAGAAACTGCAGGGTCACACAGGTGAGATTAAAACATGGTGAGAAATTGTTGCCATACATCCAGCATTGTTGGGAATTTGTGCTGGTTTGTAGAATTTTAATTGGTTTAAAGGTTAACTGGTTTCATCTGTCATGCATGTTAAAGAAAACTTTGTTAAAACGATGACGTATTAAGCAAACTCGTGTATGTGTATGTATGTATGCATGTGTGTGTGCGTATGTATGCATATGCATGTGTGTGTGTATGTATGCATGTGTGTGCGCATATATATATACAGACGCTTCCCAACTTACATTCATCCAGTTGACATTTTTTCGATTTTACGTTTGTTCCCCCCCCCCCAAAAAAAAAAAAAAAAAGGTCAAATTTTGAGTTTAGACGTACCTACGTGGTACGCTGATGCAATGACGCTGTGTCCATTGCTTACAAAAGACAGACTGAGTGCCCTCTTTCCCAGTTTTATATATATATATATATATCTGTTGTATAGCGTGTTACCCTTGTGTTAAGACGTCATCTCTGTGATCTGTGTTTACACTGTTTTGTGGACTTTTGTACCCCTAAGCAAATCTGGTTGGTCAGAAGCATAAGCCTACTAGCATGGGTGCAAGTCTCATACACAGAGATGAATTAACTATCTGCTCGGATCGGCGCAATCTACCATGCATACTCAGTTAAGCAAAGAGAGTTGTAAAATGAATGAAAATCCGAATCCAGGAAAGAGCTCTCCGCTGTGTCCATGTCAGTGCAGGCTATGTTCTAAACCTTGCACACTTGAAAGACCGGAAGTCCATATAACCCACAGCAAGTACACTACTTTCACAAGTACACTACTTTCGGTATTGAGTGCTTCACATATTGTAAGCGTGATTGGCTGTTTTAAGCTTAATGTAAAGTGATTCTGTATAAATAAGTGACTTATTTGCAATTAATGTTGATATTATTTGATATTATTTTACAATGTTATGTTTATAATAATTGATGTAGGGTTGTTTTATGAGATACAGTAATGGTATTTATGGACATATAGTACAGTATGAGCGTCATACGTCACTAACAACTTACGTTGACTTTCCAGTAAAGTCGTTCCCTTCTTTTCTTTTATTGTTTATTAATTTATACTATTTATGTATCTATTTATTTATTTACTTATATAATATATATGTATGTGTGTATGTTTGTATATGTATCTATTTTTGCACCCCCTACTGATGGTACCTCAAGAGCCTGTAACAGTGAATTTCTCCATTGTGAGATTAATAAAGCTGTATCTTATCTTATCTTAATGTTCGATTAAAAACGTCAGTCGGGGAGCGTCTGTATAGATATATATATATATATATATATATATATATATATATATATATACACACACAGGGATCCCTCGCTACTTCGCACTTCAATTCGTGCAGCTTCAGTGCACCGCGTTTTTTTTTTTTTTTTTTTTTTTTTGAATATTCATCGAATTAAAAAATAAGGAAGAAAAGTGGAAAAAGTGAAGGAAAATACTGCAAAAACAAGGCCAATCATGGAAAAAAAAACCCCAAAACAAACAAAAACCAACTCAAAATCTCCCATCAAACTACTTACATTGTTGTGAGGTCGCATATACATTATATGTACAGTGGTACCTCACCTTACGAAATTAATCCGTTCCAGAAGTGGTTTCATAACCTGGATTTTTCATAAATTGAACCACATTTTACATGTAAAACGCGTGATTCATTCCAAGGCCCCCCAATACTACCCCCTAAACCCTTAAAAATTATAAAAGTACACCTTTTAAGGCCTCCTTCTGTTTCAATATTGTACCGATGGTAGACTGGTTTGGCCATATTCCTTTGTGATATCACTCGACCACATGCCACGAGCCGCGTGCTTCTTTTCACGCGCATCGGGAATCACGCGTGCTCGTGTGAGTGTGCGCGCCTGTGTGTTGACCATGCCTTCTTCTAAACAGAGTTATAATCTTACAAATGTTTATGCAAGGTTAAAAGCCTGAGCCAAAAAATAAAGTTGCAATGAACACACTCGAAAAACTCACAAAACAACAGTAACTCTGTCCTTAACACGAAAAGCATCATGGGTATTATGGAGATACAGCTCCATAATAGTCTATGGGAGGGAGCTACGTTATCCCTCCTAGCCAATGGGAGGCTAGCGGGGTGGGATGTTGGGAGATAGCCAATGAGAGGCCATTGGGGTGGGATTTTGGAGATAGCCAATGGGAGAGCAACTTGTGCATTGTTTGAATTTTTGAGATGACACTTTTGTAATGTGAACTTGTTTCGTATCCAGAGACAAAAATTTTAGGAAAATGCGTTTCGTAACCTGGATTTTTCGTTTGTTGGGACTTTCGTAAGGTGAGGTACCACTGTATATGTATTTATATTTTATTTACATCTTATGTTATCGTTTTAATGTTTAATTTTTATTATAAGCATTTATAGCATTGAACATGTTTTTATTGATATTATATACACATGTACACATACGTCAGTTGGGGGGGGTGATCCTACTTCGCAGATTTTGATGGTCACTTGGGGATCTCATTCCCAATTAACCGCAGAAAGTGAGTGATCCCTATATATATATATATATATATAAGTAAAAATAAAAGGACAGGACAAAGACTTTCTATTGAAACTTCGTTTTTCACTGCAGATCTGTTTCGAGGGGTGGTGAAACCATCCTCTCTCTTCAGGTGATTTCAGAAGAATGATATATGTGTATGTATGTATATGTGTGTGTGTGTGTGTGTGTGTGTGTGTGTGTGTGTGTGTATATATGTATGTGTGTGTATGTATATATATATATATATATATATATATATATATATATATATATATATATAAAATAGAGAGAGAGAGAGAGATAGATATATGGGAGATATTCCTCACTTTCCGTGGTTAATGAGGACCGCCAATTTCGGCGAAGTAGTGTAGACTGACGTATACATACATATGTATATAATATCAAAAAATACATATTCAACGCTATAAATGCTTATAATAACAATTAAACATTAAAAAATGCATAAGATGTAAATAAAATATAAATACATATACGTACACATACAGGTGCGTGTTGATACACTCAGATGTGCACCTTACATAAAAATGTAAGTAGTTTTGTTGTTGTTTTTGTTTGTGTGGATTTTTTGTTTTGCATAATTTGCCTTGTTTTATGGCAGTTTCCTTAACTTTTCCCCATATTTTTACTTATTTTATTTATTTTTCGATTAATATTTTTTGAAAAACCAGCGATGCACTGAAGCCAGAGAAACTGAAATACAAAGTAGCCAAGGATCACTGTATGTCTACACACACACACACACACACACACACACACACACACACACACAGTAGTACCTCGACTTACAAATTTTCCATGATACGTCCTTTGATCCCACCAAAAATCTGTCCCATCCAACGAGCATATTTTCGAATTGCGAACTCTGCTGGGGAAATGGCTTTTCTGGGCTGATTAGCCTTGTATTCCTCCACGTGTATTCCTCCGCGCTTCGAAAACGCCTTGTGCAGTGCTTCTCAATTATTTTCTGTAACGCCCCCTATAGGAAGGGAAAAAAAAATCACATGCCTTCCCAGCTCCCCCGCACGCGACTATAAATAGTGTTTACGTTTGATTGGTGCTTTTTCCCTACACCATAGGGAACGATGAGAGCGCCATTGCCAACTACTGTAGCATGTTCCCCAGGATCATATTCCTCCACTCCTCCCGGCATCCCACTGCACCCCCCCACACTGTGTGTGTGTGTGTGTGTGTGTGTGTGTGTGTGTGTGTGTGTGTGTGTGTGTGTGCGTGTGAGCATGCCTTGTCTACTGTGTGTGTGTGTGTGTGTGTGTGTGTGCGCGCGCGCACGCACGCCTCGTGTCTAACATGTATATGTGTGCGCGCCTCGTCTCTCCTGTGTGTGTGCGCGTGTGTGCCAGCTTATCAGCGTGAATAGGATTAAATATGACACTTGGCATAATTTTTCTTGTTTATTCTTCTTTTATTATTAATTATTGTATTATGATGAAATATTTATTGTTTTTACATGTTTATCTTTAATATATTCGCTATGATGTACGTGTTTGGGACAGGTTATATGAGATTGGGAGGGGGGTTGGAACAGATTAATTGGTTTTCTATTATTTCTTATGCGAGTTTTTGTTTTATCTGATGAACCTTTCCACTTACGAGCTTGCCCTCAAAACAAATTAATTTTGTAAGTTGAGGTACCACTGTATATATAAGTTATAGTAATTTAAGCCCTTCTGATTTATGAAAACTGGGCTGGGCTGTACAATTTCTGCTAATGAGTGTTTTCATTTCTCCTTTCCTAGATGTAGTGATCTCAACTGCCTGCCACCCGACAGAAAACATCATCGCGTCAGCAGCACTAGAGAATGACAAAACCATCAAGCTGTGGAAGAGCGACTGTTGAACTGTGGATTTATTTTATTATTATTATTATTGGGTTTTTTTTAGGGGGGGGAGAATTCCCTTCCATTTTTTGGGTAGGGGTGGTGGGGTGGTGAAGGACATTTATTATGAGCAGCGCCATACCAGGCTGTCTTGGCAGGAAGCACAGATTACAAAGGTGTCCAGAGAAGCTGGTGCAGAAGGACTTGTGTTAAAACTCAAGACACAGAACCCACTTATTTTAACCGTCTCTGCACTAAAATATTCTCCACTCGCTCTGTATGTATATCTCTGCCTTACTGAAACATGAGCTGTCCCCTTCTTTAATCAATTAAACCCGCCGCGCTGACATGTGTATGTTTTGGTCTCGTAGGTCTCGCCAGCTTTAATTCGTCTTATCTCTAACAGGCTTGTTTTTTCTGTTCTGTAGAACGTTGTTGTTGTTTGGGGGGGGTTTGTGTTTTTTTTTTTTTTGTTTTTTTTGTACATTAACTGGAGCAAAAAGTGAACTATAAGTGTGCATTCAGTGATTCACCAGTCCTCAAAACATTTTATCTGGTCTGGTTATTGTCTGTCTGCCATTGTTCATGGTGTGCCTGAATAAATACCATTGTAAGGTACAACTTATTAAACGGCTCCACAGTTAGAGTCCATATTGTGATGGTGTAAAGAAGAAAAAAAGTTTTATCATCATTCGTTACTTTTAAAAGAAAAATTCCACCCTGAAAGACTTTCATCTTAATATATAATACACGGGAACAACGTTATCTGATTGGTTCATTGCCTTGGGATTGTAAAACAATGATTCTGAGCAAATCAGCTCAATGGACACTCGGCTCATTATGGTCACTTGAAGTAGGCAGTGTTATCATTGTCATGTTTTAAAATGAAAAAAATAAACCATACAGTTCAAGTTCTAGGATTTTTTTTGCTGGTGTTTGTGTAGTATCTACTAAAACACCTGTTTCCTTGTGGTATGTACTAATCTGAGGACGCTCTGAACAGATGCCGTCGGCTGCACGGATCCTAGCTCAGCGCAGAGCCACTCATGTCATGGTTAAAATATGTAAATATATACACACACACACACACACACACACACACACACACACACAAAAGTCAAGTTTGAGTCTGCTTTTGCTTTTCTCTGTTCCCGTGGATACAATAAATACACACATTTAACTTTCTCTCCTCTAACTTTAGTCGTATACAATTCCCACCCGACATGTGTCGCCTCCTGTGCTTGAGCTGTCCACCTTTTTTGTACGAATGACCTCGTAGAAGCTAATGGATTGGCTAGTGATCACTATAAGTGACGCATATGCCCATTCCTCCATCCCTCCCTTGAGAGCTTGGCCAATCAGTTCCCACTGATTTCCAGCTGAGGCACCATCATGATTTAAAATTTTTTAAAAATAAATAAATATTTTGAGCTTATGTTATTGTGTATGGACTTAAAAATTATTCACTTCACGCTCGAGAAAGATAATTAGGATTTTAAGCCATAAAGATCTCACTTTAGTTTTCCATTTTGTTTCTGTGTAGTTTACATTCTAAAATATTTATTCGTAAAAGGTGGGTTGCCCTGAGACGTTCCAACTATTCACACTATCCACCTCAATTTTGTTGATTTTTCCAAATTTTCTTTCCAGTTTTATTTATATCTAATTCCCACCCTTCAGGTATTCCCTTCCCTATCACACAACCACCACCGACCAGTGAGGTGCGAAAGCACGTACACACTCCCAAGTGACATGCAATACTAGCTACCCCCCTCTTTGAACTGCGCCAAATACGTATATGGTTGCGGTGTTACACACTCGGAGGGAAAGCGTTATCCGCCTCCTTGTATGAGTGAGCTCACAGGTGCTCATGATTGGCTGGCGATTGCTGTGAGTATATGCTGTACCTCCCTCCTGTTTGAGCTCGGCCAATTTGCTCCCATGGACTCCTGGCTATAGACGGCTGTGGCATTAAACTGGATTTGAACTTGCGATCTCCAGGTTAATCGTCATGCACCGTTAACGAAGAATTATTTGAGTAACAGTGAAATCCAATTGACTTTTTTTGTTTTGTGGGATTTTTTCTTATTTATACATTACCCACAATTCTCTTAGCATGTAACCCGATGGCTGAATCTTTTAAGGAGTGTGATGCAGAAGCCATTTATTCCTTCTGAATAAGTTTGAGGGTGGACTTTTTCCTTTACAGTTTTCTACAGAAATAGTGTTGTCTATGATCTGGTGCTTCATATTCATGTACATTTGGACAGGTGTATTTTTTGTTTTGTTTTGTCCCTCCCCCCATACTATGACTATGTGGTGTTAGCTGATTGTATGCTGTGAAAAGTCAGTGTTCTGCTGCAGTGCCACACCTCCGCTTCTCTGAGTGGGAGTTTGATGCACAGCACAAACGGTTCTGTTTTTTTGTAGGGTTTTGTATTGAGAAAGCAATTTATACATTGTCCTGGTTTATTTCAGAATTAAAAAAGACCAGAAGTGACTCATTAGTCTGGGGTAATGGCGTTAATGATGATGACAAATTAAACTAAAATTGCAGGGCGTCAGAGCAACGTTCGCCCCAAACAAGGGGGTCCTGGGTTCGATTCCCGGGATTGGTGAGGGCGTTTCTATGTGTAGTTTACATGTCCCTCTGTGTTTCCTCCGGGTACTCCCACAGTCCAAAAACATGCACAGTAGGATCATTGGCTATTTTAAATCACCCCTACAGTGAGTGTGAGTGTGAATGGTTGTGTGTGTGTCAGCCCTGCAATGGGCTGGTAAGCTGTCCAGGGTGTAAACCACCTTCACCCGCAAGCCTAATTAGGATCAAGCGACTTGGAAAATGAATTAATGAAACTAAAATTGCAGATTTTTGAGTTAAAAAAAGAAAAGATAGTTTTAATTTTATTCACTGTTATAACTAATATAGGACCTGCGTTCGTCTGTCTGTAGCCAGCACATCCTGGGTATTTCGTATTCAGATGGAACTTCCTTAAAGACATTTCTATGTTCATGGCATTTGTGTTGAAAAGAAAAAAATGACCAAATATCAAGGTGGACTTGAACACTGCCTCGTTTTGTATTGCCTCCATTCAGCCTCTGGGAATAACCAGTGCTTGCTCTTTGGTCTGTTGTGGTGTGTTCAGTAGTAATAATGGTGGGTAGGTAACGGTAAAGTCTGTTGGGCTTTTAACACCTGAGCCATAGTGGCTCATCGGGCCGGTGCTTATCGCTGGTTTCCATAGCGTGATGGGACGCTCGTCCATTGCGGGTTACCTTCCCAGTATATTTTACTGGGACCCATTTATACTGCAGAGTGAACAGAGGCACACTTGTGGTTGAGCCCTTGCCCAGGCGTCTTAGCACAGTGGGAGTTTAACTGGAATTTGAACACACAACCTCCTGATCATGAGCCCAGAACCCTAACCACTATGCCACCGGCGCCACAATAATGGTGGGTGATTGGTGTATTTTTCTGTGAAGTGAAGGTTCTTCCTCTTTTGTTTCAGTGTGATTTGAAGGAATGAGAAAACCTGTGATTCAGTTAAGGGCTTTTTGTGATATCAGTGCAGGCTTGTCAGGGTGTAAGCTCAAACATCACTTGATCATGCTGTCAATTCTCTCAAGCTGATTACCTGAAACTGATAACAAATGTCTGTATCTTGTAAAATAATATAAAAGAGTTTCGAATTAAATAAGGCAATTTCTATTTTACGCCGGTCCCAAGCCAGGAAAAATGCAGAGGGTTGTGTCAGGAAGGGCGTCTGACGTAAACCCAATGCTAAACTTTATCATGCAAATCACAAATATTACCTCCGTACCGGATCGGTCGAGGCCCGGGTTAACAACGACTGCCATCAGTGCTGTTAACCAACAGGGTGCTGATGGAAGTTGGACTACTGTTGGTCGAAGAAGGAGAGGCGGGAGGCGTGTCTGTAGGCAGAGAGAGAAGAGGAAAGGCAGGAGTCTAGGACTGAGAGTAGGGACTTTGAATGTTGGAACTATGCAAAGAAAAGGTAGAGAGCTGGCTGACATGATGCAGAGGAGGAAGGTGGACATACTGTGTGTCCAGGAGACCAGGTGGAAAGGTAGCAAGGCTAGAAGCTTAGGAGCAGGGTTTAAGCTGTTTTATCATGGTGTGGATGGGAAGAGAAATGGAGTTGGAGTCATCTTGAAGGAGGAGTTTGTCAGGAATGTTCCAGAAATGAAAACTGTCAGACAAAGTGATGAGTCTCAAGTTAGAAATTGAAGGCGTGATGTTCAATGTTGTTAGTGTTTATGCCCCACAGGCAGGATGTGAGCTAAAAGAGAAAGAGAGATTCTGGAGTGACTTAGATGAAGTGATGCAGAGTAACCCCAGAGGTGAAAGAGTGGTCATTGGTACAGACTTCAATGGACATGTTGGCGCAGGCAACAGAGAGAACGAGGAAGTGATGGGCAGGTTTGGTATCCAGGACAGATGTTGATCGATTTTGCAAAAAGGATGGAAATGGCTGTGGTGAATACTTTCTTCAAGAAGAAACAGGAGCATAGGGTGACCTATAAAAGCGGAGGTAGGAGTACACAGGTAGACTACATCTTGTGTAGGCGATGTAATTTGAAGGAAGTCAGTGACTGCAAAGTATTAGTGGGTGAGAGTGTTGCCAAACAGCATAAGAGCAGAGTAGAAGACAAAGTGGTGGAAGCTGAAAAAGGGCCGTGTTGTCTTCAAGGAGGAGTTGAAACAGGCTTTGGGTGGTCAGGAAGTGCTTCCAGATGACAGGACAACCACAGCCAATGTGATCAGGGACACAGGTAGGAGAGTACTTGGTGTGTCCTCTGGAAGGAAAGTAGATAAGGAGACTTGGTGGTGGAATGAGGAGTTGCAGGAGTGTGTACAAAGGAAAAGGTTATCAAAGAAGAAGTGGGACATTGAGAGGACCGAAGAGAGTAAACAGGAGTACAGTTAGACACAGCGTAAGGCGAAAGTAGCAGTGGCAAAGGCCAAACAGAGGGTGTATGATGACTTGTATGATAGGTTGGACAGTAAGGAGGGAGAAAATGATCTATACAGGTTGGCACAACAGAGAGAGAGAGAAGGGAAGGACGTGCAGTAAGTTAAATTGATAAAGGACAGAGAGGGAAATGTATTGACTGATGACAGAAGTGTGCTGGGAAGATGGAAAGAGTACTTTGAAGAGCTGATGAATGAGGAAAATGAGAGAAAAAAGAGTAGAAGAGGTGACCATTGAGGAGCAGGATGTAGCAAAGATCAGTAAGGGTGAAGTGAGAAGGGCATTGAAGAGGATGAAGAATGGAAAGGCAGTTGGTCCTGATGATATACCTGTGGAGGTATGGAAGTGTCTAGGAGAGGTAGCAGTACATTTTCTGACAAGAACATTCAACAAGGTCTTAGAGAGTGAGCAGATGCCGGAAAAATGGAGAAGTGTGCTGGTGCCCATTTTTCAGAACTAGCGAGATGTGCAGAGTTGTGGCAACTACGGAGGGATAAAGTTGATGAGCCTGATGAGCCATATGATGAAATTATGGGAAAGAATAGTGGAAGCTAGACTAAGGGCAGAGGTCAGAATTTGTGAACAACAGTTTGGTTTCATGCCAAGAAAGAGCACCACAGATGCAGTGTTTGCTTTGAGGATGTTAATAGGGAAGTACAGAGAAGGTCAGACGGAGCTGCATTGTGCCTTTGTGGATCTGGAGAAAGCATATGACAGGGTGCCGAGAGAGGAACTGTGGTATTGCATGAGGAAGTCTGGAGTGGCAGAGAAGTATGTTAGAGTGGTGCAGGCCATGTATGAGATGTAAGACAGTTGTGAGGTGTGCTGTCGGTGTGACACAAGAGTTTAACGTGGAGGTAGGACTGCATCAAGGGTCAGCTTGAGCCCCTTATATAGACAGACAAGGTTAGACAAGAATCTCCATGGACTATGATGTTTGAGATGATATTGTGATCTGTAGTGAGAGCAGAGAACAAGTGCAGGAAAATCTAGAGAGGTGGAGGTATGCCCTGGAAAGGAGGGGAATGAAGGTTAGCCTCAGTAAGACAGAATACATGTGTGTGAACGAAAAAGACCCAAGAGGAACGGTGATGTTACAGGGAGCAGAGATAACGAAGGTGGAGGATTTTAAGTACTTAGGCTCAACAATCCAGAGCAATGGAGAGTGTGGAAAAGAGGTGAAGAAGCGTGTGCAGGCAGGTTGGAATGGGTGGGGGAAAGTGTCCGGTGTGATGTGTGATAGGAGGGTATCAGCAAGAATGAAAGGAAAAGTGTACAAGACTGTGTTGAGGCCAGCGATGTTGTATGGTTTAGAAACAGTGGCCCTGGGGAAAAGACAGGAGTCAGAGCTGGAGGTAGCAGAGATGAAAATGTTGAGGTTCTCTTTGGGAGTAACGAGGATGGATAGGATCAGGAATGAACACATCAGAGGGACAGCACATGTTAGAGGTTTTGGAGACAAAGTCAGAGAGGCTAGATTGAGATGGTTTGGACATGTACAGAGGAGGGATAGTGAGTATATTAGTAGTAGGATGCTGAGGTTGGAACTACCAGGCAGAAGGTCTAGAGGAAGACCAAAGAGAAGATTTATGGATGTGGTGAAGGAGGGCATGAAGGTAGTTGGTGTAAGAGTAGAAGATGCAGAGGATAGGGTGAGATGGAGGCAGATGATTCACTGTGGCGACCCCTGAAGGGAAAAGCCGAAAGGAAAAGAAGAAGAAGAAGGTCAGGTAGAGTATTCAGTTGTAAGTGGATTCATGTTCGGCTTGATCAAAAAATGAGCAGTTGCTCATCAGAACTTTTTACGAAAACTTAAGATGAAGCACACAGTTATTTTTATTTATTTATTTATTTTTAAATAGAGAAATAACTGTCGATGTCCAAAATCTTTTCAAGCTAAATGTAGGTGAAGTGAATGAAGCTGTACAATCCACCTTAGATGAGGAGTCTTTTACACACAGTTATCAAGTACTAAACTGCCTATAACTGTCTATAGAACAGCAGCTTTGCAGTGCCAAAAATCTTCAGGAAATAGAACCATATCAAACAGAACAAGACCAGCCTCACAATCACCACCACAGTTTCTAACACTGAATCACCTTCTGTGTCATTTTTATGTTGTCTGAGGCAGTTTCTGAGGTTTTGAATTGAGGGTTTTTTTTATTATTATTATTATTTTTTTAAAAATAAGCTGTCCAGAGTGTAATGGGGCCGGTGGCGTAGTGGTTTGGGTGCTGCGCTCATGATCAAGAGGTTGTGAGTTCGAATCCCATTGAGACCCTCACTGTGCTAAGACCCCTGGGCAAGGTCACAACCACAAGTGTGCCTCTGTTCACCCAGCAGTATAAATGGGTACCAGTAAAAATATACTGGGAAGGTAACCTGCGATGGATTAGCGTCCCATCCAGGAGGAGTTGAACTCCTGGTCGCTTCACGCTATGGAAACCGGGGATAAGCACCGGCCTGATGAGCCATAAAAACCCAACAGACTTTACCTTACCTGTCCAGGGTGTACCACACTCTCAACCCGTACTCGGCTGAGATGGACACCAGTCACCCTGTAACCCTAATTAGGATTAGGTGGTTCAGAAAATGAATTAAAGGATGAATAACAATGCAGGGGCAGCGGTGTCCCAATGGGCAGTTGCTGGATTACCGATCCCAAGGTTGGAGGTTCAAGCCCTCACTGTCAACAGTTGTCATTGCGGCCCCCTTAGTGCAGCTAACTGGGTTATCAAAGGCCGGCCATGTCTCTCACTCTCTGTAGTAGGAGGTTCATGTAAAAGAAACATAGCTGACTTTCGTAAAGAGGAGCGTCAGCATGCTTCTGGCCTGTGATGGACTGGTGAGCTGTCCAGGGTATACTCTGCTGGCTGAGGTAGGTGCCAGACTCACCATGACCCTAATTAGGATTACGCAGTTTAAAAAATGAATGAGAAATTAATGAAGTAACAATGCAGGCACTGGGGCAGCAACCCAAGCAGTGAGGTCCAGATGCCCCTCTTCCAGGCCACTTTCTCCAGCTCTTCCAGACGGAAAGACCAGCCGAGAGGCATAGTTCTTCCAGGGGTCTCTTCCTTGTTGGACATCCCCGAAAACACCACACAATGCAGGCGTTTCTGGAAGCATTCTAATTAGACACGTCAACAGGCTCCGCTCGACACAGAGGGGCAACGGTTCTACTCCGAGCTTCTCCCGGATGGCCGGGCTTCTCAGAGTATGTATGTTGTGTAGAGTATTTCAGAATCTACGTACGAGTTATAAAACTGATTCCTTAGTATTACTTCCGAACATGAATAGTACTCCAGTGCAGTAAATAAAGTCATCATACTTTTAATTTTTTTAAACTTTATTTTTTTTTCCATTTTCATGAAAGAACAACAATGAACAAAGCACAAATAACATCTTGCAAACAGACCAAAACAAACAATCAAACAAACAAACAAACAAACAAAAAAACACAATAATAACAGGTGCAGGATCCTGTCACCCAGTGACAGATGAAAAAAGAAACATTTATATATAAAAGTAAAGTACACGCGAAAGCTGCAAAAATAAAAGAGGGGGTCACCCTGTGGTGACCTCTGTTTTCCTGTGTATACAACAGTCCATGAAAAGGGAGGTATGAAGATGTAAGCAAGAGATAAAATGACATTTGTACAAAAATAGATCTTTTTAGGTCTCTGTTGCAACTAAACAAGTGATTGTGTTACAGTTGAAGATTTTGTTTAGGCCGTTACATTATTGTTTTCTTTCGCCCGCTCCTTAATATCCCCGTGAGTCTGAATTCATGGAGTCAATTCGGATCTCAATCATAATCAGACTTTTCCCGATTATCACTAATTTTTAGATGAAAAGACCCAGATGTTTAAAACAAAATGCACCTGAAAAACCCGTTTCGCGGATCGCCACGACGACAGAGCAAACAGCTCCTTCTTTGCTTCATTTTTTATTATGATTATGATTATTATTTTTTTGGCTTGTTGTCGCAGTTCTTGAGGTCTTATAAGGATGATTTTGATTGTAAAACAGTGAAGGAGCTGGTGCGTGATCACGTGTTCGTGCTCAGAGATTTAAGTACTTCAACAACTTTAAATTTTTTTTTCATATAAAACACTTTTCTTTTTTTACGAATATTACACAGTGCAATTAGGCCTGTTTATTCTTTTTTTTTTAAGTAGGTGTTACTGAAGAACCATTTCGAGCATGAAAACATTTAAAAGATTTTAATATTTCTATATTTATACTTCTAAATATATACACATGTACATATAGACAAAATAGAGCTTTATGGTATTTATAAAGCATTTACGATGCCGATCTTTTAGTTCAGAGGGCTTGTGTTTGTTGCAGGAGATTATTTCGATTTTGTTGGTACATGTTTCACAAATCTGTCTATGGCTTTGGGATCCTGGTGATGCCAAGGTTGTTCCCTTGAGACCTGATCATGTTTAAAAAAGAAATACATTTTCCAAAGTTGAGATGGGCTTCAGTCTCCAAGGAAACCTAGGACTAAGTGGTTCAGCAAATAAGTGAGTGAGTGAGGGAGAGAGAGAGAGAGAGAGAGAGAGAGAGAGAGCAGTCGTTAGCAAGATTAGCATCGCTGCTCCAGTACAAAAAATAAACAGCAATTACAGGACTTGTTTATTTCTTAACCGATTATGCTCCAATTTTACACTTTTCCAACAGTCACTGTTTCCTATTCATCTCAGTCCAAAACTTACTGGTTATTAAAATAGATTAATTTGTTGCTGTCAGCGTTAAACAGAACCAAGAGATTTGTTTTATCTGATAATGAATGTCAATTGTCAATATGTTAAATTACATCAAATGATCAAGAAATCATCTTCTGGTCATTTGACTTCTAGTTCAAGGAAAGATACAATACATTGAAAAGTGCCAGGGCAGTGGTGGTAAGGTGCTGGATCACTAAGCCCAAAGTTGGGGGTTCAAGCCCCACTCCCACCGGGTTGTCACGGTTTCCCCAGTGCAGCTAACTGGGTTATCAAAGGCTGGCCATGTCGCTCACTGTCTATGGTGAGAGGCAAATAAAAGAACCACTGCTGACTTTCGTAAAGAGTAGCTGCATAGCCATCAGCGTGTTTCTGCCCTCACTCAGAGTTGGCTGAGATGGGCGCCAGCCTCCCCACGACCCTAATTAGGATTAAGTGGTCCAGAAAAAGAATGAATGAATGAAAAAGTGCCATCCCAACCCCACCCCCTTCCAATTCCTTCACATAATCCTGCAATGTTGCATCTTATCCACTAGGGGGAAGTCATAGCGCCTTGATTTACTCACTGCAAATAAACATTCGCCCCAGAACTCTATATGTGTACATATTAGCACCGGGGCACCAAACCCTGGTCCTGCTACACTTAATGTCAAACTAAAACTCAGGCTGAGGCTCAGGGTTGGTTTGGTGTGCTGTATCGACTCCGTAAGGGAAAACAAACAAACAAAAAAGTGACCTCACCATGGGCAGTCTTTGGAAAAAAATGCTAAGATGCATAGTTAAGCAGCAGCAGCGTTTGGGGGGGATATAGAAACATTACATAACCTCAGGAAATGTCACACTGAAAAAGAACAAATATTCTGAAATGACACTTGGGTTTGCCCAGAGAAGTGCAGGTTGTGGATGGTCATTGGCCCCTGTCCCCCTCAAGAGCCAACTAACCAGCTAAGGCTCAGAATAAGAGGTTAAGTGCTAACAAACAAGAATTTCATATGATGAACTGCAAAGTACGAGTTGGAGGAGTTCTGTCGAGGATGAGGGGGTTTCAGGGGCCGATGACTGAGGAGAAAAAGAGGTAATTGCACGTTGAGAAACCGAACTGAATACTGAGTGTGGCAGTAACATTGTGTACATGTGATGCCTCACCCCAAACCTGGGAATGACCCTGAGGGAGGCGAACCGGTGTACCGCAAGACATCTACTTCAGTGACCATCTGGACTTTTCCGAGGCCCCGTCCGCATATATACGGATTGTTTTGAAAATGCAGTTTTAGCCCTCTGTTTTAAAACAAAAACTGTCCAGCAAATCTTTTAGAAAATATGTCCAAATTGAGAGCGTTTCAAAGAACAACTCCATTCACATTGAAATTTTTTTTGGGGGGGAAATGACTCAATTTACACGAGCAGCATTTTTGAAAAATATCTTCATTCACACTGTCCATGTTTTCGAAAATATCTCTGTTCACACTAGTGGTGTTTTCGAAAATGTTGTTCACATGAGCAGTGTTGAAAAAATATCTTCACTTACACTAGCGGTGTTTGTTTTTTCTTTTGGGAAAATATTTTCGTACACAATAGTGGTGGTTTTTTGGGGGGGAAATATCTTTGTTCACTCTAGCAGTGTTTTTGAAAATATTTCCGTTGAAAAAAAAGACAGATTTTTAAAATATATTTAACACTGTTCCTGGTTTTCATTCAAACCCCCAGTGCAGCTAACTGGGTTATCAAAGGCGGGCCATGTCTCTCACTGTCTATGGTGTGAGGCATGTAAAAGAACCATTGCTGACTTTCGTAAAGAGTAGACTGTAAAGCCGTCAGCGTGTTTCTGTCCCTTGCTAAAAAGGGTTGTGACAGGAAGGGCATCCGACGTAAAAACATCTGCCAATTCAAACGTGCGAATCAGATGATTCGCTGTGGCGACTCCCGAGTAAAAGGGAAAAAGCCGAAAGGAAGACAGACCTGGTTTTCATTCAAACAAACATATTTTAAAAACAATTTTTTTTTTTATATTGAGATGAAAATCCATGAAAAATTTTAACGTTTGGGATTTAATTCACCCCGGAGGGCCACAAATTAAAAAAAAAAAAAAGAAAATTTTGTTTTCAGTGCCAGAAATTCTTTTAAAATTTTTTTTTTTAAATGGACAGGAGGCCAAAACACAGGAGAAACTACACGTTCAAAAATATCCGGTTACTTCTGGACGGGAACGGAGACAGTGAGTTGTGAGTAGAGTCACTACAACAGACAAGTTTTTGCTTCCTGTCCCCTCACAAGATACATTTGAAACAGTGGGACGGTGTTGTTTATACCAGTACTCTGAAGAACAAAGACTCAGGAACATCGGTGCATTCAACAATCCGTGAGTCTTCACTCAAAGAAAAAATTTCCCATTTTCAAACCAAAAGTCTTGGTAGATAGTGCTTGATTCTCCTGAAAACTCCTTATCGGTGCCATGACATGTCTGATGTCCAAGCTATCTCTGACTGCACCGACTATCCCCAGATGCCTGGAGCCAGATTTTGGGGTTGATGAAGACCTGGTGTGGAGCTCAGCCTTGAATTTTTTTTTCCTCTTTTACTCCAGATCTTCAATCCCATCATTCACAAAACCATACCTGCCACTCGGGCCCCTGGAACTTCCAGAAATCCGTCTGTTTCAATAGTCTCATGTTGTGTTTTCCTTTTTTTAAAAAAAATTTAACCAAGCATGTATTCTTACAGTTCAGTCATCATGTACTGTATAGTTCGTAGCCTTTAAGTCCCACTCAAATTACTATTTTATTTATATCTTTATACAAGGTATATAAAAAAAAATAGAGAGACCCCCTACGGGCACGTTACAGCTTGGTGATCCCCTCTTGGGTGTATAACATCACATGATCAGTCTCGTGTCTTGTTAAGGAGGAGGGGCTAGCATCCCCTTGGTCTTCAAGGGCAACAGGGGGTCTTTACGTCATTTGATGGGGCGCCTCAAGCATTTCCATGAGGAAGGTGTCAATGGGTGTGTCCCCAATTAGCTTGAAAAAGAACAAGTGTTCTAGACACTTCAGGCCGATGGAGCGTAGAGCAGGCAGCCGTAGCAACAGCTTCGCAAACCTGTTCCACACACACACACACACACACACACACACACACACACACACGATACATTTTCACAATTATACCAGACAGCAGTGTTGATTAAACTCACAGCTGAAGTATTGCTATACAGATAAGTAGACATTTCAAGTGCCTATCATTATGGTTCTAAAGACCTCTAGGTTTCATCAGGACACCGCATTTCCCAGGCCATAAGGCGCACAGGAATATAAGGCGCATTAAGCGAAACAAAAGTCAGATAAGTCAAACTTAATTAAACTCATTCACAATAACTCTCAACATTGTTGTGCTGTAACAATATAAAATAAACTCACTTTTTTCAGTTCATACTTCTACAAATCCATCAAATTCTTCATCTTCAATGTCCGAGTTTAACAGTTGCACGAGCTGGACGTAAAGCCCGGATCCCTCCATTATTATTATTATTATTATTATTATTATTATTATTATTATATTATTATTATTATTACTATTATTATTATTATATTATTATTATTATTATGTTATCTATTATTCCCTTGTGCGCACGGAATCGTGGCTTCATCCACACATAAGGTGTACCGGATTATAAGGCGCACCTTTTAAAGATCAAAGACTTTTAAGTATGCCTTATGGTCTGAAAAATACAATACAGACGCTCCCCAGTTTACGAATGCGTTAGGTTCCGGACGGCCGTTTGTTAGATGAATTTGTTCGTAAGTCATTACAGGGCATTCTTTAGGGGGGAACGAATGTTTAAATCTTTTATAAGTAACTTATATGAGTTTGTACTGTATACAATCTCTCTCTCTCTCTCTATCTCTCTACATAATCATCTGTACATTATCAATATCATTATATCCCGTTTAAACTCCTGGTTCCTCTCAAGCACAGCACAGCGGATCTGATCAGATTTACAGAGCGTTTCACTTTTATCCAGTTCATTATAATACTGGAGTCCCCCCCAGTGCGGCTAACTGGGTTATCAAAGGCGGGCCATGTCTGTCACTGTCTATGGTGAGAGGCATGTAAAAGAACCATTGCTGACTTTCGTAAAGAGTAGGCTGCAAAGTCGTCAGCGTATTTCTGTCCCTTGCTAAAAAGGGTTGTGACAGGAAGGGCATCCGACGTAAAAAAAACCTCTGCCAAATCAAACGTGCGAATCAGATGATTCGCTGTGGCGACTCCCGAGTAAAAGGGAAAAAGCTGAAAGGAAGACAGACATTATAATACTGGAGTCAATTTGTTTCTTTGAAAGTTTTGGCAGGAGTTCAGAAATGTATCGTTCTGTTTCTCTTCCCGGACCTCCTGATGGTGTAAAGCATGTGTCAGGCACGCCCCTCTGCCGGACCCTAATATTAAGTGTATCTCAGGATAATGTTTAATCATATTTCATACTTATATTTATGATATATCTTTCTATAGATTTTATTCCACTTATATTTCTACTTATTCTTCAATTTCATTTCACTTTCGCAGCCCTGTTCGTATCTCCAGATATTCGTAAAATGAATGTTCATAAGTTGGCGAGCGTCTGTACTCTGGTTTGGACTCCGACAGTCCAAAAACGTGTACATTAGGCTAATTGTCCATTTCAAATTGTCCTTAGATGTGACTGTGAATGTGTGTGTGCTCGCCCTGTACTGAACTTGCATTCTGTTCAAGGTCTACCCCACCTTCAGGGTGTCGGCTGATATAGGCTCCAGGTTCCATGTGACCCCAGTAGGATTAGCATTTTGTTGAGTGAAGAGTCCCGTGTACAAAGCGTTCAATTTTATGAGAAAATGACGTTTTCCTGAGTGCTTTGCAGATTAAGCCAGAGTTTATCTTGAGGATTTGACTACAGCACTTGCTTTTTATTTTGGCAGCAAAACCTAACAACTTTCATGAAGTGTTTTGTCTGGAAAGAGGTCTTACGTAATTTGGTGCTGTCTTTCTGTAACACTGAATTTTGTACTTGAACAATGAATGTTTGGAAAGCTAAAATATTTTCATTCCGACTTGAGAATGTACAAGTGATACTATAAAAATCCATAAAGTAAATAATAAAAAAGAGCGGTACCTAAGACTTTCACAGCGCTGTGGTCTCATGTACAAAAACAATAATGTTTTTAATGTACTATTCCTTCTAAAAAAATTAGCATATTGTGATAAAGTTCATTATTTTCTGTAATATACTGATAAAAAATTAGACTTTCATATATTTTAGATTCATTGCACACCAACTGAAATATTTCAGGTCTTTTATTGTTTTAATACTGATGATTTTGGCATACAGCTCATGAAAACCCAAAATTCCTATCTCAAAAAATTAGCATATCATGTTCAGGTAGTCTAAACGAGCTATTAACCTAATCATCTGAATCAACCAATTAACTCTAAACACCTGTAAAAGATTCCTGAGGCTTTTAAAAACTCCCAGCCTGGTTCATTACTCAAAACCGCAATCATGGGTAAGACTGCCGACCTGACTGCTGTCCAGAAGGCCATCATTGACACCCTCAAGCAAGAGGGTAAGACACAGAAATAAATCTCTGAGCGAATAGGCTGTTCCCAGAGTGCTGTATCAAGCCACCTCAGCCAGTCTGTGGGAAGGAAAAAGTGTGGCAGAAAATGCTGCACACCCAGAAGAGGTGACTGGACCCTGAGGAAGATTGTGGAGAAGGGCCGATTCCAGACCTTGGGGGACCTGTGGAAGCAGTGGACTGGGCTACAGGTGCCGCATTCCCCAGGTCAAGCCACTTTTGAACCAGAAACAGCGGCAGAAGCGCCTGACCTGGGCTACAGAGAAGCAGCACTGGACTGTTGCTCAGTGGTCCAAAGTACTTTTTTTCAGATGAAAGCAAATTTTGCATGTCATTCGGAAATCAAGGTGCCAGAGTCTGGAGGAAGACTGGGGAGAAGGAAATGCCAAAATGCCTGAAGTCCAGTGTCAAGTACCCACATTCAGTGATGGTCTGTGGTGCCAGGTCAGCTGCTGGTGTTGGTCCACTGTGTTTTATCAAGGGCAGGGTCAATGCAGCTAGCTATCAGGAGATTTTGGAGCACTTCATGCCTCTATCTGCTGAAAAGCTTTATGGAGATGAAGATTTTAATTTTTCAGCACGACCTTGTCACCTGCTCACAGTGCCAAAACCACTGGTAAATGGTTTACTGACCATGGTATTACTGTGCTCAATTGGCCTGCCAACTCTCCTGACCTGAACCCCATAGAGAATCTGTGGGATATTGTGAAGAGAAAGTTGAGAGACACCAGACCCAACACTGTGGATGAGCTTAAGGCCGCTATCGAAGCATCCTGGGTCTCCATAACACCTCAGCAGTGCCACAGGCTGATTGCCTCCATGCCACGCTGCATTGAAGCAGTCATTTCTGCAAAAGGATTCCCGACCAAGTATTGAGTGCATAACTGAACATAATTATTTGAAGGTTGACTTTTTTTTGTATTAAAAACACTTTTTTTTTATTGGTCAGATGAAATATGCTAATTTTTTGAGATAGGGATTTTTGGTTTTTCTTTACTTTTTTGCCAAAATTATCAATATTAAAACAATAAAAGGCTTGAACTACTTCAGTTGTGTTTAATGAATCTAAAATATATGAAAGTCTAATGTTTATCAGTACATTACAGAAAATAATGAACTTTATCACAATATGCTAATTTTTTGAGGTCTAGTATGTACACCACATGGCAACATGTAGAAAGACAAATAATTTAATAAAAAAAAAAAACAGATTTTTTTATTTAAAAAAATGTTATGGTTTATTTTTTTTATTGTTATTATTATTTTAAAAGTTGTGTGTCAAGATAAGTCATGTGTACTCCATTATATTGTCTTTTTATTTATTTATTTATTTTTTACCATGAAAATGTTATGGCAATATTGCATACATTTATTTGTAGATTTGAAATTTTTGGGATGCAATTTTGTTAACATGACCATGTGAGTTTCAGCATTATCCCAAGATTATGAGGTGGACAATGAGCAAAAGTATAACATAGAATTAATATATATAGTTACAATGATTATTATTTGTTCAAAATATTTTCTCATTTCTGATTGGTGGAAAGCCATCAAATAATTTCGAGTATTGCATCATTGACATGAGATAATCTATTTAGTGTTCTTCAAAAGCAGACTTGATCTAGTGCTGGATACCATCTAGTCATGAAAAAAAAAAAAAAAGTGCGTCTTTAAGGTTGGAGTCACTTTAGAATAGGACAATGGTGAGCTTAGTTGGGCTGAATGGCCTGTTCTCACCACTCATGTTATGTTATGTTATGTTATGTTAGTGCATTGTTGCCTTCAAATAAGTTGAATAATGACTGTATGACTGCACAGCACAACATTGTAACATGAAAGTATCTGTTTTAAAAATATTTTAAATAATAATCAAATGATATAATTTGACTTTCCTATTAAATAAATAATTATTCGGTCAAGGCAGTGATTCAAAGGTTGGGGGTTCAAGCCCCAATCTCAACAAGTTGTCACTATCCCCCCCCAGTTCAGCTAACTGGGTTATCACAGGCCGGCCATGTCTCTCACACCATAGAGTGCAGTCTACTCTTGTTGAAAGTCGGCTGCATAACCGTCAGGGTGTTTCTGCCCTGCAATGGCCTGGCGAGCCATCCGGGGTGTACTCTGCCCACGCCCGGAGTCGGCTGGGATGGGTGCCTGCCTCAGCGACCCTAATTAGGATTAAGTGGTTACAGAAAATGAATGAATGAATCAATGGATTATTCGGTCTCAGAGGGTGTTATCCGCCTCAGCCAAACAATTCTCTATAATCATACATCACATCACTCAATAATTGCTTATTAGTACAGTTTAAATGGGAATGGATTAATCTGATTGAGCTACTATCTCGAGATAATACTCACTATCAACCCCTTATGCTTGGGATAATTCTTTAATTAATAACTAATGTAAAACTAAACCATAAATAATTATCTAGCATCTTGTTCTGATGTCCCTGTGCAATATATATATATATATATATATATATATATATATATATATACACACACACACACACACACAGGGATCTCTTACTTTACGTGGGGTGGGATGATCCTACTTCGCGGAATTCGGCGGTCACGGGGGGGGGATCTCGGTCCCAATTAACTGAGGAAAGTGAGGGATCCCTGTACAGTATATATATATATATATATATATATATATATATATATATATATATATATATATATATATATACACACACAAAAACAATTATTCATTTCACGTTCAGTGGATTACACTAAAAAGACCCACCAACATAACCATGTCAATTCTCTTATTTGATGAAATTATGATTTGAATTATCACTCAACCCTGCCTTCGCTCAGTCAGCTTGGATAGGCTCCAGCATCTCTGTGACCCCAGTAAAATTAAGCAAATGAATGAATGCATGAAAGTTCGAGTGCCAATGGCAGTATTTTTTCTTGTGTGCTTCAAGGGTAGGGTGTTGCCGTACCTCCCGGGTTGGTCAGGGTATTTCTGCTTGCAATACGCCTCCAGAGAAGCATAAACTTTCTCCCTCAGAGCCTCCACCTCGCTGGGGTTTGACAGGCCTTTCGAGTCTAGAGAAAACCGTGAAAAAGAAAATGGTTTTGTTAGCATTTTCTCTGCAGTGGTCTGTCAAACAGTGTTAAGTTTAATGAATCAATATTGAGTTAGGATCTCCATGTAAACTCAGCACAGCAATATTTACCCAGAAAAGTGACTTAACAGTAAGAAATGCGTGTAAATCATAACAGGATGCAGTTTAAAGCAATTAGTGACAAACACAAAGGATCGACTTATGTTCTTTACACAGCCAAGAAATGGTCTAATTCCAAGAAAGCTTATTATTTCATTAATTTCAGCGACAGGGTGGCGTAGTGGTTAGCACATCTGCCTCAAAAAAGAAGGTCCTGGGTGAGTTCGATTCCCAGGCTCTGGTGATTGTGTGGTTTTTGCATGTTCTCCCCATGTTTGCGTGGGTTTCCTCCGGGTACTCTGGTTTCCTCAAACTGTTCAAAAACATGCACAGTAGGTTAATTGGCTGTTCCAAATCTCTCCTAGGTGTGTGTGTGTGTGTGTGTGTGTGTATGAATGATTTTGTGAGTGTTGTCCCTGGGATGGCCTGCTGAGCTGTCCAGGGTGTACCCTTCCCTTGCCCAGAGTCGATGGACATGGGCCTCCTGCAACCCTAATTAGCATAAAGCAGTTCAGAAAAGGGCTGAATCAATAATGAACTTCAAAAGATATGCATATGAACATGATCTCATGGTGTGAATAATATAGCGTGGGGGTTGTCCGCTGGTGGATCATTCTCTGGATACGCCCCTTGCGAAGTATTTCAGCAAGACTGACCTCCATTTTTACTTTTTATTTTATTGCTTATTGGAAATCAAATTCATTTTCTCCAATAAAACATGTCATATGACAGTGAGCAAATTCCTTTTTACTCTGTGTTTCTCCTTTCTTCTGTGTTCACACCTCAATCAATCTCCATGGAGTGCTCCTTAGAGAGCTCCTAATTAGGAGAATGGGAGCAGTAATTCTGTAACTCGCTTTAAAGAGGCCAAGTGGGAACACAAAGTACTCTGCCATCCACAGAGAAAAAGCAGGCTTGCATGGTACGTTCATCCACTGGACAGATCTCTGTATCTACTTTATTCTTATTTTAACATGGAAGGTTTATCCAGGACAAGCCCTGGTTTTGGCTTAAACGAGGTCTGTAGGAGAAGTGCTGATCTGACCTCTCATGTCTTGAGGACAGCCATAGCCTAAAGGTTAGAGAAGCGGCTTTGGGACCGGAAGATTGCTTGTGTGATTCCCTGTCACTCACAGTGATTTCCAATCAGTCACAGGGGTCTGAGAGCTCATTCATACAAGGAGGCGGATAGCGCTTTCCCTCCGAGTATGTTACACCACCCCAAATACGCATAGTGCCGCGGTTTGAAAAGAGGCGGGTGGCTAGTATCGCATGTCACGGAGAGGGTTTGCGTATGATTTCGGCCCTCCCTAGTCGGTGGTGGTCGGGTGATAGGGAAGTTAATACCTGATTTGTGGGAATTGGATATGAATAAATCAGGGAGAAAATGGCGAAAAATCCAAAGGGGGGATAACTTAGAGAGTTAGGGGGGAAAACTTAAGGAGATGGACGGATACAGTAGAGAGAAAAACAAGAAAGATACATGAAGGAGAAACTGATGAGGGTAAGGATTCATGAGGACATGGTGTATAAAGGAAGTTGTTTAACCTGGGTTAAAGAGCACAATGGCTCGTAGGCAGCCCAGTTCAGTTTTATCCATCTGCATGTCCCTCATCTTTGATACCAGCTCTGTGAGCACTCTGTGAAATAAAAGCACCGTTTTAAACCTCATACATATTATTTAACAACTATTCATCACAGGCAAGGTGGACACTGTCGAGTATTCAACAATATCTGAAGTCTGAAGCGAATAGCGGTTTTAATGTATACTACGCGGAGACACGTATGAGAAGAAAACTAAACCGAGCATGTATATTTTCACATTTTTAAAGTGTGAGAGCACACATGCCCTCTGGTACGTTATCATGTAAAATTCACTCAGTCACAAAGTTCTTTTACCTTGAAAAACCTGAAGACATCTTTGAATAATTTGTATATTTTTCAGCCATTTTGCTTTGAGCATTATCCTGATTTTGTGAGGTAAATAAAGTCCATTATCTTGAGACAGTGAACCAATCAGAGTACGCCATTCCCATGTAGTATATACTAAATCTCAAGACTTACAAGTAGATAATTTTGATTGGTCAATTCCACCATTAATTGGTGTATTATTTTACAACCCTCTGCTATTAACTTGAACAAAACAGTTGCTAATGGCACGTGTCATTCGCCAAAAATTCAAATCAAAATTTTTGTGCAACATTATGGATTTTTTTAGTCAGTAATGATGTAATAAGCACAGCAATCTACATGTCAGAGTCCTGATCACTCTGTCGGGGGTTGTACATGTACATGACTCCTTACATCCAGCACTGTGCTCTTGAACTCTTCATTCCGTTTGATCAGAATTTTCAAATATTTTTGATAAAGTTTTCTGACAAAATCTTTCGGACAGAGGACTTTGTAATTTCTTTTAGAGAACGCTGAAAACTGCCAGGAATTCACGCCATCACGATTGCATCAATTCACACAAATTCAGCTGATCCTCAGGCATTCCCATAATAACTTGATATTTTCACCCAATCACCACAAGTTTTCTGCATATTTAGCCAATCATCATATAATATCACTGATTTTACCAATCGTAGCAGTTCCCCATGCAAACGTGAAACCCTATGCCTGCATATGTCATTCTCTGGTTTATGCTTTAGGAAACCTCATGGTGTGAACATTTTACAGCTATTTTTTTTTACATTTTCAGGTTATTATTAAATTCAATTGAGATACAAGTTTAAAAGCATTGCAATATGCATCGCAATTGTTAATTTGCCATTTTCGACCACAAAGGTCACAAAATCCTGGATCAATAAATAAATTGATCAATCTAGTTGATCACATGTCACTCTATGGTGAAGAATAAGAAGAATAACTCATAAGACCATGGAACCACCCTATCATTGATTAGTTTCCAATAAATTTACACTCCCTAGTGTTTTATTCTATAAATCTAGTCACTTTCAGAATTTCCTACATGAGAGGATGCAAAAAAAAAAAAAAAAAAAAAACGGAATCTGATTTCTTCTCATCATGATTGTTTTTGTGAACAGCATGAGAAGGTCAATCCAGGCATTTATGATGTACAGGTCACAGGTGCAGTAGCTTCCCTGCCCCACGGCTTCAACTTCCAGTGCAAATGGATTTCCTTTTGCTCTTTCTGTTCGAGCAGCTCATTATTTCTGCACGACCTATGTCACCGGTGTATGTGAATCTTTAATGAACACTGATGTTAATCAATAAAAAGCGCTTGTGCTTTCTGTTCTTCTCTCTCTGGAGTCTGTAGGCAGAAATGCCAAGGTTGCTGCTCCTGACCTTGTGTTGAAACTTGGTAAAATCATGTCCGTGTGGAGGCATTTTTCTACGAACCTCCCTAAAGAGGAGTAAGCGTGTCATCTTCAAGCAAAACAAACCAAAAGTGCATGCATGTAATATCATGGTGAAATATTTGACATATTTTTTTAATGTGTAGTTACTTCACATCTTCGATGTAAAACTAATCAGTGCTGTGGGAAAAATATCTTCCCCTCTGTGACCTCTGACCTGTCGAATATTGCTCCAACTCCGGCGCTATGGGCGCTGTTCCTGTGCACATGGAGCCCAGTGGCTAAAAGAATGCCATCCTTTACAGCTATGGAGCGGTGCGAGAATGATGCAATGAGCAGCTCGTTCCAGCCTGGAAAGAACAAAGATAATAACCAAGGGAAAAGAAAAGTATTTTTAAGTGTACCCCAGGAGAAAATCCATTCATTTACACAATAGTTTAATCCTATTAGGGTTACCAGAGTCCTTTACCATATAAGAAAGTCTGCCTGACCTCTGTTATAAGGGATAGTGTGTCGGGTCAAGTTAGATATTATATTTTATTATAAATCTGCTTGCCACTGGTAAAGCTGTAAACCAGTGCAACCTGTCTCAGTTCCACTGCCTTGTGGATATCTATTGTTGTAGACAAAGGCTAAGGGAGTAAACCCTGAAAGAAAATCCGGAGTGGAGCCCCTAAGGCGGTTGACTGACATACGTTGTCACCTTCCGGCAACTCCTGCATCCTGACCCGTCCCGAGTCGTCTTGACCCTGTCTTGCCACTGGATACTGATGGTTTTTGGACGAGAGAGTGAGGTCGAGGTGCGCAACTCTTCATTCACTTTAAACAAAGTCATCGCGCAGTTTCATCCATCATCCACACCCTCATCCCCTAAGTCCTGCGGCGACAGGCAAGCAGCAAAGCGACAGATATGGGTACACTGGCAGTCGTAGTTACAAACCTGCACGCAGGCGACTCAGGCCATAGGGTCGCTATCTACGGAAAGGAGCAGCTGTAGATTTCAACAGCTGTCTGAGCATCTGAGCAGCCCTTTTTAGGAATGCACTGCTCACCTCCATGCTTGAGGAAGGGACTAGAAAAGGTGCCCTAAACGTTGCCTGCTGCACATTACCCTGGCGAGCTTACAGCGGCTGGCGGGGATCCTGTGCATGCGGTCGAGAAAAAAAGCAAAAAAGCAAAATAAACTAAGATCCATGATCTTAGAATGTGCGTACGCTTCTTGACAGGAACAACAATGAAAGACCCCAGAGCCATGTGCGGAGCAGAGTGTTGGACAGATCACTGCCTTATCGTCTCAAAACTCCGGCTATGAATCCAACCAAAAAGATGGGCCGCAAGGCACGAAAGCACCTAAACGCCTGAATGTCAACAATCTGAAGATCAACACCATCAAGCAGTCATTTGTTACAATGCTGGAAGAACGCCTAGAACCCATAGTGCTGGACAACCACGATGTGGAAGCAGCATGGGGTACACTTCATGAGATAGTCTACAACACAGCCATGGAGTGCCATACGGCACAAAGACTGGTTTGATGAAAACTGTTCTGAGATCACACAGTTGCTGGAAGACAAGCGCCGTGCCTACAAAGCCCACCTTGATGACCTACACTCAACAGCAAAGAAAGATGCACTGAAGAACATTTGCAGCACCATCTAGCTAAAGCTGCGTCAGATGCGAGACTCCTGGCTCAGCGACAAAGCCAATGAGATATGCAGACCGGACAGACAATGAAGAACTTCTATAGCAGCCTCAAAGAAGTCTATGGTCTTACCATTTCTAGGTCACCAACTCTTCTCAGTGCAGACGGATCTACTCTCATAAATAACAAAGACAAGATCCTTGAGAGATTGGCCGAACATTTTGAGAGTGTACTAAACCGTCCATCTACCATCAATGATGAGGCTATCAAACGTCTCCAGTCAATGAGACAATGGATGCCTTGCCAACTTCTGAGGAGATTCGGAAAGCAATCTGTCTGTTGTCCAGCGGTAAGGCACCTGGTCCAGACTCAATTCCAGCTGAGGTCTATAAGGAGGGTGGCAGAGCACTCGTTGAAAAACTCCATCAACTATTCCTAGTCATATGGCAGCATGAGACACTTCCACAAGACTTTAAGGATGCCTCCATTATTCACCTTTACAAGAACAAAGCTAATCGTCAGGCCTGTGACAACCATTGAGGAATATCCCTGCTGTCCATTGCAGGAAAGGTCCTGGCCAGAGTGTTGCTGAATTGGCTCATAGCTCATCTTGAGCAAGGCCTCCTTCCAGAGAGTCAGTGTGGTTTCTGAAAAGATCGTGGGACCATTGACATGGTGTTTGCTGCCAGGCAGCTCCAAGAGAAGTGTCAGGAACAGAACACCAACCTTTATTCCACCTTTGTTGATCCGACCAAAGCTTTCGACAGTGTAAGTAGAGAGGGTCTATGGAGAATCATGGCGAAATATGGATGCCCAAGAAAATTAATCGGCATCATATGACAGTTCCATGATGGTATGCTGGCTCATGTACAAGACAGTGGAGAGGTGTCAGAACCATTCCCAGTTTCCAATGGAGTGAAACAGGGCTGTGTGCTTGCCCCCACCCTCTTCAGCCTCATGTTTTCAGCAATGCTGAGGGATGCTTTTGGAGACGCTGATGTAGGCATTGGCATCAGGTACAGGTTTGATGTCTCACTTTTTAACCTCAGGAGGCTACACGCAAAAACCAAGGTTTCAATTGATACCGTCAATGACCTTCTATTTGCTGAAACAAAGATCACGGTCTACAAGGCGGTAGTGATCACCACCCTGCTCTATAGCTGTGAGACTTGGACGGTCTACCAACGTCATGCCAAGAAGCTAAATCATTTCCACACCACCTGCCTAAGAAAACTGCTTGGCATAAAGTGGCAAGACAAGATCCCAGACACAGATACCATCCTGATGCAGACCCAGTTGCGCTGGGCAGGCCATGTTGTTCGAATGCCTGACCATCACCACTTTTGTTTGGTGAACTACAGCATGGTAAACGATCCCAAGGAGGACAGAAGAAGTGCTTTAAAGACACACTGAAAGCTTCACTGAATGCCTTTATCATCAAGCACGTCTCTTGGGAGAAAGCAGCTATGGATAGGAATTCATATGCAAGGGTGCCGAGTCATACGAAACCAACAGAATTGCTACAGCTGAGAAACGCAGGCAAGACAGGAATAGCAGGTCTTTCAAGTCACCAGCGGCAGCCATGATACTCTGCCCACACTGCATCAGAACTTTCCAAGCGCAGATTGGACTGACAAACCATCTTCGCACCCACAAGTAGACGTTTCCAGGATGATTAGATGGTCTTCGTCGACTTCGACAAAGAGAGAGAGATAAGGAAAATCTTCTTTTCCTTTTGGCTTTTTTCCTTTTTCAGGGGCTGTCACAGCAAATCATCTGATTCGCATGTTTGATTTGGCATAGCTTTTTACGTCGGATGCCCTTCCTGACACAACCCTTTAGCAAGAGGCAGAAACCTGCTAACGGCTTTGCAGCGATTCTTGATGAAAGTCAGCAATGGTTCTTTAACATGAACCTCTCACCATAGACAGTGAGAGACATGGCCGGTCTTTGATAACCCAGTTAGCTGCACTGGGGGGGACAGTGACAACCTTGTGAAGAGTGGGACTCGAACCCCCAACCATAGGATCAGCGATCCAGCGCCCTTTACCATCAGGCCACCACTGCCCCCTGTTATATGGGATACCATACTTGATAAATGCATGATTTCTGCAGGATCTAAGAATATCCATGTAGGGAAGTCTGTATCAAATAAGACATGGTTTGATATGTTCAGTGCTCATGCAAGGTGAGAAGACCCAATTCTCTTTAATTACAGGTTTAAATAAGTTTCACGCTGGTCATATAAGGAAATGTTATGAATCCGAGTCCTAATTTATCCTTGAAGAATTGTCACCTTATAGCTTTTGTGTCTCCCTGTGATCCTGGGAGTTGTGCTGTTGGGGCAATAGTCACTGGTGAAGTCTGCTCAGGCAAATTGGTCTCAGGAACTGAGAGCAAATCAGATACAGTCCCTTATTTAAAAAAGAGGTAAATGAATAAACAAGTATTGCCCGGAAAAGTAAGTCTTAGCCTATGGGGTTTGCCCAGGAATAGCCTTGAGTGCCCATAACCCACAGGGCCAGGCATCGGGGGTTGAGTGATAAGGTACTAGCAGGTGAAGGTGTGAAAAGGGGCATCCTGAATACCCCAAATAGCCTGTTGCCACCATGAAACAGCCCCAGACACGTGTAATAAAATGAATTAATGAATGAATGAACAAATCTTAATACAAAGTAGTTGAACAGCCCTGGGGTAAACTGTGTAAAATTCTGAAATAGTAATAAAATATGTTTACTATAGACTTATAAGCTTTTTAATCAAAGAAGGTGTCAGTTCACTTGCCTGCTCGTAGCAGGATGACCTGATCATCCAGGGGCAGTTCAGAAAAGTGCGGGATCCTCTTGGCCCACTCTACAAGGGTGAAGAGCTGTTTGTCAGCCGCCTGACAGATATTAGTGACCGGATCATTGGGCTGTAGAGAGACACAGATATGAGTGAACATCAGATAAATAGCTGACAGAGGAAGATGAGTAACAAGTAACAGAAAAAAAAATATGAGTGATTTATCTTTGATGTTGATAGGCTTGGTCTTGTTTATAGATTACAGTGACTACAAGAACAAAAGGGCTTTTCTGATCACGTGCGCACACACACGCACACACACACACACACACACACACACACAGTATATAGGCACAGGGGGGGATACGATTCACCTGTATCAAGATTTCACTGGTAAATTCGGATCGATTCCATAAAAAAAAAAAATGGCTTGTGTACAAGCTGTATGTTAGTTTGATTGACAGACCAGTGATCTTAAGTCTGTAATGCATTAGGAGTCTGATTTTTCAAAGACATCAACTTGCAGATGAGTTTTATCATCACATTTCAGTTAGTCGACTCTCAGGTAAATGAATAGCTGGTGCAGGTGTGTAGTTTATATTTATATATTAAATTATGATTTCCAAAATTTGAATCCGATCCGAGATCCAACAAATTCCCTACCGGGCGTCGCCCTGACAACTAAATTATCTAATTCTGGATGAAAATTCCTGAAAATACCATTGAACACTTTTGGTTTAAATGGCTATTTAAACATGAAACAAACATGACAACATGACATAAACATAAAAGATCTTATGAAGATACATCATTATCAATAATCCAATATGTCTGATGACAGATTTAATAGAAACAAAGTTATACAGTCTTTTATGTTCCCTTTTTAAGTTGCCATTACATCCTTTGATATGTAAATATTTTACAAGCATTTAGCATTACATTAGCATAAAGAGCTCATTTAACAAGACCTAACGTCTATATCTTGGTTCTTCCTTGACTGATTTAGACGAATGTCAAATTTTTATCATTTCCCTTGTTCTACCACCATACATTAAAAAAAGTATATTTGAAATTATTGAAAAAAAATGTCCAAGTGCATAACACACACACACATATATATATATATACAAAAGGACAGGACAAAGGCTTTCTATTGAAACTCCATTTATCACTACAGATCTGTTTCGAGGGGTGGTGAAACCATCCCCTCTCTTCAGGTGATTACAGAAGAATTTTCTGTAATCACCTGAAGAGAGGGGATGGTTTCACCACCCCTCGAAACAGATCTGTAGTGATAAATGGAGTTTCAATAGAAAGCCTTTGTCCTGTCCTTTTGTTTATTTGCTCTACCAAAAAGTATTGAGCACTCTCCTACGGAAGGATCTACTCAGAAAATCCTCTATATATATATATATATATATATATATATATATATATATATATATATATATATATATATATACACACATACATACATATACATACACACACTGCATACACATGCTATGTCCATGAAGCCTGAAGGCCAATGAGTAATCCCCTCCATGCACGAAGGGAAAACAACAATACTTCTTCCCAAGTCTCTCAGGAAATACCTGCAGAGAGGCAGCGTTAAAAACCCACTGTGACTAAGCAAGCATTTCCTGCAGGAAGCTCGGCCGGACAGAAAGGCGCTCGACATGTTCTCGTTAGAAAGGTCATCATAGAAGCCACAGCAGGAAAAGCTTCATTCAGCATTACAATTTATCAACAGTGCATTTACTGTGAAAATTAACTCCTCTAGTACACGCGAGTGTCAAGATCGCTAGCAAGAAAATCCCTGCAAGAAGACTAGCATGTGTTCCTGGATGGGATGGCTGTTTGTTTTTCTTTCTTCTTTTCCTGTCGGCTTTTCCCTTTTCTCGGGAGTCGCCACAGTGAATCATCTGATTCGCACATTTGATTTGGCAGAGGTTTTTACGTCGGATGCCCTTCCTGTCACAACCCTTTAGCAAGGGACAGAAACACGCTGACGACTTTGCAGCTACTCTTTACGAAAGTCAGCAATGGTCCTTTTACATGCCTCTCACCATAGACAGTGAGAGACATGGCCGGCCTTTGATAACCCAGTTGGCTGCACTGGGGACAGTGACAACGTTGTGGGGACTCCACACCCCCAACCTTAGAATCAGCGATCCTGCGCCCTATCCACTAGACCACCACTGCCCCGGCTGTTTGTTTTTCTATTGCAAGAAAAATAAGCTGTGCCTTGTGTCATTGTAGGCAAAAAAACCACCACAAAAAACAAAACAAAAAAACCAAGCGTTTGTCATTTTCAGGAGACAAGATTTCAACAATGTCACTGAGCAAGCATTGCTAAAAGAACCATGATGTAAGTGTTACGGTCTCAGAGCACTTTGTAAATTTTTGGGAAAACTGTATATGCTTTTCTGCCGGACTTTTCAAAGTGAAGAACTTATACTTGTGAAGTTCAGTCCCTTTAGGAAATTCCTGGTCAAAGTTAGCATGCAGTGAGCTGAAGTGGCGCTGAAGATTAAAAGTTTTGAAATGCGCCACTGACGCCAGACATATAAGGCAGAATGGCTTTCCATTACTTTAAAGAACCAAAAAAAAAAAAAAAAACCTCTCCCAGTCTGTTAAAAATGTCCTTTGTTCATCTTCATATTTTCATTTTGCTGTGCTTTTTTTTCTGTCATTTTAAGAGCAAATTTGACAGAAATTGTTTGCTGAAATGCTCTCGCCCATACTGGGAAGCTTTGCAGCATTTTCATCTCACGCACATAAGCATTTGACAATAACACCATACTGAACTCAAGCAAAGCAAACACACATTAAAACAACACAACAACCGCATGAAACTAGGCAAAGAGCCACATGCGGCTCGGAAGCCATGGATTGGCCAAAACTGGTCTATTGGGCCACAAATGAAAGACTGATAGCCCACTGATATTCCACTGTGGGCTGAGATGCTGAAAAGACAAGAGAGTAATAGAGAGTAGGACGGGATGTGGGGGGAGGACGAAGGACAGCAGCCTGATATGAAAGGATATTTTGGTGCCTTTGTACCAAAAGTGATGGCACTGCAATACATCCAACAGGTTCAATCCGAGCACATTTTAAAGGTCATCTGTCTTAGGATAAATCACTCAGTCATTCATTCTCTAAGACCCTTAATCCTAATTAGGCTGGTGCCCATCTCAGCCGACTCGGGCCGAGTACACCCTGGACAGCTCGCCAGAGCATCACAGACCCAACACACAACTATTCACACACACACACACACGCACACACACACACACACACACACACACACACACACACACACACACACACACTTTTAGGGGTGATTAGGAACAGCAAATTAGTGCACCATGCATGCTTTTGGATTGTGGGAGGAAACTGTAGTACCTGGAGGAAACCCACGCATGCACAGGGAGAACATGCAGACTCCACACAGAAACCCAGAACCTTCTTGCTGCGAGGTGAACGTGTTAACCATGACGTCACCGTGCCGCCCCAGGATCAATATGAAGTCTCGGGTGTACACCACTCACTTTCTTTCACAGTAAATAAATAAATATAAACATTTATAAATATTAGAACAATTCTAGAATCAGTAGATTATAGTTCTGGGTCTCAAACAGTTCAGTCTGCAGACTGGCTTTTGGCCAAATCTCATGTCGATACTTTCCTCCTCCCATGAGTTGTAATTTTCAAACACTAACTCGCTGTTAAAGGGGAAGGGGGTGGCTCTCGAGGCTGCTGATCAAAAAATGCAGAGAATAAAAAGTTCAGATCATCAGCTCATGACGACAGACACGTCTCATCAAATCGCCTTTTTAATGAGTATAAACAAAGCAATAATTCATTGACAAAGCGGCAAGACAAATGTGAGCCTCCGTGAAGAACACAGCTTCCTCCATTCTAGTTAAACATGACCATGCTTATGAATGATGCATGACTGAGAGCAGTGTTTACCCTGACCCCGTTTCTCTCACTTTCTCTCACGCAGCAACAAGACAGATGGGCAGAGCTTAAAAAAAAAAAGCATTGCACTGGCTGTCTGAAAGGTTTGTATCAAGTTCACAAAATGAATGTAATAAGACTAGTGATGCAGAATCTTCTTCTTTTCCTTTCGGCTTTTTCCCTTTTTCAGGGGTCGCCACACCGAATCATCTGATTTGCATGGTTGATTTCATAAGTTCATTTTCTGTAACCACTTAATCCTAATTAGGGTCACGGGGAGGCTGGCGCCCATCCCAGCCCACTCCGAGCAAGAGCAGAGTACACCCTGAACAGCTCGCCAGGCCATCGCAGGGCGGAGACACGCTGATGGCTATGCAGCTACTCTTGTCGAAAGTCAGCAATGGTTCTTTAACATGAACCTCTCACCATAGACAATGAGAGACATGGCCGGCCTTTGATAACCTAGTTAGCTGCACTGGGGGAGGGGACAGTGACAGCCTTGTGGAAAGTGGGACTTGAACCCCCAACCTTAGCATCAGCGATCCAGCACCCTTTACCACCAGGCAACCACTGGCCAATAGTGATGCAGAATGACCGGAGGATATAATCCACGTGATATTTTTAAAAAAAAACAAATTAAGCACTTTCAACATATCCTACAGGGCGGCACAGTGGCGTAGTGGTCAGCACGTCAGCCTCAATCCAACATGGTCCTGAGTTTGAGTCTCCCACACATAGTTTGCATGATTTCCCGTGTGCTTGCATGGGTTTCCTCCACAGTTCAAAAGACATGTGCATTCAGATCATCATCCATAGATTCATTCATTTTCTAAGCTGTTTAATCCTAATTAGGGTCACAGGGAGGCTGGCACCCATCTCAGCCATCTCTGAGCAAGGATAAACCCTGGAAAGCTCACAGGGCCAACACAAATACAACCATTTACAGACACACTCACACCTCGGGTTGATTTCGAACAGCCAATTAGCCTTCTGTGCATGTTTTTGAACTGATGGAGGAAACTCATGTAATCACAGAGAGAACAAGCAAAATCCACATTGAAACACCCAAGCTGGGAGTCAAACTCTGGCCTTCTTGCTGTGAGGTGCATGTGCTGGCCACTACAACACAAGTGCCACCTTCGGCTAATCAGCTGTCCCAAATATTTTAAGACGTGATGAAGCTTCCAGGAAAGTTGCTGTCAATTCAACCTGTGCTGTAGAAATTTCTTGATCATGGTGTGTCATTTTGGTAGACAATCCCACCCCGTTCATCCACAAAACCTCAATGTTCTCATTTTAGCAGAATAAGGGTGATGTGAAAATAGCTGACCCTCATTTCTCTCCTTTTACAGGCCCAGTGTATTTAAGCGAGAACAGCTACGAACGTAGATTACCTCATGATCCTATTATGACAATCTGCAAAGCACAAAGCGTAGGCAACTACCCACGAGATAAAAATGAACCTTGCGAGTTTGGGATCTGAAAATTCATTGATGACGAGAACTCAGTTTCCAATACACACACACACCTCCCACACTTCAAAACTGTTCCTTGCTCATTAGTTACAATCAATCTGTTCCGTGCTGTCTGTTAACTTTTGCAGCAAACACCTCACTTGCATATCGGTATATAAAATTTCCATGAAGAGAGAAGAGCATAGCGTAACGCACGTTAATTTTTCATGGTCTGATTACAGCTGCATGACGACAACAAGCAAGCAATTTAATTGAAATAATTCTGTATTCAGTGAATAAAGTAAATAATTGACTAAATAAATAAACTTTGCACTTTGGTGTTTAAACCTGATACAAAGCTACAGATTTTCTTCTTTCGTATTTTCTTGTGGGGTGGCATTGTGGCACAGTCACTCACATGTCTGCCTCACAGCAAGAAGGTCTGTGGTTTGATTCCTGGTTTGGGTGTTTCTTTGTGGAGTTTGCATGTTCTTCTGATGCTTGCGTGGGTTTCCTCTAGGTACTCCGGTTTCTTCCCACAGTCCAAAATAGGCTAATCGACTGTACCAATTCACCCCTAGATGCGTGTGTGAGTGTGAATGGTTGTCTGAGTGTTGGCTCTACAATACCCTAGCAAGCTGCCTAGGGTGTTCCCTCACCAAGAGTCGGCTGACATGGGCACCAGGTTCCCTGCAACACTAATTCCGATTAAGAGATTTAGAAAATGAAAGAATTAATATTTTCTTGTGTCGTAAGTAAAGCATGATCTCAAAGTAATAAAAAAACAAAACTAAAAATTAATAGATTACAAAACGTGATTTAAGACACCTACAAGCATCACCTTAATTTAGTCTTTATGGCCAGATTAAATTATGAACACGACCTGTAACTACATATATATAATTGACTACATCTAAGTAGGATATAAAAAAAAAATTAAGACTTTTGTGTTCAGGAACATGCTAGAAATCTCAACATTAAATCCAAGATCCACATTTTTACCTTCACCAAGGATGCTGTGTTTTACTCCTTGTTTGGGTGTTTGCTTCTGAGCAGAATTTGTGCGTAGAGTTTTATGAAATTGCTAAACAAAAGACCCTGCAGACAAGCCACACCAAATTCTGGATCCTGGAAAATTTTTAAAGGATTCTTTAACACTGTGGGATAGGAAGTGTCCTATTACACCAGGCCCAGCAGAGGGCGCTGTCTACTTTCTGGAACTGGCAAAAAAACATTGTACTGTATCCTGATTTCCAAGATATATCTACCAGAGGTGGGGACATAGAGTAGTCGGATCCCCATTAGATTTTGGAAATGATATTGGATCCGGATATTTTTTAAAGGATTCTTTTCCACTGTAAAATGAGATGAATTTCGCTGTTTTGGTTCATTTGACGGATTGCTGAGCTAGGTAGAAGCTGCAGGTTAATTAGGGTGGAAACCATATCATTTAATTAAAAACATTCAAAATATTAGTGTCCAATCCCCTGAAGATGGAAGTGTGAATATGAGAAGAGCGGGTAGCTGCATCATGGTATGCGGAGGGCAGTTGATGGTCAGGTGCCTCACTCAAGGGCACTTCAGTCATGATGGTGGCGGAAAGTGAGGGGGAGTTTGCCCCCAGCCACCACACATTTTCTTGAATGATCTAGGTCACCATGAGCAAAACCCAACCCTTGCGATTAGGTGCATTTGGGAAAGAAGCTTTGTGATTACTTAACTCATGGGACAGTAGCTCCCAAGAGAGCGCAAAAAAGAGGAAGAGACCAAATAACTGAGTAGGTGGGGTAGAATTAGTCAACAATTTATTTGACACTCTGTAGTATCCATGCTCTCGACAGGCGAAGAGACATCCAGGCTAATTCAAATTAGCTCATGTTGTCATGGTTCATTTTACATTTTACATTTTTTATGTTCTACAAGCCATCATCTCTACCAGAGATAAACAAAGCCATTGTGTACAATAGCAGAGTCTGTCTCCATGATGAAGCTCGATTTCTATTGAGTGTCTTCGCCAACAAACTGCGATGGAGTGCTTTCTAGTGTCAGCTTCCCCAGAGGCAGTTCTCCTCCCACTACATTTCCCCAATGTCACTGGCTACTGTTCATGCATTCTCATACTCCAAAAATAAACTCTATTTACTCGCATAACCATTGCCTTCGCTTTCAAGACAATCCCAAAAGGAGTTTTCTCTCTCTCTCTCTCTCTCTCTCTCTCTCTTCCTCTTTCACTTTCTCACCAAGAACTGCTGTCTCCCAAATAAACACTTCCCAAAAACCTTCTAGATGTTGGCTCATTATGACCTGACACTGGCTCCTGGAAATCATCGTCATGTTCATCATGCTTTTGAATGAACTTCCAAATATTATCACATGACAGCTACCAACCCTCCAAGGGTTTAAAAAAAAACCCTGCTAAAACAGCTGTCCTAAACAAAACCTCAAACATTAGGGACCGTGTCTGGACTGAAATTGGTAAGGAATAAAATACCTCGGGATGTGCTGTTCTCGGAAAATAATTAACAAAAGAGTGGTGTGATCTTGACTGGTGATGGTAAAGTTTCTTTTACCACCCTGACGTTTTTCTAAACTGCATGTCTCGAAGTGCTTCATTCCACTTATACAACAGCAATTTGATAATAGTTTGCCAATACCCAGCCATGGAAGTGGTAAATGGGTCCCAGGTAAAATGCCTATTTTAAGTCATGGCCCACTTAATCACCATGACGTCCAGGCTATCTCAGATTGGGTCCACATACACATTTCAGCGGTTGACATAGGGCCCCATTTAAATTATGCTTAGACTACACGAGCACTATATGGGCAATGGCTTAAAAAGGGACATCTTAATTGGCACTGACTTGGGTCAACTAAGTGGGTCCCACATTGGCAAGCCCATTGAGAAATTAATTATTGTGGGCAGTTGACATGAGGTCATGAACCCATGTAGGGACAATTTTGCAGCCCACTTACAACCAACATAGGTTCTACATACAAATGGTGGATCAATCATTTGACACAAAGGACTGTAGTTACATTTAAGGGTGAACATCTGAGAGGCATGCTGGCTCATGTTCATTCATTTGTCAAACCTGGGGGGGGGGGATCTGGAGTCTATTTCAGCCACCTTTGCCTCTGAACAGCTTGCTGGATTTATTGTAGTGCCAACACACACACACACAATCACTCACACCTGAAGCAATAAAGAATATCCAATTTGCCAAATTTCTCTGGTCTTTTTCACAGAGAAAACCCATGCAATCACTGGGAGAACAATGCAAACTCCACAGAGAAACACCCTCGTTGAACCCAGGACCATTGCACTGAGACAGACTTGAGAATCACTGCACCTCAATGTTGCCCATGTTAGGCCTCTTACAGATATAAACAACTGTTCAACCAATCATTCTTTCATTAATGTTGACATTGAAGAATAAAGAATCAATAGTTTCTGACCAATCATTAAGAAGCACTATGGCGGTCTAGTGGCAGCACACTGACGTAGTGTTAGCACGTTAGCGACACAGCAAGAAAGTCCTAGGTTTGATTCTGAGCTTGGGTGTTTGTGTGTGGAGTTTGCATGTTTTCTCTGTGTTTGCGTGGGTTTCCACTGGGCACTCTGGTTTCCTCCCACAGTCCAAAAACATGCACAGTAGGTTAATTGGCTGTTCCAAATTGCCCCTAGGTGTGAGTGTATGAATGGTTGTGTGAGTGTTGGCCCTGCGATGGCCTAGAGAGGGTGTACCCTACCCTTGCCTAAGGTCAGCTGAGATTGGCGCCTACTTCCCCGCAGCCTGAATTAGGATTAAGTGGTTCAGAATGAATGAACGAATAGTGGTCTAGTGGTTCACTCGTCTGTTTCAAAGCAAGAAAGACTTGGGTTCGAGTCATGGGCTCGGCTTGTGCGTTTTCAGTGTGAAGTTTTGTATGGTCTCATTGTGCTTCTAAGGGTTTCCTCTGGGGACTCCGGTTTCCTCCCACAGTCCAAAGACTAGCACATTCATTTTTCTCAACTGCCTGTAGGTGTGAATATGTTGGCCCTGTGATAAAAGCAAGCTGTTATAGTGTGTATTCTTCCTTTGCCCAAAATCAGCTGAGATAGGCTCCAGCCTCCCTGCGACCTTATTAGGATTCAGCAATTCAGAAAATAAATGAATGAATGAATGAATGAATGAATACATTATTCCTCATAAAGGCGTGAGTCCGATCCACATCACAAGGCAGCGGTTTCTTCGAAATAGCTTAAAATAAGAAAGAATTCACACAAAAGTAATGCTAACCAGACCTCTGGAGAGCTCATGTTACAGCAGGTTCCTCCAAAAGCAGTACAGATATCCAATATTCCTAGATCTACCCGAATGATGGAACATCTAAGAGAAGTAATAAATCGTGGTGACAGGTGTATAATGCCAGAACAGCATTCGGATCAGTGATTTACGTGGCAGTTACTTGAGAATGCTTAGGCTAGACTTTTAAAGTTTCTTGGAAGTATGACATGCCGATCAACAGGATAAACTCAATTTTTCAGACACAAGAAAATAAAAGAGGTCATAATAACCAGGCTCTATAGACTGAGCAAAGCGTGTGGGAGGAACGGATGGGAAGACAAGATATTCCGAATCGACCTATACACTTTCCTACCCTATTAATGTCTCTCCCCCCAGGCATGTGGCAGCCTTGAAGAGCCGCTTGCCGGACACTGACGTGTCTTGTCTACTCCCTCTCACTATTTCTCATCTGAGGGAGAGAGTTTATCTCAGATTCTCTAAAATCCTTGTGATTCGATGCCACAAATAATCCGTGCTTGCTTCTGTGTCTCCGTTTCCAAATCCTACAAAACACTATTATTGTAGCCTCGTCCTCCTTTTTACCTGCTCAGCCTTTCTCATCTTTATAACTCGACCAACCGTGCATGGTTATATTCTTTGCATTTTGACAGGTTTTATAGTAGATATTTTGTATGTGGTTTATTTTACCTGGGACATTTGTAAAGCATCTATTTGATGGGACAAATAGGAGCTCTGTGAATCAAAAAAATTTTCAGACTAAAATAAACTTTTGCAAAAGAAAGAAGAAAAATACTGAATTACAAAGGCATAGCATCAAATATTTTGAGGCTGGAGAAATCAGAGACCATGTACCTGAGCTGATAAACACATTTTTGGGGGGTGAAAATTAATGCAAGTTTAATTTCAAGCTTTTCATTTACTGTATTTTCCAGACTATAAGTCACACTTTTTTCATACTTTGGCTGAATGTGCGACTAATACTCCAGAGCGACTTATATGTGAAATTATTACTGTTTGTCATCATAAACATAATTTCACATGTTTGTTATTTTTACACTAACAACCACAAAAGGGCACTCTAGGCTTGGGTACCAGTACCTGCTCATCCACCACTGAAGAAATGGCCCCAAAAAGGAAATCCTATTCTGTGGAATACAAGCTGCAAGTAGTGAAATATGCAGCAAAAAATAGTAATTGAGCAGCAGAATGTTTTGAGTGAATGAGAAACTTGAGAGGAACTGGAGAAAAGCGAAGATTATTATTACTGCAGTACAGAAAACAAAAAAAGCGAACCACGGGCTAAAAGCTAGATGGCCACAGCTAGAGGAACGAGTGCACACATGGGTGCGTGAGCAATGTGCCGCAGGGAGAGGCTTGTCAACAGTACAGTCCAGATAATGAAATTATTACATATAATTCTAACAAGAGTAAAAAATAAAAAATAAAATATAAAAAATTTATTCATAACATAAAATAGAATAAAATAGAATAGAAAAAACACACACAGTGAATAGAGAGATAAGGAACATGAACCTGTTAAACGGATAATAAAACTTGCATGACAGGTGATCGAAATGAATAACAGTGGGAAACAGCCAGAGAAATTAAGTGAAAGAAAACACAAATGTTAAACCTTCATGTTTTTGCTTCAGACTTTAGTCAGGAAATAGGGTTATTTATTTATTTCTTCAGGACTGAAATTGATTCTGCACTTAAAAGGAGCCTCATTACTCTTATAACATAGGCCTTGGATAGCTATCATCATCATCATCATGTTTCCCCAGTGGCGTCATGGACAACCTTGGGGCGCGTTTGCTGGAATCAGGTACCCAACAGTCGCAAGAAATCAGTCTTCGCCATCTATGAAGACTCGATTTCATTACCTATTTACTCAGTAGCAATATCTATCGGGAGCACCACTTTAATGCAGTACCAAAATCTTTATACTACACTCTTATGCTGTGGCTTTGAGACAAGCATGTGATTAGGCTGTGGCCACAAGCTGCATGCTCACCGAACTCGACGGCATGCCAAGGTTGGTCTCGATGTACGTTTCGGTCTTGGGCTCGACAGCAAGTTCGGCTTCTAGGATCTTCTCCACGGGCATGTCCTCGTTGGCACTACTGCTTGACTCCACCTCATTCTCATTTCGATCCTTGGCTCGCTGGCGCTCCTCCTGAACGGCTGTATGCAAAAAAACTGGGTTCACTCAGTACTGCTGATTACAATGTCAACAATAGCACATACCCAACCAAAAAAATGACAAAAGTAGGCATTTCTAGAATTAACAAAAACCTGCTAATGGCAGGAGAGATTAAATTTTATTAACATAACCAAGTAGGATTACATTAGGCTTTAGGTAAGCATCTATAATGTGCAGGAGGTATGACAGTGTAGCTATAAAGTTCTGATCCACAGCATTTAGTATCACATTAGAATCTTTAAAAACACTCATTACAAAGAGACGAGAGCATTACTATCAAAAACATCTCGGTGGGGAGATCAGAAAAAAATATTTCATGGTGATCTAAACCCTAGGGTGTGTCATTAGAGACACGGCTCCATGCTAATACCGCTGATCCTAAGGTTGGGGGTTTGAGTCCCACTCTCCACAGGGTTGTCATTCGCCCCCCCAGTGCAGCTAACTGGGTTATCAAAGGCTGGCTATGTCCCATGTCTCTCACTGTCTATGGTGAGAGGCATGTAAACGAATCATTGCTGTCTTTCGCAAAGAGTGGGTTGCAAAGCCATCAACGTGTTTCTGCCCCTTGCTAAAGAATTGTGTCAGGAAGGGCATCTGATGTAAACACCTATGCCAAATCAAATATGCGATGATTCGGTGTGGCGACCCCTGAAAAAGGGAATGGCCGAAAGGAAAAGAAGAAGACTTAGAGCAATGCTCTATCATGTGCCGGACTCTGCGTCCCTCTGTCACTTTTTGTCCCCATCACGATGTCCAGCCAGTGTGACCACATGACCTAAACACTCTGTGATGACACCAGAGAGGGGTGACAAAAGTCCATGTGCTTCCAACATCTATTTGTGGGCTATCCAACGTAATAGGATAGACCTCTTAGAGCCGTAATCTGTGTCATTATGACATCACCTCATCACGTACTCAGACGCCTACACACTGTGATGCCACAGGAGCTGGAGCTAAGATAAATTGGGCATACTCCTCCCCCCTTTGTTAAGAACCACGGCTTATGTGTAGAGAAAGACCCAACACACTACACGTGTGCAGTTAAATGCTTTCTAATGAGGCCCCCCCCATGCGTTGCTTGGAGTGACTCATCGTGAACTGCATGTATTGCTTTCATCAAACTAACCAATTCAGTGTTGCTTGACCACACCTTGTCGAATGTATAAACCCCATGAATGTTTGTAATAAACCAGAGAACTGCTGGAAAATCTTGAGTCTGCTTGAGCAATTCTGTCCCAGACCCCGTGAGGTAATCTCTGAGCGGGCGGGCAGTGAGTGTGGGGTGGGGGGTGTTCTCTAATCACTGATCTCGTCCCTAGATATTCCGTGTATGCTTAGCGTTAATAAGATAACCGAACGGCTTCCGATTCACACTTTCATGAACGTGTCAACAGACTGACAAAATAAGTCAGACTGGAGTGTTTTGTTTGTAGCGAGACCACAGAGTTTAGTTTAATGGATCGGGCATTTCATGATCTCGAGAAGACCAGTAGAAAGTGGTTAGAGTGCTGAGCAGACACCCTGTCTAACCACAGCCAAGGCAGAACTAACCACACTTCAGGCCTCGAACTGTTTCCGGGAATGCCTTTCTCCCTTTCTTGTTTCTGCATGTGTGGTACTTTGTTCATCCAAAACCCTTCTCCTGATTCTCGCCCCCATTCAGCACATATGTGGAAACCCACACATGCCACACACATTCTAGCTTTCCTTTCATCCCGTGCTGTTTCCTCACCGCTGAATCACAGTAGTGGCTTGCTTGTACGGGTCCTTGGGGCAGGAGGAAAAGGGGGGCCCCACTTTACAGAAACTGCTGTCTGCTTTTGGAGGTCAGCCCAAGGGTAGAATACTTCACATGGAGTCAATGAGAGGTGAGGCGGCCTGAAATCACGTTAGCTTTATTTCCTTCTGAGAAGGAGGAGGGCATAAATTCATTTAATCCTGTTTTCCTGCAGTTTCACTCACCCCCTTTTCCTGGTTGGCTTGGCCCTGCTCTTGTCCTGCCTCGGGCTGAAAGGGGGGATGGACTTTTGGGCTCTTTGAGCAAACCCAATGGGAGAAGGGGTGCACTAGGGTCAAGGAAGACCCACTATGCATATGCATTTCTCACGTCCTTTGCTGCAGTGTACTCGAGGTCTCGTAGATAGTGAATGGGATCTAATGTAAAGTAGGTTCACTTACAAGAACTCCAAGCTTCCAGCTATCTCTGTAATCGATATGTTACCGATCTAATGTGTCACCTTCAGCTTGCTCCAGTTTGCCAGAAAGGTTTCACTAGATGTCCATACCAGCTAAAAAAAAAAAAGCCATTGAGTAAACCTGCATGAAATTCATCCCAAACATAACTGTTTTGTCAGCAGTGTACTTGCATTGACAAAGCTATGATATATTGACTTCATTGTCAGAACAGGAGAACAGCTCTTGGCTCAGAACCCGATACTCTCCTGTCAGGAGGCATTACCCAAAAGGATCAAGTAAAGCTTTTGGAAGTAAACCCAGTGCTGACAGTCTTCCATCTCGCTCTCGCGAGAATTAGAGTGACTAGCATACTAAAAGTGCTAATGTTCTACATAAGGGTGAACGCAGTTCTTTCTGTTTGTCCCCTCCCATGCACTCAGCATGCTGCGATCCCGTTTTCCTACATGCCTTGGGATTGGATTTTGACAGGCCAGAGAATAAAGACTGGTTTAAGCAGAAAAGCCAATTAAAACAAGTTTCTCCAATCTTCTATAGAGAAATACGTCAAAACAGCAGTAGTGATCTTGTAGTAAATCTTGTAATGATAATGGTGCTCAGGAGTTAAGGTTCTGGGTTACTGAGCTGCCAATCCAAGCTGCCATTGGGCCATTGTGCAAAGCCAAGCCTCGATGTTTCAGTTGTATACGTGAGATAAAAAAAAAGAAAAAAGAAATTGCTCAGGGATAAGGGTGTAATACCATACCAACCACTTCACTGAAGTCTGTTAGCTTCCAACCCTATTACTCTGTGTCTTAAAGCATGGGAGTCTCACCAAGATGGCTGCCATCTGGCTTTAAAACTCAAACCCGAATGCATGATCCAATCTTTTTAAGCTCAGTGGACATGTGGCATATTTTTATTAGGGGTGTAAACTAAAAACACTAAACAAAAAATCTCTCGTTATACAAACCAGCAACTATGATTACGGCTTTCTACGTGGTTCCCATCGCACTGGCTGCAGCATACAGGTAAAGCCTGGATACGTCTAAGCTTTCTATCAGAGCTTAAAATGGATAGGCGTTATGTTTCTGTCCTCTCTGTAATCTGCTGTACCTTCTCTCTTCATGCCCATGGCCAGGCATTTCTGATAGCGACAGTACTGGCAGCGGTTCCGCTGGCGCTTGTCGATCACACAGTCCTTGTTGTCTCTGCAGGTGTAGGTCAGGTCCTTCCGTACTGTTCTCTTAAAGAATCCCTTGCAGCCCTCACAGCTGTAGACGCCGTAGTGTTTACCTGAAGACATCACATTTGCATCAGAACAGACAAGACGCATGTTTACAACGTGCTCTACTTACAAATTAGAAGGCAAGTCCTAATTTTCGACTACGTAGCAATTAATTAATGGGATGCTGTGTATGATTACCAGAGGAGCGATCTCCACAAATGGCACAGATGTGTTTGGTGAGAGATAGAGGAGTCCCTGATGACTGCGCTGGCACCTTCATCATGCCGTTTATACCCACCGGAGGCTTGATGTCCTCTGAGCTGCTGACGGAGTTCATCGGCGAGTTCAACTGTAACATATATACGAACAAAACAAACCTGTTTAGATACTCTCTTACAAAGCATTTTCTTAAAAAGGGCTCTTTGGACAACATGGCCTCTTTCAAAAGTTCTGCATTGGAAGTGAAACCCTTGAGGCTTGGCAAAATACGTCCTGGGTTCAAATCCCTTGCGCGGTTTAGAGTTTCTGTGTTCTCTCCATGCTTGCATGGGTTTCCTCCGAATACTTTAGTTTCCTCCTACAGTCCATAAGACATGCACATTAGGCTAACCGGACATTCTTGATTGCCTGTTGTGTAAATGTGAGTGGTTGTGTGGTGATGCGGTGGCGATCTGTTCAAGGTCTTGCCTGCCTTTTGCCTGATATCAGCTCCTCATGACCTGTGACTCTTGAGATTCAGTGATAGGCTGAAGAACCTTTAAGGGTGCTAGATCTAATCATATTTTTAAGAGTATAGATATACTGATCCCAAGGTCCGGGGTCCAAGCCCCACTATCAAAGGATTGTCACTGCTGTCCCCGCAGTGCAGCTAATTGGTTTACCAGAGGCCAGCCATGACTCAGACCGTCTGTGGTGGGAGGCTATAGAAGAACCATTGCTGACTTTCATCAAGACTAGGCTGCATAGCCGTCAGTGTGCTGCTGCCCCTGCGATGGCCTGTCGAGCCATCCAGAGTGTACTCTGCCCTCGCCCAGAGTCGGCAGAGATGGGCTGAGATAAGTGTTTCAGAAAATTACTCAATATTCAAGAGCCTCAAAATAATATTTAACTACACAAGTCTGCTAATGTTAGACTCTGGGTCTAGGTCGACTGTGGGTCAGCTAGCTGACTGGGCAAAGGCAGTATAACACCCCGAACAGCTCGCCAGATAATCACAGAGCCAACACACACACGCCAACAGAACGTTAGCCTAATGTGTGTTTGAAATGCGCAGAGTACCTAGAGGAAACCCCGCAAACAAAGGGAGGTCCTGCAAACTCCAGGATCGGACCCAGGACCTCCTTGCTGTGAAGCAGCTGTGGTAACCACTATGCCACTGTGCTGCCCAAGTCCATAATCAATATAAATGAAACATGTTCTTCTTAACAAAGCACGGACTCATCAACACCATCGTAGTCCATTATTTAGTCCTCCGGCAAAAACTGCACGTGATATGATGTCACAGACAACGAAAGGACACATTCAAACAAATTCTAGTTCTAGCTACCTGCATATAAAGCTAAAATAAAGCTGCTTTTTATTTCCCCCGCCATCCAACGCGTGATGAAACAATGCGGCCTGTGAATGTTTGGCCTCTGATTGAGTTTGGAAGAGACACATGGAGAGCCTCATGTGATTAAAGCAGATGCGGTTGCTACGGGCCCATGCTTTCAGGCTCACATGCCTCACTTCCATCATCTCCATTCTCTCTTTTTCTCTTTCACCGTCTTTCTAGGGAAGCAGTCATTGCAGGAAGTGTCCCGAGCCTCATTTATTCTCATTCAACGCTGCCAGTGCAAATAATCTATGCTAGGATAGCTGCAATAAAATATTGAACAGGACAGTGGAATAAAGACAGGCTTGTGTTTCTTTTTTCTTGCGAAAATACACTCGTGCCAAAAATGTGCTGGGGTGAACTCATCCAGACACAGAGGGAGATTTGTTCATACATGAATATCCTGAAATGAGGCCTACGGCGTTCCGCATGGATTTACAACAGCGAGCGAGGGAGGTCTACGCTACAATCAACAGTGATTCATCATCTTCCAATCACTGATCATCACCACCTAAACATGTCCAGCACTCACGGTGCATTAATAATCTCTCCCTCGCCTTTTCTTGCCCTTCTCCAAGATTTATTCCAAAACAAAAATGACATTATAGAGTGATGTGAATATAACAACTAACAGGGATACTGGTGTCCAAAATCCACAGCAGAAAACAAACAAAATATTTATTAATTCATTTGCTGAGCCACTAACTCCCAACAGGGACGCAGGAAGAATGGAGCCTCTCTCATCCGACTCTGGGCAAGAGCAGTCCATTGCAAGACCAACACACACTCACACCTAAAAGCAATTTGTATCAGCCAATCAGCATGAAGGGAAAAGTGTACAAGACGGTGATGAGGCCAGCGATGTTGTATGGTTTAGAGACAGTGGCCCTGGGGAAAAGACAGGAGTCAGAGTTGGAGGTAGCAGAGATGAAAATGTTGAGGTTCTCTTTGGGAGTAACGAGGATGGATAGGATCAGAAATGAGTACATCAGAGGGACAACACATGTTAGATGTTTTGGAGACAAAGTCAGAGAGGCTAGATTGAGATGGTTTGGACATGTACAGAGGAGGGATAGTGAGTATATTGGTCGTAGGATGCTGAGGTTGGAACTACCAGGCAAAAGGCCCAGAGGAAGACCAAAGAGAAGATTTATGGATGCGGTGAAGGCGGACATGAAGGTCGTTGGAGTAAGAGTAGAAGATGCAGAGGATAGGGAGAGATGGAGGCAGATCATTTGCTGTGGCGACCCCTGAAGGGAACAGCCGAAAGGAAAAGAAGAAGAAAGAAGAAGAATCAGCATCATGGGCATGTCGGAGTGTGGGAAGAAACCAGAGTACCCAGAGGAAACTCACACAAACAGGGGGAGAACATCTAAGCTCCACATAGAAATGGCCTTGCCGAACCTGCGACTCAAACCCAGGACCTCCTTGCTGTGAGGTAAACAAGCTAGCCACAACACCCCTAAAAAATTAGTAAAAATAAAATAAAATATTTTGTACTATTTATGATCTTAGAATCTAATGACTGCTATTTTTTTAAATTTCACACTAAGCCCACGTTCTACAGTAAAAGTTTTACCATTAGTTTTAAGTTATACCCGGTGCCCGGGACTCTTATTTGTTGAAGCCCTGTCTGGTTTTGTAGAATGTCTCATGTGTGAATGTCCTCTGGCCATCTAACACAACACAGCAGTTTCTATCGATGACGTCAACACGTAGGTCAAGCCTTCACTGAGAAGTGACGGTGGTCTTTTCTTGCTTAATGGGGTCTAGATGTCTTGCCATTCTTGCTATCAGCACCTTCACAGCTTACACACTGTTAAATACACATCCTCGTAAAGTATTTATAATCAGAAAGACTGCTGTCAAACATGGCGTTAAAAAAAAGAAAAAAAAAGTTTTTTTCAAAGTAACACAAAGCACTTCTGACCAATCAGGCTACAAGTCAGGGATAAACATTCATTCATTCATTCATTTTCTGAACCGCTTAATCCTAATTACAGTCACGGGGAGGCTGGTGCTGATCTCAGCCGACTCCAGGTGAGAGCAGGGTACACCTTGGACAGCTCGCAAGGCCATTGCAAGGCCAACATTCACAAAACCATTCATTCTTGCACTCACACCTCGGGGCAATTTGGAACAGCCAATTAACCTACTGGACATGTTTTTAGAGTGTGGGAGGAAACCGCAGTACTGGGAGAAACCTACGCAAACACGGGGAGAACATGCAAACCACACATTAATGGCCGAGCTAGGAATCAAACCCAGAACTTTCTTGCTGTGTGGCAGACATGCTAACACCTGCACCACCGTGCCATAGGGGAAAACAAGTAAAGCAACTATGTAGGACAGACTGTTTGGGGATGGGGGATGGGGGGGGGGGGTTCATGTCATTGTAGTGATTAGTACAGTATGTCTGCCTCACACCAAAAAAAACAAACAAACAAAAAAAAGGTCCTGGGTTTGATTCCCATGCTCAGGAGTTTCTGTGTGCGGTTTGTATCCTCTCCCCAGTGCTCGTGGGGGTTTCCTCCAGGTACTGGATCGCCCTTAGGTGAGTGTGAATGGGTGTAGCCCGCCCTCGCTCAGAGTCGGCTGAGTGTTTCAGCAAAAATACTTCAAAACACATTTTGTTTGAGATTAGCACATCTGCCCTACAGCAAGAAGGTACTGGGTTCGAGCATCTCTATGTGGGGTTTGCATGTTTCCCCCCATGGCTGTATGAGTTTCCTCCATGTACTCTGGTTTCCTTCAATAGTCCAAAGACATGAGGCTAAGTGACTGTTCCAAATTACCCCTAGGTGTGAGTGTATATATGAATGGTTGTGTGTGTCAGAGCTGCGATGGTCTGGTGAGCTTTTCAGGGTGTACTGTGCATGCCAGGTGAGACAGGCTCTAATGCCTATTGGCATTAAGTGGTTTGGCAAATGAGTGACAGTAATTTTTATTTATATTTCTAGTGGTCATCTTTAATCATTCAGGTCTGCTTTGTGTAGGCCTTGACCCGGCACCCTTCATTAGAATAAACAAGATAAATTAATACCGTACGTTGCAAATATACCGGCATAAATAAGAAATGTTTAAAAAGGGGGAAATAATCATATTTAATAAATTATTATTTTATAATGCTCTCAGTATCCAGGAAGTAATTCAAGTTAATGCTAGCAATAATATTTGCCTGCTGCCAGTCAGAAAAGGCTTTCAACACTTATCCTGGAAATATATAGTTATATTCTGTATATATTAAAAAAACACCATTAAGTATAACAATAAAGACCCCCAACTCCCCATAAACGCTGTAAAATACTGATGTTTATCACTGATGCTTTGGTGCTGTTTTACAGCCAGTGCTTTAAAGGCTCTTGGGAAGATTGACGACCACAAAGTACCAGGATATTTTAGTCCCAGACCTCGCTAGCCAAAAGTCTCGGCCACACAACTATCTCGCTACAAGAGAATGAACGAGAAACAGATTCAAATCAGCACAGGATTGTCTGTGGGACATTCTGTAATATCAGTCTCCGTCTCCTGAGCTCTGATCTGAAGACAAGCCTGAGAAAATAAACGAGTTTTTAAAAAATGCTGAGCATGGAGGAAAAGCCTTCCACAAGTGTCTCCACAAACTTGTTAGATATTCCTCCTCTGTTTAAAGATGCTTCAACAAATCCCAGTGCAATAAATGTGATAGAGAGCATCTGCTTTTTTATGACACATCTTATTTAAATACTTACTTGATTCTGATCGGTCCATCACAGTATTCAGCCATCTTGTATTTAAATATCGAGCTGAATGTCAGAGTTCTGCTTTTAATAATATTTTTCTAAGTAGCTACATCATCATCATCATCATCATCATCATCATCATCATCATCATCATCACATTTAGCGTATAAAACCAACTCACTCAACCATTCACACACCCCCATGCCTCAGGGAAATTTTTAACAGCCAATTATTCTGATGTGCATGTCTCTGTACTGTAGGAAGAAACCGAAGTACCTGAAGGAATCCCACGCAAGCAAGAACTTGCAGACTCCACACAGAAACCCGTAAAATGGTCTTGACAAACCTGGGACTCGAACCCAGGTCTTTCTTGCTGCAAAGTGCTCTTCAGTACACCACTATGTCGCACCCTGACCAATCAGATTCAAGCATTTCAAAACTGCACTCGCAGAATTGCATAAATTGATTTAATTTACAGATAATTTATGAACATTTTCACTAGTTACTCAAGTCTTATAGAAAGATCACGAGGCTACAAATTCCCACCATGACCTCAATATGAAAGAATTACATCAACACAACACACATTCCTTCTTTAACACCAACACACTTACTCAGCAAACAGGTTCCTCTCGATCATATCTACAGCCCAATAATAATAAATCAATTACTACTATGAATAAACATGTATTCAATACAGATATACAGTGGTACCTCAACTTACGTAAGACCCAACAAACGAAAAATCCAGGTTACGAAACGCATTTACCTAAAATTTCCGTCTCTGGATATGAAACAAATTCACATTACGAAACGCGCCATCTCAAAAATTCAAACAATGCGCGAGTTGCTCTCCCAACATCCTGCCCTGCTGGCCTCCCATTGGCTAGGAGGGAACTGCCTCTCCATAATACCCATGACGCAGCTCCCTCCCATTGGCTATTATGGAGCTGTATCTACATAATACCCATGATGCTTTTCATGTGCCTTCAACCCATTGTTCGTCACGGAGTTCTAAAACACATAAAGGACAGAGTTACTGTTGTTTCGTGAGTTTTTCGAGTGTGCTAATTGCAACTTTATTTTTTGGCTCAGGCTTTTAACCTTGCATAAACATTTGTAAGATTATAACTCTGCTAAGAAGACATGGTCAACACACACACGCACGCGCGCACACACGCACGCACACACACACACACACACACACACACACACACACACACACACACACACACACACACACACACACACATTTATGTGATTCCCGGTGAAAGTGATTCCTGGTGCAGGTGAAAAGAAGAAGCGGGCTCATGGCATGCGGTTGAGTGATATCGCAAAGGAATATGGCCAAACCTGTCTACCATCGGTACGATATTAAAGCAGAAGGAAGCCTTAAAAGGTATACTTTTATCATTTTTTAAAGGGTTTAGGGGTAGTATTGGGGGCCTTGGAACAAATCAGGCCTTTTACATGTAAAATGCAGCTCAACTTACGAAAAAAATCAGGTTACGAAACCACTTCTGGAACGGATTAATTTTGCAAGGTGAGGTATCACTGTAAACTCGAGGTGTTACAAGTCTTGGCGTTATGTTCACTGAGAAATATTTCAAAATGTGACGCTAATTTAACGCAGCTTACAATTTAGGGCACATCAAGAGTGCCAAAATTTATGTTAGTGCCATAACAATACCTCAGTACTACGTAATTATATTTACAGATATCACACACACACACACACACACACACACACACACACACACACACACACACACACACACACAGAGTGCACTTTTACATTTCTCATGACTAAAGAGGTGCCACACACACTTGACTAAATAATGACACTGGAGCTTACATGCACGACAATGTGAGCGCCTATACAAAACATCTATACTAGACACACACTAACACACACACACACACACACACACACACACACAAGGCTGTATTAACACCATCACGGGCTGTGCATCTATCGTTCACATGGACGCAACAGCTTGAAACCAGACATGGGCTACATTTCATTTATCACTTTAGAAGCAGCTATTAACCTTGATTAAAAATATTTTAAAAAGAGGCTAGTTAAGTCGATGCTAACTGAAACACCAAGCTCCTGTACACTGCTGAAAGAAAGACATTAGCACACACAGAATGGGAGAGCTGTGATAAATCACGAGAGCGCTGCTTTGTTTTAAACAGACCGTCGATGAAAGAAAGCACTTCCCCTTTATGATGAGGTTCTGCCTTGTGAAATGGATTCTATTAAACACACAGACAGACACACACACACACACACACACACACACACATACACACACAAAGTTTTTACACACCTGCCGCTAACTGTGCTTCCATGAAGACTTTCTCCGTCCTGCCCAAATTCTGGCCTCCTGTTTCTCTTCAGCCTATTTTCGGTGTACTTGCAACTCTATCTGCTTGGACTTAGTCTCTGTGGTGGGGCAGCAGGATTAAAGGGGCTCAATTCTGTAGCTGCAAATAGATTAATCTGCCCCTTTGCTCCTATACAAGAACATTTACTTTTGGTTTCTGGGTGTAGGATATATTGCTAAAATGCCCCTCACCACACACACACACACACACACACACACACACACACACACACACACACACACACACACACACACACACACACATCATTTCTACAACTAAAATTCCAAAATAAAACTTCTTTCATGTTGGACACCGCAACATTACACTGCTGATAAACCACCCACTGTTCCCTTCTTTACCAGTTAGTAGTCGTTCAGCCTGATAGGGGTCAAGGGTCAGCTGCTTAGTAATGACAGCAGGAGAACAGAGTATGACCTCACACAATGCACAAGAGCCCACTGAGCCTGTGCATTACTTAAAGATTACTTTTAGTTTTTCTTCTTCATCTTTTTTTTAAAGAACTTGAGTATAACTCATGATATGACTCGCCGTAAGCTACTGCCACCCATACAAAACAGAAACCACTAACACGCATTGAGTAAGAAGAAAGAGAAAAAACGGCTCTTGCAGGTTTGTCAAGTTAAATATGGATGTTCAAAATTACAGTACAGTTACAGTAGTGTGGATGTTGTTGCCCTGGCAACATGTTGCCATAAAATAAATCATGGGAGAAAAAGCAAATATAAAAATGGAGAAAGAGAAGATGGAAAGAAAAGAATAAAAAAAGCAATCAAGCCACGTGGGAGGAAAAATAAAGACAAATGCAAAAAAAAAGGAAAAAGAAAGGAAGGAAGGATAAAAGGAAAAAGAAACATTTCATGTCAAACAAAAAAGTAAGACAAAGAAATAATGACAGAAAACAAAAAAGCAATAATGAATAAAAGAAATGACAGAAAGAAAGATATCATACCACAAAGAAAAAGGAAGGAAAGTCAGAATGTGATAAAGGATTAAAGACAGAAATAAAACAGAGAAAGAATGGTAGAATCATACCACAAAGAAAAGAAAAGAAAATCTTAAAAGGAAGAGGAAGAAAAACAGAGAAAAGAAAGTAAACAAAATCATTAAATGATGTGGAAAAAGAGAGACAAAAAGCAAACAGAAAAAGCAAGAAAGAAAAAACCATGCCACTAAAAAATAAATCTAAAAAGTCATGGTGTGAACAAGGAAGGAGAGAAAGCAAAAAAAGTAAAGAAAATGAAAAAAGTAAAGAAAATGAAAGGAAGGAAGCTATCAGGCCATACAGATTGTGCAAAAATGAAAAAGCAAAAAACAGAAAAATTAAAAGATGGATAATAGAAAGAAAAGAATAAAAAAGGGGGAATGATTAGAAAGAAAGAAATATATCATGTAAGAAGAAAGATTGGAGACTAAAACATAAAATACTGAAAAAAGAAAGGAGAAGACGAAAAAAAGAGAGATATTAAATACGACACAGCGCTAAGGTCTTAAGAGGACTCGAGTCTGTGATGCGCTCATTGATATTCTCGGAAACATGTCTCTCTCGCTGCTGATAGCTGGCTGAAAGTCTGTGGAGTGTTCACTCGAGGCGCTAAATCTCCTGATCTCTGTTAAAGAGCTGACTCTGTGCCATGTCCACGCAGGACCCGCAAACTACTTGGCCCTGTATATCACTGTTCCATTTTCTCATCTGGCATAAACGGACAGAGCGGGAGAAGGTACCATGTGTTTCATCTGAATCAGGTTGTGAAGATGAAACGTTTGGATGCTGCATCCACACAACAATCCTGAGACCTCTAAGCACCTTAGAGAAGGCTGAAGATTCAGAGCTGGGGCTTTAACGGAGCTTATCCTGTCTTACTGATCCAGAGAACAGACTTTCCTCAAAAGGACACTTCAAAGGCTACTTCATATGCTGAAGCTGAAAGTCCTGAACGCACTCGCTGATACACTGGAGCTCGTCTCACATCTTGAGAAACAGAAATGAATTGCATTGCAAACAGAATTCAGTTGAACGGCATGACGCCATGATGTCATCACATGTCATTACACAAAGAGTAAAGAACATCACATAGAAATGGTGTCAACTCCCGAACACACACACACACACACACACACACACACACACACACACACACACACACCTGGCAGGTCAGTGTTTAACCCCCCCTGGGCCTGATAACCCCTGGAGCTCGGCCATCTTGTTAATGGTGTATCTCGATGGGCTTGAGAACAAATTCTGCAAATAGTCTCCAAGTACTCATCGTGTTCACCAACCATTCACCGATCTCACTTTTGATCGCCAAGGAATTCAAAGTTTTGTTAACTCTTTGGGGAACATGTTACGCAACAGTCGCCAACTGTTCTCTGAACAGTCACAGAAATTCTTTGCGGTCATCAGCTATTCTTCAATCATTCACCTTCCTCAGGAATATGGCAACTTGTCAAAGAATACTTGGCAAGTTGATTGCAAACTCTGTGTTGTTGGCGAATATCTATGGTCACATGTCTATCACATGACCATCACGCAAGATAAAGGTGACCCAGTGAGTTTTGGCAGACTGTCCATGAACAATTGGTACATTCGCCAAAATGACCCTGACCGGGCACAGGGACTCACCAACTGATAACTGTTTATCAATGAGTGTCACCAAGAAGTAGTCAACAAATCACCAATTACATTTACAGTAGATGCCCTGAGAATCCTGAGTGACCCTGACCATCTCAAGGGCTAAACAGTGAGAGCTTGGTGGTGTTGGGGTTTAAACTCCAGACCTATGGATCAGTAACCCAGAGTCTTAATCAATGAGCCACCACTGCTAACTTAGTATCTCACTGACTGATGTATGCTAATAGTCAAAGTCATCAACAAAGTGACGAACCACTAGTCACAAAGTGTTATAGAAACTATAAAATGTCATCTACTCCAACAATGTGGTCATCCAGTACCTGACACTACACACTCCCTCAGCCTCATATTTCAGTTTGTTTGGATTTGGGGGCTAGTGATACACTCCAACAAGATGGTGCTCCAAGGAGGTCTTTCACTGGAACAGTATTTCATCTTCCAGCAGTGTACAGGAGATTCCTTATCCAGTATGCAAGTTCATTATCAAATTCTTAATACAGACGCTCCTCGCTTTACGTTCAATCGTTTTACGTATTTTTCGATTTTACGTTAAAAAAAAAAGGCCAATTTTGAGTTTCGCATGCTCTCTGTAGTACGCTGACGTAATACGCTACTTATGCATGACGCTGCGTCCATTGTTTACAAACGACAGACTGAACATGCCCTGCTTCTTCCCAGTTCACTGCGTGTTACAGTTGTGTTAAGACGTCGTCGCTGTGATCTTTGTGTTTACACTGTTTTACGGACTTTTGTTACCCTAGGCAAATATGGTTGGTCAGAAATGTAAGCCTACTAGTGATAGTGGTAATCAGAAAAAGGCGGCAAGCCATCTCGTTAGAAACGAAGATGGCTATTATCAAGAAAATTGATGCTGGTGAAAAACATGCGACTGTTGCACGTTTCTTCCAAATGTCTCCGTCGACCATCGGAACCATTTACAAGCAGAAAGATCGCATCATAGAGAATGTTAAAGGTTATATTTGATACTGTATTTTATATTTGATGAGTGAATTTGATTAAAATGTATCTATTTGAAATTATTTTGCTTGAATTTAATTTATTTGAAATTAATGTTGATATTATTTGATATATTTGATATTATTTTACAATGTTATGTTTATAATAATTGATTTAGGGGTGTTTTATGAGATACGGTAATGGTATTTGTGGATGTATAGTACAGTATGAATGTCAACGTCACTGGAACATACAGAAACAACTTATGTTTTTTTTTTTACATAAGTCAGGGAGTGTCTGTAAATCAAAGCATATTTTGGTGGTACAGGGATAAACTAAACCTGCTTAATGGTGAGAAAACTACTACCAAAAGTTGTGCGTCTATAGTGATGTGATGCAGTTCTGTTAGAAAACCGCCATCTATGTTTTTTTCTACCCGACTTTGTGGTGCTAAGCTATATTGTAAGTCCATAGCTTGTCCCTTGATGCCAGTCTTGTTACCTCATTAACAAACTTGTGCTTTTCAAAGAAAAGTAAATGCTCACTTGGGAGAATTCATGTCCCGGCAGGAGGACAATACGTCTGTTTTTACACGCCTGCTATCAAAACAGGGTTTAATTTCTGGCACAAAGACAAAGCTAGCTGATGGTTCTCCATTCACGCCTAAAGTCATTGCCTCACTCCAGAGCCTCACTTCAATTAGTGGAGAAAAAAAAAAAGACATGCTGAGCCATGTCTGATAGTTACCAAATAGAAATTGTAATTATTTTTAAAAATCTGATTGGTCAGCAGCTCTGTTAGACAAATCCCAGCTTTATATTTATGCACTCATTCTCATATACAGTATTACTGTTTCTATAGCAACTGCTCTCAAACTCAAAAGAATTATACCTTTCGTGGCACTCAAGACTAATAAGGAACTATTTCTAACTTGCCACTTAACAACATAATAAACACTCGTGGTGCACTTACAGCATGTGAGATACTTTTGCAATGGAACATGGATAATGTCACAAATAGGCCGTTCTGGGCACTGGTTTGCTTATCAATGGGCTAATCTTATATGTTCTATACAGTGCTGTCGTGGGGATACACACTGTTACATGCCGTGTACCCACTTGTTTTAGTGGCTGAGTTGTGTGTACTGACTTAATTTGGTCTACTTTATAGTTAATCAACGTAAATTTCCGCGACTGTGTAAATAAAAGCGGAGATGAAGTGATAAATAGTTTCAAAGCCAAAGGTTATTTTAGTAAATCTATTCATAAACATGATTCTACAAACACCACGAATCAGCCTTATAGTATTATACCTCTGATTTGATACTGTTAGCTGAGCTCAAGATTTGTGTCCAATGAACTTCCGGCTTTCATTCTTCATGCACGGGTTCACTCGTGTAAAAAGCGCAGAAAGCTTGCAAGCCGAGTCCAACAAAGTCCCCGGTAAGTAAGGCTAAGCTAGCCTGTGTTTATATTTGGTTCACACAGTCACACCCGATGACAGACCTACATCCCAGAAAACTGTTATTTTAAGATTAAACAAGCATTTCTGCAGTCAGTTTATGGCCTGTTTGTCCTCGTTGATAGGTCTTACTTTTTGGTAATAACTAAATGGTTAATCCAAGCTAACATTTGAAACATATTATAAACTTTAGATCTATTATAAACTTTTCTATCTTAAAAGATGTTATGCCTGTACATACTGAATAAGTACTTTCTTGAATATCTTCATTTAATAAGTCACCATTAGTTATTGAATGCATGAATAATTATAATTAACACTAACAACACTTCTTTATAATTACATAATGTATATGGAACACTGGAAATGGCCTAATGTCTTGCAGTGTATATATAATATATTGTCATTTGTGGTTTGCATACTGTATTTCTAATACATGTACCAAGTAACTTGTCTGTGTTTTTATGCCATTTTTGATAATTGTTAGATAAAATACATATATAACACTCATTATAGCTTTCAGCACCAACATTTTAACATGTTTTAAAATGTTTATATTTAAATGATAATGAACATACAGTATTATTTACTAATTTCTTTGTTTTATTTTTTCTTATTAAAGATATAATTGTCAAGTTCTGTACATTTTATAATAGCTGAGACTAACTGAGACTAACTGCTTTTAAAGTTGAAATGCTCAAAAATGCACCTCTCAGCCTTTCAAATTTCAAAATTTTCTGGGGGTACTAACTTATTTTTTGATCACTACAGAACTGGTTCTATAGTGACTAAATTAACAACAAAAAATTTGACCTCTCAGGGTCAGATCTAATGGCGATATTTGAAAGTTCATGTCTGGTTTCCCAGTGTTCCATGTCTATCGGCACTTGTTCTGAAGTTAGAAGTACTTTGTCGCCAAAACTTTGTGACTTTGCTCTGACCTTGACCTTGAAAAATAAAACCAGTTCTGGAAATCAGGTAGGGTGGTGATGCTACCAAGTGTGGTGAAAATCCATCCACATGTGTAGTTAGGAATTTGTTCACAAACAGAATCATTGAATTAAGGAAAATATCTATTTAGGTAAGGAGTCTGCACATGGCTGCATGGAAGAAGGGCTTTGCAGTTGCTCATCCATGACGAAAGAAAAAAAGAAAAAAAAAGAAAAAAAACAAGAAACATGGCTACCAAAATGTATTTTTTCCATAAATGGAAAAAAATATGATGTGTCATCCTTTCCTAGATAAAATATTGCATGTTGTAATATTGTACTCATCAAGTGGCATCACACTGTCCATTTATTATTACTTGGTTATTTTCCAATATTAATCAGTGAGATTTTTTGCATGGGTTATTCTGTGTAATCACTACAATATAATATGAACAATGAACGATTAAAAATTACTTTAAGGACAGAACTGAGGCTTACAGAAGGAGAAGTTAATGATGGCAGGTGCCATGGTAACTGTATCATAGCAAATTTATACAGAGTGTTATTTTGTACTTTATATAACCAACATATTCATCAGCTACTGTATGTATTGTAAAAACTTATCATCAAGCACAAGTGTGGGGATATTTCTTCACTCATGGACAAGAAGTGACATTGAACCAGCTATGTTTTAGCAAACTGGAAGAAAGTAAAAGTACCGAGAGGGGATTGTACTTGTATCCTTGGGTGAGCAGGACAAGAAAATAAACTCCACTCACATCAAGGTTCTGCTTGAAAACCAAGTGAGAGAGTTACTTTGCAGGTTCCGACAGCTATACTTAGGCAATTCGACACAAACTAAACTTTAAATCATATTAATTACCAACAATTACAAACAAAACAGTGTTAACGCCCTATTTAACATTCTGGACATTCCTTTATAGATTTATAGCCAAAGTCATCCATAACTCTCTGTATGTCTCCCTTCTAAATGTCCCCTACCAGCGTTGCTCCTAATTATAACACTTACAAATAAACTCCGCTACAAAAAAGGTTGACAATCAGCCAGCAGCTTTGCTTGGAGATGACCCAGGAGCCTGCCCCGTTCTATGGATCCCACGGGAGTACAGGAACCCCACAGCGAAATGAAAGAAGCGAGTCCACCTTTAGATTTGCTCCAGTGCTAACAGACATGGAACCCAAATGGCTGTACTGATTCAGAGATAAAAGCACATACAACTCCTTGCTCTGTCCTGCAGTGCCTTTCCCAAGATCTGAGCTCTGACCGCTTTACGATCCGTCCTTCTTGGCAGCAGACATGCATATTTTATAGTATACATTAGACAGAATTGTGCTGAAATGATTCCCTGTGCCTGCATATAGTGTTTGTGTTTCATTAAAAAAAAAAAAAAAAACTATCAATTGAAACATTGTTTTCTCTCCCCTCCAGGAAAATCTGTATTTTATAGAAGGAAAGTTATTGTTTTCGTAACTGCACACTGAGAACGGGTTTCGCTTTCGGGCAAGCACTCTCAGGAGTGTAGAGACGTATTGCCGTCTGCGACGGACCTGCGCAGCAGGCCACATGAAGCTATTTCATCTGTCAAAGAAATAGGAAACTTCTGGAGCAAAAACACTTGAGACTCTTTCGCTCTGTCTGTCTGTCTGTCAGTCTGTCTGTCTGTCTGTCTCGCTCTCTCTCGCTCTCTCGCTCTCAGATCACTTCTGAACTTGAAATTACAGCCATTACAATCACATCTCAGCCAAGGCTCAAGTCTGCACCAACTGTGTGTCCTGGTACTTTCAGACTCTCTGGAATGTAAACTTGATGCGTTCTCAAATCTGATTGGTTAAAAGGTGTTAATTAACCTTTGTTACAGCACCAAAAATTATGGAAATTACACCAGAAAAGAATCATCTTCAGGGCTTTTGCCAGGCAGCATCATTACACTTTATTCCTGACCTAATTACCTCTAAGAGCAATTTCCTACTACACCCTTTTTGGGTGCCCGTTTATAAAGAAATGAAAGAACTCATCAAACTAAACAGAACTAGTTAATTTTTGACCATTTGTCCTTTCCTTGCATATAGAACATTCACAGTCATTAACTCACATCATAGGCCCAGCGGGACCTCCAGTATATTACTCGCTCTTTATTCCCCTTTTTGACTGGCACTGCTAAGTCGAGGCTATCAAGAATTACCGCCGATGCCTGTTTTGTTCTGTTCTCTTCCATTCCTCTTGGTAAGCGATCGCCCCATGTGGGATTATGGCCCAGCACCAGAGCCATGCACTCCAATTTTTAAGTCCTAGCTAATGAATCATGAGGGTTTCATATACAGAGGGAGTTGCGGACGGTAATCAATCCCTGAAGGATTCAAACTAAATATGACTGTGAGGCAGTGGCAGGTTGTGCATTTCATTTCTTTTTTTTTTTTTCTACCACAGAACTAGTTTCAAATATAAAAGGATAACATTAGTTTTACACAAACCTTATTGGCCTTGAAAGCTTGAACACTGCACATATTTAGTAAGAGCATTATAAAATCCAGATAGAAACCTAACCAAAAATAACACATTGCTCGCCAGATGGAGGATTCACCTCATGACATCGAGTGAATCATGACCTGTAACTCAACAGTGCTGAAATCGTCAGGTTCATGCGATGAACAGTGCCATCTTGTATCATCAGGGGCTCTTTGGGTTGTCGCGATGAAGGAACCATTTTAAAATTGTATTTCTTTTTAGAAAAGATTTGAAATGTAAACATTCAACGAAATACTGAGGAATTAATTTCCTGAACATGAAGTTCTCATATGTTTGTATAGTATATACATATACTGTAAGAACTTTGGCTAGGATGACCATAGCCATCCTGATAGATTTTGGAGATGGTCTGTGGCAAATATGGGCAAAGGAAATATGATAATCAGAACAAGCCCTGCGTTCAAAATCACTCACTCATTCTAGATCTTATAAGAGGAATTATCGCACCTGACACCCCTGCGTCATTATTCCCAGGTGGTCTCTCATCCAAGTACTCACCAGGCCCAACCTTGCATAAATTCCAAATCAGACGCGATCACAAAGCTGTGGCCGGATGAACAAAACAACACACTTGAGTCAATCCAGTGTTTAGTTCATGGCAAATTTCAACAACACCCAACTTTCCAGGTATGGACGTCATGCCCTACTGGCTCTTAGGGTAGTTCCCCAGCTCTCAAGGATTCTGATGAGTGGACCCTAAGCACATTTGGCACCACGCTGGTTAATCCCCAAAAGGCATGCAGTTGACTACCTTCATCTTCTTCATGTCAAGCTTATTCAAGTTTGTCTAAATTTATGACTGCAACTATCCATATCCCATTAATATTGGTAGCTCACAGATTACAGTTTCAATCCTCTGTAGGTTGGTTGAGGTTTGCCTTTGAGGTACGTCCAAATCCATTACTTCTCCAAGTTGGTTACCATGCAAGATCATTGCTAATTACCTCATCTTTCTTTCTCCAACAATGACTTCTTTCTCCAATAACAGTTGAAGAAGAGGGAAGGGGAGAAGGCCATCATCTATCAAGAAGTAATTCTGACATTGCAAAACCAAGGCTTAATCATGTAATTTTAGTCTACCGCCAACATCCTTCAACTCCAGAGTACCATAACTTCTGTTAGTCTCTATCTTTAGCCTTTCATTTCATGTTATTCCCTTCATATCCGTTCCTTTCTTCAAATTCACCATCCGACAGAAACAAACCACAAACACTGCATTAATTACATACAGATTGATGATCGTCGCCAAGTTTCCTGCATGGTTGTTGACAATGAAAGGCTCTACTCTGACCCCAGCGTGTGTTTGAGAGCATGTGTGGGAATGATTAGACCCTTGTGTCGAGTGCAAAGCTCGACTCCTCAGTCAGCTCTGAAAGTCAACGGCATCCATCAGCTGTGCTGGGGCCCAACTTCAGCTATGAGACAGAATGGGTGGAAAATTATCTTTTTATGTCTCAGTGCAGCGATTAAGAGCTTCGCCGTTACCTCATTCGTGCACACAAAAATATGAGGACCAGGCTCGCTTTGGTTCACTCATGACTACATGGTTCATAAAAGACAAAAGAAGGGGAGGGAGGACAGGGGGGAAATCCCGACAGTCTGATCTTACCAAAGCTGTAACAGTGTTTCTCAGGCATCCTCTACACACAGCTCTATTGTACGCCCATTTAGGCCAAGTCACAATGCCGCTATCCAGTGAGTGTGAAGATCTGAGGTTTTACGAACGTCTTGTAGTCTGACATTTCCAATAGATGCACAAATGGTCCATGATGACATCACCATGACACATGAACACACTAATCATTTTGTGGTTACAACTCGTAAAATGTTTATGACGTTTCTGCGTTCACTTTGCAACTGTACAATGTTCATGTAGCTGATACTTTGCAAAGAGTAGCGACGCACTGCATATGCTAATCAGGGCAAGTTTTTTTTTCCTTTGTTAGTACACTCAGCACAGGATGCCATTCCATTCCACTACAGAGCACCATACACACATTCACATCATCATTTAACGTTTCCAGTCACACACTTCTAGGTGCTTAGTTAGAAGAATTATCCATTTTGTTTGTGTTTACACCCAATAGTTATGCTACAGTGAGACTCCTTCACTCAGTGCTGGTTGAGATAGGCTCCAACCTCCCCCAAAACCCTAACAGGATTAAGTGGTTCAGCAGAGTGAGTGAGGAAGTGAGTGAGTGAAATGTCCAATACCCGTATATCCAAATCCAACCAGCCAAAATGCAAAGAATCACCGCATGGGACAACAATACTCAACAAAACACCTCAAAATGAACGTCTTCTAAAACTCCCACAATGTTACACAAATCTCTGTGTGGCCACCTGATGAATTCAGAGCTCTTATAATGTTAATGGATGCATATGGTGCCTTAATGATGGTGAAAAAACTTGGAGACCAACAAAAGGTTCATTGTTTGGAATGCTACAGGTGGCAGCCCACCTGAGGATCAACGCTTCACTTCACATCACTACAAAGTGCCCGCATTGACAAAGAAAGACTGAAAGTGATTCTCAGGTGCAATGGATGATGATAAGGCTATAGCAGTCTGCAATATCCTTTGCCACAGCTGACAAAAAGCCCTCTTAAGTCTTAACACACATCCTTATTACACAGATACATTGTGCAGAATGAAGGCAGGTGCCAGATTTGAATGAACGAAACAGAGGCTGTACAGAGACGTCCAATGACAAATGCCTTGCTAACTGGGTCATTTGTTTGTATGGTTGTTACAGACTGGGTATGATACAGGCCAGGGCTCAGCAAAATAGATGACTTTGGGCATGACAAAAATAATACTTGCCTGTTTCTACGGTAACAGCAGGGTTGCTCTAAATAATCTATGTCTAGTAATCACAATCTACTTTAATTGATATAGAAAATATAGTTGCTGGTACTGTAAGGCCACTCATGTTTTATTTTCTGGTTGATGGATTTTTCAGCACAAATTTAGTGATGTCGAAGGAAATAAGAAAAAAAATAAGGCCACTAGATTTAAAATTTTATTATTTACAATTTTAAAAAAGTGTCGAAGGAAAAATAAAAAATAAAAATGTTATGTATGTAAATGTAACATTTATATAAATGTTTTGTTATTTTGTTGATATTAATAGCACAGGAAGGTTTTGTTACTTAAAATTTTTTCATGTATAATATCTGGTTGATGGAAATTGGACTACTGTTGGTCGAAGACGTCGAAGAAGGAGAGGCGGGAGGCGTGTCCATAGGCAGAGAGAGAAGAGGAAATGCGTGAGCCTCGGACTGAGAGTAGGGACTTTGAATGTTGGAACTATGCAAGGAAAAGCTAGGGAGCTGGCTGACATGATGCAGAGGAGAAAGGTGGACATACTGTGTGTTCAGGAGACAAGGTGGAAAGGTAGAAAGGCTAAAAGCTTAGGAGCAGGGTTTAAACTGTTTTATAATGGTGTGGATGGGAAGAGAAATGGAGTAGGAGTCATCTTGAAGGAGGGGTTTGTCAGGAATGTTCTAGAAGTGAAAAGAGTGTCAGACAGAGTGATGAGTCTCAAGTTAGAAATTGAAGGCGTGATGGTCAATGTTGTTAGTGCTTATGCCCCACAGGCAGGATGTAAGCTAGAAGAGAAGGAGAGATTCTGGAGTGAGTTAGATGAAGTGATGCAGAGTACCCCCAGAGGTGAAAGAGTGGTCATTGGAGCAGACTTCAATGGACATGTTGGTGCAGGCAACAGAGGGGACGAGGAAGTGATGGGCAGGTTTGTTATCCAGGACAGGAACACAGAAGGACAGATGTTGATCGATTTTGCAAAAAGGATGGAAATGGCTGTGGTGAATACTTTCTTCAAGAAGAAACAGAAGCATAGGGTGACTTATGAAAGCGGAGGTAAGAGCACACAGGTGGACTACATCTTGTGTAGGCGATGTAATTTGAAGGAAGTCAGTGACTGCAAAGTAGTAATGGGTGAGAGTGTTGCCAAACAGCATAGGATGGTGGTGTGCAGGATGACACTGATGGTGAGAAAGGTGAAAAAGGCAAAGGCAGAGCAGAAGACAAAGTGGTGGAAGCTGAAAAAGGAAGAGTGTCGTGTTGTCTTCAAGGAGGAGTTGAAACAGGCTTTGGGTAGTCAGGAAGTGCTTCCAGAGGACTGGACAACCACAGCCAATGTGATCAGGAGACCGGTAGGAGAGTACTTGGTGTGTCCTCTGGAAGGAAAGTAGATAAGGAAACTTGGTGGTGGAATGAGGAAGTGCAGGAGTGTGTACAAAAGAAGAGGTTAGCCAAGAAGAAGTGGGACATTGAGAGGACCGAAGAGAGTAAACAGGAGTACAGGGAGACACAGCGTAGGGCGAAGGTAGCGGTGTCAAAGGCCAAACAGAGGGCGTATGATGACTTGTATGATAGGTTGAATAGTAAGGAGGGAGAAAATGATCTATACAGGTTAGCACAGCAGAGAAATAGAGATGGGAAAGACGTGCAGCAAGTTAGAGTGATAAAGGACAGAGAGAGAAATGTATTGACTGATGACAGAAGTGTGCTGGGAAGATGGAAAGAGTACTTTGAAGAGCTGATGAATGAGGAAAATGAGAGAGAAAATGAGTAGAAGGGGTGACCGTTGAGGAGCAGGAAGTAGCAAAGATTAGTAAGGGAGAAGTGAGGAGGGCATTGAAGAGGATGAAGAATGGAAAGGCAGTTGGCCCTGATGACATACCAGTTGAGGTATGGAAGTGTCTAGGGGAGGTAGCAGTAGATTTTCTGACAAGAATATTCAACAAGGTCTTAGAAAGTGAGCAGATGCCAGAGGAATGGAGAAGTGTGCTTGTGCCCATTTTTAAGAACAAGGGCGATGTACAGAGTTGTGGCAACTACAGAGGGATAAAGTTGATGAGCCATACAATGAAGCTATGGGAAAGAATAGTGGAAGCAAGACTAAGGGCAGAGGTCAGCATTTGTGAACAACAGTTTGGTTTTATGCCCAGAAAGAGCACCACAGATGCAGTGTTTGCTTTGAGGATGTTAGTAGAGAAGTACAGAGAAGGTCAGAAGGAGCTGCATTGTGCCTTTGTGGATCTGGAGAAAGCATATGACAGGGTGCCGAGAGAAGAACTGTGGTATTGTATGAGGAAGTCTGGAGTGGCAGAGAAGTATGTTAGAGTGGTGCAGGACATGTATGATAGATGTAAGACAGTGGTGAGGTGTGCTGTCGGTGTGACAGAAGAGTTCAAGGTGGAGGTGGGACTGCATCAAGGGTCAGCTCTCAGCCCCTTCTTGTTTGCTATGGTGATGGACAGGCTAACAGATGAGGTTAGACAAGAATCTCCATGGACTATGATGTTTGCAGATGACATAGTGATCTGTAGTGAGAGCAGAGACCGAGTGGAGGAAAATCTAGAGAGGTGGAGGTATGCCCTGGAAAGGAGGGGATTGAAGGTTAGTCTTAGTAAGACAGAATACATGTGTGTGAACGACAAGGACCCAAGAGGAACTTTGAGGTTACAGGCGGCAGAGATAAAGAAGGTGGAGGATTTTAAGTACTTAGGCTCAACAATCCAGAGCAATGGAGAGTGTGGAAAAGAGGTGAAGAAGCGCGTGCAGGCAGGTTGGAATGGATGGAGAAAAGTGTCCGGTGTGATGTGTGATAGGACAGTATCGGCAAGAATGAAGGGAAAAGTGTACAAGACGGTGATGAGGCCAGCAATGTTGTATGGTTTAGAGACAGTGGCCCTGGGGAAAAGACAGGAGTCAGAGTTGGAGGTAGCAGAGATGAAAATGTTGAGGTTCTCTTTGGGAGTAACGAGGATGGATAGGATCAGGAATGAGTACATCAGAGGGACAGCACATGTTAGATGTTTTGGAGACAAAGTCAGAGAGGCTAGATTGAGATGGTTTGGACATGTACAGAGGAGGGATAGTGAGTATATTGGTCGTAGGATGCTGAGGTTGGAACTACCAGGCAAAAGGTCCAGAGGAAGACCAAAGAGAAGATTTATGGATGCGGTGAAGGCGGACATGAAGGTCGTTGGAGTAAGAGTAGAAGATGCAGAGGATAGGGAGAGATGGAGGCAGATCATTTGCTGTGGCGACCCCTGAAGGGAACAGCCGAAAGGAAAAGAAGAAGAATATCTGGTTGATGGCTCTAGAAGTGCTGGGAATATCATTAAATATAGTGTGCAAATGACATATGTCTCAATACAATCCTGCAAAGCATGCTGGGAGTCTCGACTATCGTCATGATACCTGATGCGAGAATTCATTTGGATATAAAGATGTAAGCGTGATCTCGAAGGGGAACACACAATTATACATAATATTTAAAGATTCAAGATTTTTATTTGCCATTTGTGCTTTTACACACACAAGAATTCTTGTGTGGTCATGCAAAGGGTCAAGTTAAAACAACTGGAAGGAAGGCTCAAATCAACAAAAACACATACTTCTATAAAATAAATACATAAAATTCTACAGTCTTATACATTAAGCCCTCTACTTACGAAATTAATCCGTTCCAGCGCCTTTTTCGTAACCTGGAGTTTTCGTAAATAGAGCTGCATTTTACATGTAAAACGCATGATTCGTTCCAAGGCTCCCAAGACTACCACATCAACCCTTTAAAAATTATAAAAGTACACCAATTTTGTATGAAATGTGTTAAAAGTAAAAGAAAATTATTAATAACTTTTTAAATCTCTTGAACCATCCATGCGACGCATTAAAGTCTGGGGGTTGCTGGTCTGAAGAGCGCCCACCCTCACCCCCACCCTCCTTCTCGACATCCTTAAATATGGTGGTTGCTTTTTCTGAAATAATTGCCTCCGTCACTGTATCTCCGCTTTTAAGGTCTCCTTCTGCTTCAATATTGTCCCGATTGTAGAGGGGTTTCGGCCATACTCCTTTGCGATTTCGTTCAACCGCATCCCACTTTCGTATTTTTTTATTATCTCCTGATTCACTTTGATTGATAATGGAGCATGCTTCTTCTTTTCGGTGTCACCGGGAATCATTTTCTTGGGGTCCATGATGGATAACAAAATATAACGCTGCAATGATCACTCTCAAAAAAAACTCACGAGCCAACAGTCCTGTTCAACTCTCCACGGGTGTGACAAACCGGAAGTATGGGTTCAGGAATGGGCACAGTTTAGCTCCCTCCTGGCCAATGGGAGGCCAGTGGGGCAGGATATTGGGAGACAGCCAATGAGAGAGCAACTCGAGCATTGTTTGAATGTTTGAATGGAACGTTTGAATTCTTCAATGGCGAGTTTGGTGCTTTTCGTAAGAAGAGGTTGTTTTGTTCGTATACAGAGGGCGAAAATTTAGGAAAATGTTTTTTGTAACCTGGATTTTTTCGTATTCAGAGTTTTCGTAAGTAGAGGGCCGACTGTATTTAAAAAGGACCTTACACAGGCCAGCAAACAATATAATAATAATAATAATAATAATAATAATAATAATAATAATAATGCAATAAATAAATCAATCAGTCGATACAACAATAAATTAAATTGCACTAAATTATATTGTATTATAATTATATTATATTGCACTATGCGCATTATTTTGTTTGGGGGGAAATGGGTAAAAAAAACGGTTGCAACTTCAAAGTAAGATATTCCACGTTCTCAGAGCAGGATTTAGTGATAATCTACAGTCAGTACACCAGGTTTATTTAACAGGGACCCCAAGGGCCTTGCCACTATCCGCTGCGCTCCGGCTCTCCCTGAAGGCCGTGTAGCCGGCTGGTGTAATCGCCTCGTCGGGTGTACTCTCCTCGAGCCATGTTTCACAGAAACACAGCATGGAGCAGTCCTGTAGATCCCTCTGCGTTGCAATCCGAGCATGAAGCTCGTTCATCTTGTTTCGCAGAGACTGAACATTTGCAAACAGTATGCCCGGGAGTGCTAACCTTCCACTGCTAACCAAGTGCTGGAGTCGTTGTTCGGCCCCTCCCCGCCTGCCACACCTCCACCTATGCTTATTGTTATCCGGGCATAGCAATCTAGCATTGACCTGCCGTAGCATATTAGCTCAGGATAGGAGTTGAGCGTGCTCAGTTCTAAATGTCTGAAAGGACTGTGCTCTCATAGCTGTAGTAGGGTTGCCCGGTCATTGACAAGCATAGTGCAACAAACAAACAAACAAAACAAAGAAACAACTTGACTCTGAGAACTCCGCGACATCACCCTCTAGGGAGCGCCATCTTGGAAGGTCACTGAGGAACTTCATTTGAGTCACTCGCAAAGCATGCTGGGAGTCTCGACTCACAATACCTGATGCGAGAATTCATTTGGGTACAAAAGATGTAAGTGTGGCAAACACACAAAATTATACATAATATTTAAAGATACGATTTTGTATCTGATTAAGATTTGACATTTTTTTCACATCGGCATATAATACAGATATTGGCGAGGAAAAAAATAATAAATTGAAAAGTTAAAAATTATTTTTTTATCAGCACTTTTGCCAGTACTTTGGCGATTCCGTCAACCAGAAAAAAAAAAAAAAACGAGTGGCCTAATCTTTTATATATAAAGACATTTTGTATATTTACAGAAGGAATCTCCAGTATAATCACTAAAGGAAAGATTTTACAACATTTCTGGCTTGGTAACAGGTGGTGTTGTAGTAGTAGTGGCAGCAGCAGCAGCCGGGCCGTCTCAGAACAAGAGTCCCGAGCTCGGTGAGGGCATTACTGTGTGCAGTTTTGCCTGTTCTCCCAATGCTTGCATAGGATTCCCCCTGGCATTCTGGTTTCCTCCATCAGTCCAATGACATGCACATTCGCCTAAGTGGTTGTTCCAAATTGCCACAAGGTGTGAATGTGAGTGTTAATGGTTGTGTGTGTTGCCCTGTGATGGTGTGGCGAGCTGTTCTGGGTGTACCGTGCCTTCGCACAGTGTTGATTGAGATAAGCTCCAGCCTCCTCGCAACCCTAGGCGGTGCAGTAAATTCAGTACAACTCGTGTGTAAAATCACCAGCCTAGCCTGGATGTCTGGCATATGTAGATTATATGACAGGGACATGAGGTTTTATTCAGCATTGCCTGGTGGACAAATGACTCATCACGCACAAGGTTTTCCATCAGCAAGAGAAAAACAAACCCTGACGTATTTGGCCTTAGCTTCTAAATAATGTTGTTCTTGTTGTTGTTTTACATGTAACAAATAGACCCTTGTTTGTGATGTGATATTCTCCACTGAATTATATGCTAACTTGATAAATAGTGAATGACCTAAATTTGATCCAGATCATCATCTCCAAATTTGAAAGGAGTCTTCCTAGTCTAAAACTCTACCTCTGGTAGAAACTTCATGAAAAGCCACACATATTTTTTTTCTTAATCCTGATAATACACAAACATAGAGCTTTAGACAAAGAAGACTCTTTTCAAATTTGGAGATGATGATCTGGATCAAATTTAGGTCCAGGAATTTTAAAAGGATTCTTTAACATTGTAAGGCAGGATGATTTTTGACATTTTGATTCATACAGGGGATCGCTGAGCTTGGTGTGGGTTTGCACTTCTCATTAATGTGTCTGTCTGTGTTCCTTTCGGCTTTTTCACTTTTACTCGGGAGTCGCCACAGCGAATCATCTAATTCGCACGTTTGATTTGGCAGAGGTTTTTACGTCGGATGCCCTTCCTGTCACAACCCTTTTTAGCAAGGGACAGAAAAATGCAGACGACTTTGCAGCTACTCTTTACGAAAGTCAGCAATGGTTCTTTTACATGCCTCTCACCATAGACAGTGAGAGACATGGCCAGCCTTTGATAACCCAGTTAGCTGCACTGGGGGGGACAGTGACAACCTTGTGGAGAGTGGGACTTGAACCCCCAACCTTTGGATCAGCGATCCAGCGCCCTATACCACTAGACCACCACTGCCCCACACTCCCCATTAATGTGTAGTTTTTCTAATAAATTTAGCAACCATATATTAGCCCAGTTAAAGCTGGGGTTGGTCAATTTTATCTCTATGTACAAACTGTCATGTTGATCTTTATACCCTGCGAGCAATTAATAACATACAAGATTTGAAAAATAAATAACTAAAGAAATCTGTGACTACTGTAGTCCTGTGAAAAGGCCGAACAATCACTGCCTCACGGTCTACTAGGAAACATCCAATCAAAGGCTTCTGTGTCTCCCTTCACAAGCTACTTTGCATGAGCTTGCAGCGAGAGCAGGTATGACGGGAGGTGTGGCTTTGGAAGTGCCTCTGAGAGCAGTGGATTGTTTAACCAGAGCCCTAAATAGACGCTCAAATTTTCCTATCTCTTCAGATAACTAACCCCAGCTTTAGGTCTGATAACTATCTAATGACCAGAGTGCTATTCAAACATTCCTCACTTTCATCATTTCCATCTAAATCACCAGATTATTATGTTTTGTTGTTATTGTTGGCACAGAAAGTATGTCATGAAATGCTACATATTAAATATCATTTTAAAGGTACACCATGTGACTTTTCAGCACTAATAACAACAAACATCCCTGCAAAATAGGGGGACTTGTGCATTCCAAAGAACTTCCAGTCAATAAGGAGATAAAAATGCATTCAAGATGTCAGTACAGCCTCGAGGAAACACTGGGCTTTCAGTGGAACATGTTTATTGATTGAAACAAAACCACACTTGTTTACAGTAGAATGGATCCACTGTGGTTCCAAAATGAAGTTTTCCAGAGAATCAAAACATGCGACTGAACAAGAACATTAGAGCTTTTGGTTACGTGTAATTTTAAGGAGCACAGACAAGGGGTTAATTTAGGTCTCAGTATCATTTAAAGACACTTTTTCCCATGTTAAAGTTTTATGCACTGTGTATTGTTCTCAGTTCCAAAATATCGGAATTGCGACATACGTGCTCAGCTCAATGACAATAGGTCTGATTAAAACCATTTACAAACTACTGAGCATGAAATACTAAACTAACACCTGACTCCAAGTAGCATCAAGTTACTGCCAGTTATTATATATGGCGGCACAGTGGCGCGCACGTCGGCCTCACAGCGAGAACGTCAGGGTCCATTTCCTGGGCTCAGACGTTTCTGTGTGGAGTTTACATGTCCTTCCCGCACTTGTGTGGGTTTCCTCTGGGTACTCCGGTTTCCTCGCAGTAAAAAAAATCATGGGCAATAGATTGATTAGCTGTTCTAAATCATCCCTAGGTGTGAGTGTGTAATGTATGGAGATGTATTTTTGCCATGTCTAAAATGTACTACATTATAAATGGGCCTATTGAGCCTTTACAGACAGACCACAGCCTTAATCCACCATGCTGTTCCTTAATTGACTACAGGACAAACAAATGCATGTGAAATGACGATTTAAAAAAAAAATGCTTTCAGTAAGCTATGATACAGATTGCAGAGCAGCTATAAAAAGATTGAAATGAGGATTTCTCATCTGAAGAAGTCTTGATTGTGGATTTAAAGAACATTTGCCACCACTTTAGGAACGGTTCAAGCAGGAAATCAGTACAAAAAAATTGATGTCTTTAATTGTAAAGAAATGCATAGGGGAAAAAAATTGAGAATGAGATCCCCTCCATGAATCGCCACCGTATCATGGAGGAGGGGTTTGTGTGTCCTAATGATCCTAGGAGCTATGTTGTCTGGGGCATTATCCCCTGTTAGGGTCACCCAAGGCAAACAGGTTGACACAGTTTCCCTTGCCCGAACGCAGGTCACCGGGGTCTCCTCCTGGAGCCAGGCCTAGGGGAGGGGTTCGAAGGCAAGCGCCTGGTGGTGAGACTTCTGCCCATGGAGGCCAACCTCCAGACCTGGCAGGTCCAACGGGTAGTTAGGGTCTCCTGGGAATATTTGGAGGAGTCTCCTGTCAGAGGGGCCTTTAACTCCCATCTCTGGCAGAGCTACAGTCATTACCCATTCGGATTCCATGTCACCCCCCCCAGCCATGGCTGGGGGGGGTGACATGGAATCCGAATGGGTTATGTTTCATGCCCATTGTGGAGGCGGCAGCCGATAGCTTTGGCTGGAAAGTCATCGGTGGTTGTCGTGGCGGTAACCCCCGGACCCAGTGGTGGACACCTATGATGAAGGGGGCCGTTCAGCTAAAAAAGAAGGCCTATCAGGTCTTATTGACCTGTGGGACTCCTGAAGCAGCATACAGGTACCAGCAGGCCAAACATGCTACAGCCGGAGCTGTCGCCGATACAAAACCTCAGGTGTGGGAGTAGTTTGGTGAGGGCCTGGAAACCGATTATCGGTTGGCTCCAAAAAGGTTCTGGGCCACCATCCGACACCTCATAAGGGGGAAGTAATTCTCCACAAATGCTGTTTACAGTGGAAGTGGGTAGCTGCTCACCTCGAATGGGGATGCTGTCAGGAGGTAGAAGGAATACTTTGTGGACTTCCTCAATTCCACCAACATATAGGAGGATGACCTCGAGGGTTTGGGGTGCATCCATCAGTGGAACTGAGGTCACTGAGGTAGTCAAAATGCTCCTCAGTGGTTGGGCTCCTGGGGTGGATGAGATCCGCCCTGAATATTTCAAGGCTCTGGATGCTGTAGGCCTGTACTGGTTGACATGTTTCTGTAACATCACATAGTCATCGGGGGCGTACTTCTAGATTGGCAAACCAGGGTGGTAGTCCCCCTTTTAAAAAAGGGGGACCAGAGAGCGGGTTTCAATTATTGTGGAATCACACTGCTCAGCCTACCCAGGGAAGTCTATGCAAGGGTGCTGGAGCGGAGGATCCGACTGATACTTGAACCGCGGATTTAGGAAGAACAATGTGATTTTTGTCCTGGCTGTGGCACTCTTGACCAACTCTATATAATTTACAGGATCCTGAAGCGGGCATAGGAGTTTGCCCTATGTGTCCACATGTGCTTTGTGGATTTAGGCTATCTTGTGGGGCATGCTCCGGGAGTACAGTGGACTGGACTCATTGCTACGAGTCATTCGATCTCTGTATCACTGTATCCAGAGCTTGGTTCGCATTGGTAATAATAGGTTGAATTAATTTCCAGTGAGGGTTGGATTCCGCCACGGCTGTCCTTTGTCACCAATTTTGTTAATAATTTTTATGGACAGAAATTTTAGGTGCAGCCGAGGCATTGAGGGGTTCTGCTTTGGTGACCATTGGATCTTGTTTCTCATTTTTGAGGATGACATTGTCCTTTTGGCTTCATCAATCCAGGACTTCCAGCTCTCATTGGAGTGATTCGGAGTTGAGTGCCAAGCGACCAGGATGAGAATCAGCACCTCCAAATCCGAGGCCATGGTTCTCAACCGGAAAAGGGTAGAATGCACCCTTTGGGTTGGAGTGAGATCCTGCTCCAAGTGGATGAGTTCAAGTATATAGGAGTCTTGTTCATGAATGAGGGACAGATGGACCAATAGATCGACAAGCGGATTGCTGCTGCCTCTGCTGTAAAGCAGAGCTTGTACCAGTCCCTCATGGTGAAGAGGGAGCTGAGCCGCAAAGCAAAGCTCTGAATTTACTAGTTGATCAAAGTTCCAACCCCTACCTATGGTCACGAGCTTTGGGTAGTGACCGTAAGAACATGATCGTAGATACAAGTGGTGGAAACAAACTTCCTACGCCTTGTGGCGGAACTCTCCCTTAGAGATAGGGTGAGGCGCTCAGCCATCCGGGAGGAGCTCGGAGTAGAACTGCTGCTCCTCTGCTTTGAAAGGAGCCAGCTGAGGTGGCTCGGACATCTGGTTAGAATGCCTCCCTGTTGTGTTTCGGGCATGTCTAACGTGGAAGAGACCCGGGATTGACCTATTGTATTGTATTGTAGTAGATTTATATAGCTCTTTATCCATACTGAATATTATGCTCAAAGTGCTCTTTGGTGGGTTTTTTTGTGCTCCGGGCACCTGTCGCCAGTGTGCGGCACCAGTTATTGCGTTGTTCTATCCTTTGATGCTGAGCGCCAAGCAGGAAGCAACAACTACCAAAATTTAACTTGTTATGGTATGACGCGGCCGGATTTGAACTCCGACCTTCCAGAAGATAAAGCGGACGCTCTACCAACTGTGCGAAATCCCCAGATTATTAGATCTAGAACATGCTGGAGAGATTATGTCTCTTGGCTGGTTTGGAAACATCTTGGTGTCTCTGGAAGAGCTGAAGGAAGTGGCTGAGGAGAGGGTCGTCTAGACCTGATTGCTTAGGTTGCTGTCCCCGCGACGTGACCCAGAATTAAGCGGAGAAAGATGATGACGATGATGATGAGAGAGTGAGATAGAATGAAGTGCGGTAACAGCAAGAGAGAGAGAAATGTGAGAGGGAGTGAAAAAACTGAAAGCAGACAATACACGAGAGCAAAAGGAGAATTGTACTCTATACTAGACCTGTGGCCTACCTGTGGGCTTACACTGGGGCCGTAGGCCATGCCGGGAGATGCCATGGAGTGTGGGCCCATGGGCGAACTGATGACGGAGAAGGGAGAGCCGAGGCCGTTCATCGGCGAGTTGAGCGTGCTGATGGGTGAGTGCAGCGATCCTGAGGCTCCGATGGAGGTCGGGCTCAGCAAGGAAGGATGCATGGGCCGGTGGGACGTGGGAGAGCTTAGAGGAGATGAGGTCAGCTGACTCGAGTCTGTGAGAGACAAAGAGAAACCGTACTGAGGAAGAATAAAAGTTATTGCTCCGGCTTTAGGGCAATTTATGCTAACAGGATACAAGAGGAGCATTCCTGGCTGAGTCATCCACACATTTGAGTGATTAGAGAGAATAACTGGAGACATATTTTATTGTTTTCCTTCTTAAAATAAATGTGATTAAGGGTGAGAGAGAAAAAAAAGACACGAGAAATACACGACTCCAGACAACTGCTACAATGACCGCTGTTTCTCTTGCCCAACTTTTAAACTCCTGGTTACACAATATAAATAAGGTGAATTTGTGCCCCCCCCATTTTCTCCCTTAATTTGGTCATGGCATGTGATGCCTCCGCCGGCCGCTTTTCAAATTGCTGCGCACGTGTATTTGAGAGTGGCCTAACACACTCGGAGGGAAAGCGCTCTCTGCTCCTTTTACAAATGAGCTCACAGATGCCCATGATTAGCCGGTGATTGCTATGAGTGACAAGGAAGTGAGCGTATGCCATCCCTCCATAATGTGAGAGCGCGGTCAATTAGCACCTGTTGGTTCCTGGTCATGGATGGCTGTGGCTTCAATCAAGATTCGAACTCGTGATATCCATGTCTTGTCGACGCATCACTCAGGAGATAGTCATTTTATAAAACAGCAGCTGTGACATTCTTTGCAGATTTAGATTTTTAGTATTTTTAGAAGGAGTCTCTAGTGTCAGCGCTTTATACCAACAAGAGGTAAATTGTATCTGTAACTAACGTTGTCGTTTCTGGGTAACACAATGAGTATTCTACAACAAATATGATTTAAGACTGTGGGAAGTGCTGAGGTATAAAGTTTAAGGTACTTCTTAAAAGTGGAGCTCCTGATAGAGCTCCCATGATAAACTTATGAAAAAAAAAACGGTCTTAATGTACATTCCCCTGATGATGGCACACATCAAGTTCCTGGCCTAAAGCAAATAGCCAGTTGTATTCAGATCCCGCCAAACCTAACAGTCAATCAAGTTCAGTTCCTGTCAAAGACCAAATAACCAATTAGCACTGGGATGCATACAGAGGTATGGACAGGAGTAGAAGTCATAGTCATGAATATTCAGGACAGAAGAGTGATTCAAGTATTGTGTGCCAGTGGCATGAGCCATAGGTGGCTCCACTATAACAACATCAACAAAACAACATTACAAACACATACAATAGAATATGAAGACCACCAATTACCAAACTGGCTAGGTTTTGGGTTGGCCCTGGAAACCAAAGTACACAACTCCAGTTTCCTTTCACAAAACAAAGACATGGACTTAAAATTGCCCATAGGTGTGAATGTGGGTGTGACAATTGTTCATAAATGTGTTAATCCTTTGACAGAATGCTGACCTGTCAGTCTGTCTTCCTTTCGGCTTTTTCCCTTTTACTCGGGAGTCACCACAGCGAATCATCTGACTCGCACGTTTGATTTAGCAGAGGTTTTTACGTCGGATGCCCTTCCTGTCACAACCCTTTTAGGAAGGAACAGAAACATGCTGACGACTTTGCAGCTACTCTTTACGAACGTCAGCAATGGCTCTTTTACATGCCTCACACCATAGACAGTGAGAGACATGGACCGCTTTTGATAACCCAGTTAGTAGCAACTGGGGGAGGGGGGACACCCTTATGCAGACTGGGACTCGAACCCCCAACCTTTGGATCAGCGATCCAGCGCCCTATGCCACTAGACCACCACTGCCCCGCGACAGAACTGTTCAGGACGTAATGATGCTTCTTGCCTGAGGATTGCCTCCAGTTTCCTCTATGACTCCAACTGGTGGATGGATCAGCGAGAAAGTCCAAAGTGTCCCCTGACTCTCATTAGAAACAGTAGTACAGAATCCCTGTGATGTAAAACCTTCACATGAACTTTTCACCTACCGAGTCAACCTCACAATGAGACAAGACACCCATGAGGGGAAGACAGAAGTGTGAGGAGAACAATACCATTATCTCGGATGTTTACACCCTCACCCTTTATCTCATTTGTTTGCACCTTCTTTTAAGCTTTGTTTGTCTTGGACCTCTGAGCTGAAGCGAAGCCATAGATTTGCTTCTCTCCACTAAATGCCGATGCTCTCTTGCCTTCATTCATGCTCGACAAATCCGCGTCTTCAGGGGAATTCAACTGGCTAATGAAACACCTACACAAATCTGCACAATGAACACCTGGAAGACACACGCCTTGGACTGGCTGCGGTCCACACAAAAAATTTGTGTACCAGTAATACAGTAAACGGATCAGCATTTTGACTTAATGCTGTTGCGCAACAGAAGACAGGCCTCACAGGACCATTTCATAAGCAGCTGAAAATGAACCAAGAGCATGTAGCACTCAATGAGTTGACAGCTGTGAATAACGGTGTGTTCAGTCAGCAGTGCTGTCCAGAAGCACACCGTCCCACAACGACTGACATCATCTCCCAGTGCCACTGATCGATTCCAGGCCAAAAACACGAGTTAGTGAATGGAAAGAGTAGAGATGATGCTGTGTTACACTGTGACTACATCACTTTCTCCAAACACCTCTAAGTCGTTCCTATCGGCACTGCATAGCAAACCCAAACCTAACCGCAACCCAGAGTGTCCTGACAAATTAACGCTCGTGTTAAAAAAGTTACCGTGAGCAATTTTGGCTGAGATCAGCATCCAAAATAAAAAACAAACAAAAAAAGGCTTGTTCCTTCAACTGTCAACATCCACCGACATAATATAACGTAATTTACAGGCAAGAGGAAAACGCTAGTGGGTGAAAAGGAAAGTGTGAGAAAAGGAACATGCGGCCAAAAAACTGCTACTGTTTTATATATATATATATATATATATATATATATATATATATATATATATATATATATATATATATCAAAGTTTTAATATTTCAGAGCCCTCATAGAAAGGCTTTGCATCTTTGCATGACTGTATGTTGGTGTTCTTTCCTCACAAAAACAATCACCAGCTGGCTAGATGTAGTCTATAAAGTGTTTAAAAGATAAACAAACACAAGATATGTACTGTCCAAAGTTTATTTTAAAGGACTTTTCCTGAAGTTACACCACATAAAATTAGCGAGGAAATCATCGTGCATAGGGGGCAGTGGTGGTCTAGTGGTATAAGGCGCCGGATCGCTGATCCAAAGGTTGGGGGTTCGAGTCCCACTCTCCACAAGGTTGTCACTGTCCCCCCCCAGTGCAGCTAACTGGGTTATCAAAGGCGGGCCATGTCTGTCACCGTCTATGGTGTGAGGCATGTAAAAGAACCATTGCTGACTTTCGACAAGAGTAGGCTGCAAAGCCGTCAGCGTGTTTCCGCCCTGCGATGGCCTGGCGAGCTGTCCAGGGTGTACTCTGCCCTCGCCCGAAGTTGGCTGGGATGGGCACCAGCCTCGCCGTGACCCAAATTAGGATTAAGCGGGTACAGAAAATGAAAATGATCATCGTGCATGGTACCACATGGAACAGATGGATTATCACAACTGGATGAAGTGGTTAGCTTGTCCACCTCAAAGCAAAAAGGTTTTGGGTCCAGGTCCAAGGCTTGGTAATGACATTTCTGTATGGAGTTTACATGTTTTCCACACGCTTGTCGGGATTTCCTCCAGCTACCTGGTTTCCTCCCACAAAGGTGTGAGAATGAGTGGGAGCAAGAAATTCCCCAAGGTGTGAAGAATGAGTACGAGTGTAAATGGATGCGTCACTCTACGATGGACTGGCGAGCTTTTCGGGGTGTACTTCACCTTCACCCAAAATGGCCTGTAACCCTAGTAGGATCAAGCGGTACAGGAAATGAATGAGTGACTTGAAATAATTAAAATAAAATGTCTCCCCTTAGTGGGTGTCAAATGAACAGTTTGATACATGCTCCGAATGGGCATTTTTCGGGATTTGTTTTTAACATGATCCCATTAACAGTTCACTTCAGAATGATTTGTTACTTGTACCACAACCTTTTCTAAAAAATCATCCAAATCTGTGCACAAGTTTTTGAGTTATCTTGCAAACAAAGAAACAAACGAGACAAAATAAATAAGCTAAAGATGCAGACCAGAGAAGGTCAAGTCTTTAGGTGATTTCCCCAACAGACAAAATACAAACAAATATATTCAGAAATAATAAATGTTTAGCTGCACAGTTATCATTTCTTTCCTTTTCCTTCAGAAAAGATAATGCACCCTATAACCAAACAATGCCAGTCTGCATTAATAAGTCATCTGATGCTGTCATAATGGGGTTGATTAAAAACGAGTGAGCAGGGCAGTTTGGGGAGCTCTGGAGGGAACACAGTGCATGGTCTTCTCCTTGCCAGTAGGGAGACATTCTGTTATTTAGGAGCTTGTCTGGTTTTGTATTCTCTCTAGTCTGCTGGGTCGTGTGTTTTGTGGAAACAGAAGCATGTGTGATGGGCATAGTTATGATCTCTGATACGGAAAAATTAGGGCATGGGGATGTGTTACTTCAACGGCATTGTAATTTTTTTTTGCATTAAGTCTATTCACAGGGCAGTGGTGGCCTAGTGGTATAAGGTGCTGGATCGTTGATCCTAAGGTTGGGGGTTCCAGTCCCACTCTCCACATGGGTTGTCACTGCTTTCCCCCCGTGCAGCTAACTGGGTTATCAAAAGCTGGCCATGTCTCTCACTGTCTATGGTGTGAGGTTCATGTTAAAGAACCATTGCTGACTTTCGTAATGAGTAGCTTAAAAGCCGTCAGCGTGTTTCTGCCCTGCGATGGCCTGGCGAGCTGTCCAGGGTGTACTCTGCCCTCACCCGGCGTGAGCTGGGATGGGCACCAGCCTCCCTGCGACCCTAATTAGGGGTAAGTAGTTTCAGAAAATTAATTCACAACTTCCTTTAAAGCTTGCCGCATTATCCTGTATTAAGCATTGTTTGCTTAATGGCTTGAATTGCTTGTGCACACTCCTAAGTTCTCTTTTGTCTTCTCATTACAAATATAAAGTATTTTAAGGTCTTGTAGTTTTCAGAAAATGCAGCAAACGTAGTTCAAATGTTTGAGGTTAACAATTTCCTACCATTCACTTTATCACTAGTTTCAGTTAAAATAAAGCTACCCAATAAAGCTCCCCACCTTCACAGACTGTCAGAATTACAAGCTACAGGTGTGCACACTTCTACTGCACAGCATTAGCCGACTTAAAGTTACTAAAAGGAAGTGGCGGTCTGTGGTGGGGAGCTGGATTAATGAGCCAAAGGTCGGTGGTTCAAGCCCCACTAGCAACAGGTTATCTCTGCTGTCCCCACAGTGCAGCTAACTTGGTTATCAAAGGCCGGCCATGTCGCTGACTTTCTGTGGTGAGATGGTCACGTAAAAGAACCATTACTGATTTTCGCTGAGAATTGCTGCATAGCTGTCAGCGTGTTTCTGCCCTGTAGTGACCTGGCGAGCTGTCCATGGTGTTCTTTGCCATCGCCCAAAGTCGGCTGAGATGGGTACCAGACGACCCTAATTAGGATTACTTGATTCAGAAAATGAATGAATGAAGAAAATTAGTATGCTATGCTAAGTACTGGCCAGCTAAGCTTGCTGATTTGAACTAGCTCTGAAGCAAATCATGATAAATTATTGGTGTATACAAGGACTCAAGTAGTGGTATACAATTCTTATAAATGTATTTTACGTATGTAGTTATGTTGTAGCTTAGCACATCATGTGTAGGTGGTGTTTACTGCAACACGGTATATTATGGGTGAGGAAACTATTGGGCTATATGTGTGATAACAGAAACACAAACAGGTTTTCGACTTCAGGAATAAAGTCGTGGCTTACAAGGCTCGTGTAGTCCTGGAAAAATCGGAGTGACGACCCGTATGGCACTGTATTCCTACAAGGTTTTGCTGTTCGTACAGCATCTCGAAAACGAGATTTCGCACGTGCGTGAGCTGACATCAGTCACATGGTCAAAATGGCAACAGAAGAACGTGTGTTCTATGACGGGGATAAATTTTCATCATTAGAAGAGCTTGAAAAACACATTCAGTTGTTCAACAGAATCACTACATTCAATTGTATAAAAGAAGGACACGTATAGTTGAAAACGCTCTCAAACAATCGGCGAAGCAGGCATTCAATCCCACTGTAAAGTTTGTTGAAGTAGAATTGCACTGCATAATTCAAAAAGTTCAAATCCGTATCAACAGGAGCACGCCCGCAGAAAAGTGGCCCTTTCAAAGTCTTTCGTAAAGCGAAGCGTACAGCATATGCTTTGACGTATGGATATCCCACTGGCTAAACATACATTTTAACAGGATTATTTATAGTGTGCAAGATGGTGCCGTACGATTATCAAAAACTATGTGAGGCGCTCCACCGAAAGTAGGCGCTTGTCGCACTGACTACTTTCGAGAAAATGGCCAAAAAAGTAAAAATGGTCATTTTTTATCGAAATTCGGATTTTTGCATAAACTATTAAAACAAGTATTCAACTATCACTTGCTCAAGTGAAATCGACTGAAACTCACTAAAAATGTCTATTATTTCCATTTTTCTGACGAGTACCCTTATAAAACTAGATAAAAACAATAGCAAAACTTACTGGTTTTCGTTGCGATTATTCACCGAGTTCGGTACAAGACACACTCTAATGCATACACCAGAAGAACGGTCGTGAAGTTGTCTCTCCATTTTGGATACTGTTTTGTTATTAAAATGCCATTTCAGTGAATAAAATAAAGATTATAAAGATGATATGCACGTAAACAATGCAGGCTAGTTGCTAAGGAAGATCTGAAATGAGCAGACTGATTGGTCAGCTCGGGCTTGCACATGTGCAGTGCCCGTCACACGTTAACTTCCGGTTTACTTCCTGACTCTAGTATACCGCATGCGGAACTTATCTCCGACTTTCTCTCCAATAACAGTAAGTAAGTTTATTTTGTAAATACACATAACTTCTGGAAAAGGAGAGTGAAATGTCATCTGTGATTTCTAGCAGTATTAGTATAGATGTTAAATTTGATGCTGGAATTCGGCTTTGAAGAAGATTTCTCTCTCTCTCTCTCTCTCACACACACTAACACACACGCGCACACACACACACACACACACCCACACACACACACACACAGTGTGCAAATGGTTAAATGAGCAGCATCCAGATGAACTAGTGCAATTTGAATGGAAGAAAATACATGTATGGGTGGGTCTACAAGATATGAAAAAAGTAGTGCCTGAAGTGAGGGGCAAATGAGTGCAAATGGTGCAATAGATGCGTAAATGAGCAGTCACCTACTGCTTACAGTTTTTGTCTGTGTGTGTGTGTGTGTGTGTGTGTGTGTGTGTGTGTGTGTGTGTGTGTGTATGATACCTCAGGTCTGCTGGAATATTAAGAAAAAGACACGAGTCCATTGCAATTCAAAGAAAATCCCATATGCTCAGTATTAAGTACTTTAGAAATTTAATATGAGTATTGTATGAGTATTGGTATTTTCTCTGCATGCAAAATTCGATTATGGAATTTTTTTGATCATTTGATTTGTGTGTAATCTTGTCTGGACTGGACATGCTGGATCGTGGTTTGTTTAGTTTTGTATGAAAATTGGTTAAGACCTGAAAAATACTTAAATGTTTCATACCTTTTACATATAAACAAACTGATGATGATGATGATGCCAGCTGTGTTGATGAAGATTTTGATTTTGATGTTGATCAAGAAGAGGCATCTGTTAATAAAAGTGTGATGACTGGTGTTTGTGAAGAAGATGTGATTTTATCTGCAGAGCAGGATATAGATGAAGATGATAATGTTGAGGGCAGAGTTTATGAAGCTTGTATAAAGAGATCAGAGAGTTTTGTCATACAGTATGCCCTTGACTATTCGCAGTTTTGCACTCACGGTTTGAGTATTCACTGACTGCCGAGCAACCAGCACGTGATTCAAATTCAGCCAATGGCTGTCCTCCTTTCTCCTGATTGGTTGAGCTGATGTCCCACCCCTTTTTCCTCATTCGCACACAAGTCGTCAATGAGCCTCTTTTTTTGTGTGTGTTTTAATTACCAGTTGAGCTCTATGATACCACTGAAACGCTATGCGTCTTCTCTGGCTAAGCGATAGAAAACGCTGGATGTCTCTTCTGAAGAAATAAGATTTTCTCCAGAGAAACGACGGTTTTCTCCGAACTGTTATTTTAAAATCTTTTTCAATTATTATTCCAGTACAGTACCTAAGTTCATGTTTATGCGTGAGATTTTATGTTCTGTAGTATGTTTAACAAACGATACCAAAAGGATAAACTTTATTACAGTACTCTTCATGTCCTTTTACATTGAAGTTAGAGTGACGTCTCCAAGATGGTGCTGAACAGAGGGCGACGTCGCGGAGTTCTCAGAGTCCAATTGTTTCTTTGTTCGTTTTACTTTGTTTTATTTCTTTTATTTATTTTTGTTCATGTTTTGCACTATGCTTGTCTACGACCGGTCGACTCTACTACAGCTATAAGATCCTCAAGCATGTATAACTAAGCAGCGCTAACATGCTATTAGCAGAGCTAATATGCTATGGTAGGCAGCTCAATGCGAGCCGCATCCCAGCTAGCAATAAACCCAGGCGGGAAGGGGCCGAACGACGACTCCGGCGCTTGGGATTGCAGGGGATGAAGGCCGTGTAGCCGGCTGGTATAATCACCTTATCGGGTGTACTCTCCTTGAGCCATGTTTCACAGAAACACAGTCCTGTAGATCCCTCTGTGCTGCAATCTGAGCATGAAGCTCATCCATCTTGTTTCGCAGGGACTGAACATTTTCAAGCAGTATGGCCGGAAGTGCAAACCAAGCCTCTGAGAACTTTGCCTGGGCGGTTAGCATTGAGCTCCCATAGCATAGCAGCTCACAATAGGAGTTGTTGCGTGCTTATTTGCTCGAAGCTGAAGCTGCTCATAGCTTTAGTAGGGTTGACCAGTCATAGAGGAGCATAGTGCAAAACATGAACAAACAAATAAAACAAATTAAAATGAACAAAGAAACAATTTGACTCTGAGAACTCCGCGACGTTGCCCTTCAGGCAGCGCCATCTTTGAGACGTCACTCTAAGTTCAATGTAAAAGGACATGAAGCGTAATAAAGTTTATCCTTTTGGTATCATTTGTTAAACATGCTACAGAACATAAAATCTCACACACAAACATTCTCAGAATTAACTGAGGTACTGTACTGGAATAATAATTGAAAAAGACTTTAAAACGAGTGCGTTACAACAGTATATGCTGTATAATGTTTATATTTTATCATCACTAAAAATAAGAGTAAAAATTGAAAAGTTTTTCTTCATCATTACTGTATTTTACTACATTAATACTGTATTCATGTGTAAGACTGTCTATAGAATGTGTTTAAGAAGCATATTTTAACGCATGTAATAAATACATAGTATTTTACTTCTAGCTGCTCATTCGCTCATGTGACGTGTTACATGGGGTTTTAGTTCCGGGTACAGAACTTGTGGATTATCTCGATTCGTGGGAGGGCTCGGAACCAAACCCCCGCGAATGTCGAGGGCCTACTGTGTAGTTTTCTTATATATATAGTTTCCTTAATTTCATTGTGATTGTTTGAACCTGACAGTGTTTTTTTTCAATCAGTATCATTTGAAGGCATTTGAACCTTTATATAATGGTCAAAAAGATACATATAGATCTTATTGGAATAAACAGAAATAAACAAAAATAGTTGGTTTTTTTGTTAATTTTTGGGGCTTACCATGGTGACTTATGGGTTTAAAAAAGGTGTGTCAGATTAAAATGAGGATGATTTCTCTTATCTCTTCATAAAACTCTTCCTAGACATGTTTTTTAAAAGTTTATATGGCTGAAGTGCATAAAAATGTTTGGTTGCTAAGGACTAATGATCTTGGAAGAAGTGCAATCTTTGTGCTCATTATTCTCTAAAACGTCTTTTGAAATTTTTAGTTGAATGCTGACACAAGAAATGGCACAGCTCGCTCAGTTTTCAAGGTATTGACAAACTTTTTGCTGCATTTTGCAGCTTTGGGCTATCGGACTGTGTAAAAAGCTCAATTTTCATTTTTGGACCCAAGAGCTTACGTTCGGTGGAGCGGCTCACAAATATTCAGTACGGCGCTGTACGGGTAACATCTGCTAAACATACGACAGAATGATTAACCACATTTCCAGTAGGTGGCGCGTCAACTGTCTTCCTTTCGGCTTTTTCCCTTTTACTCGGGAGTCGCCACAGTGAATCATCTGATTCGCACGTTTGATTTGGCAGAGGTTTTTACATCGGATGCCCTTCCTGTCACAACCCTTTTAGCAAGGAACAGAAACACGCTGCCGACTTTGCAGCTACTCTTTACGAAAGTCAGCAACGGTTCTTTTACATGCCTCTCACCATAGACAGTGAGAGACATGGCCCGCCTTTGATAACCCAGTTAGCCGCACTGGGGGGGGGACAGTGACAACCTTGTGGAGAGTGGGTCTCAAACCCCCAACCTTTGGATCAGCGATCCAGCGCCCTATACCACTAGACCACCACTGCCCACTAGGTGGCACGTCAACTCACATGCGCAAAAGGATTGCTGTATGAATGGCAAAAAATAAATCCCGTACGGTGCCGTACGGGTAGCCATAGCCCTGGCGAAACAGTCAGTAATGATTGGATTCAGGTGTCACAAATTCCCTGATCAATAACCTTCAGTGACTCTTCAGTCCAGTATAAACAGACGTAGACTCATAAGGCATACTCACTAATTAGCAATCTAGCCATTAGCAAAGCTCTGCTTACAGTTTTAATGAGTGCTGATTAAAGATATAAAATCAATACGGGGTAAACAGACCTGTACCTTTTAAAGGTGGAGGAATTTTCTGAACAGAGGCATCACTGAGACCTGAGATTCTCCTCTGAGTAAATACAGTATTTTTCATGTGGAATGTTGCTGAATCTATCCATATTTCCACACTGGTGGTTTTCCTCCAACCTACTTGGCTAGAAAATCCAAACATGTTTTACAAGCTGTCTAAAAGAGCCTCATCAGGAGCTTTTCACCTGCCCTGGATGTGCTCCCTAGATGAGATAAAAGACGATTAAAAAAAAAAAAAAATCACTGGCAACCATAACGGAGAGTGGCAGTCCTCCAGCTCGAGTCCTTTCCAGTGAAGTGATGCAAGCATGGACAGACTCGGAAGTGGAGGAGAGGGAAGAGGGAGTGGAAATGAAAACAGACCTCCTGTGCAACAGATCAACTGCTGATCATCGTTGTACACACACACACACACACACACACACACACACACACACTTGACAGTGACATGGAAAATTATGCAGCATCGCAAAATGCACCAGGAGGCTACTGTAAACAATCCGGAAAAAAAGTGTGTTTTTTTTTCTATAAATATCTTTGACGAGGAAATGTGTAGATTTCACACAATGGTGGAGGGGTGTGGGAAAGATTCCACAGACCACAGTGGCTGGCTAACATTGTGTGTGTATATATATATATATATATATATATATACACACACACACACACACACACACACACACACACACACACACACAATAATACATCAAAAATGATAACAGTGCATAAAAAGGGGGCAGAATGTGTTATTCCCTGCATAACTTTTTCACCCACAGACCACACACACACACACACACACACACACACACACACACACACACACACACACACACACACAGAAAGAGAGAGAGAGATAGAGAGAGAGAGTCTAGATTCCATAACTTAAGGGGACAATACATAAATAAACATTGATTTCCTGGAGAAATATTCTAACCATAACCCAAAACTTTAAAACATGTCTCCATCTTAAAACATATTGATTTACGTAACGCCAACTTGCTTTTAGTCCCCATTGATAAAAAGTCCCCGTAATGTTACTTTATAAACAGACTGAGGTCTGCACAATGTATGAATGCCTAGACTGCACACATACACACATATAGAGTGCCAGCTGCCAGACTAATGCGCTAAAAAAAAAAAAGCACTCTTTTGGTTCTTCATTTCATCGCGGACTGCTCGCCGGTCGAAGATCTGGAGATGACAAGTTGCTGTACACGTTTTGCCTCCCTCGCCCAGTTCCATCACACCCTATGAACAAAGCAGTCTCGCATTCCTGCAAACCACACATTAAGGTAAAAGACATTCGCAAATGATGCTAATAGCTTTCTGCATGCTCGAGATGTTCTCTCGGTCATGGGAGACGCAATCTGCTGAGCCTGAAAAAAATAAAATAAAAAAAACCTCCAGAACGCTAGTCTATCTTTCAGCGAGGTGTTATTGAGCAGCTAAGAAAGAGGCGGTGAAGAGGAAAGGCGCTGTATTCACACCGTAAACGTCTCACACGACGCCAGAACACACGGAAAGCTTTTAAGAGAAAAGGAAGGTAAAAGTAGCTGCGGGAGTGTGGTGTGGCTGTGAACACTGATTTTCATTGGGATTAAGAAAGAAAAAAAATGATGAATGTTTTAATTTTCTAGGTTGTAATGCTACGCTGCTAATTCCAAGTTTTTAGAAAAAAATAATTCCCTTATAACATAAAAAGTGTCATTTTAAATATGGTGAACGGCACAGAAACGGAAACGCTGCAAGGAATATTTACACAACACACCAATACAACATGTGAAAAGGTTTCCTTTCAGACTGAACTAGCAGTGCTGAGGAGTTACTCCCACCGTTGAACAGACAGAACTGTCAATCATTGATAAGACTCGATATGACTGCTTTTAGCGTCTATAGCTAGCGAGAATTAAATTGTGCAGTGAATCCGAGATATTTATAGAAACTGTTCCACCAAGGGCTGAAGACTTGCTACCATTTCCGACAAGTGAATAAACTGCGTTTCAGGATTGTCGCCTTGTGTGTGTGTGTGTGTGTGGGTCTTCTGTCTCGATCTGTTCCAAAATATGCATCGCCAGAGACGTGACTCGTGCATTACTAAATGTTATGGGTGGCTGTGGATAGCACCAGCTCCAGCTGAGCGGTCCATTACCACCTTAAGTCTCTATAGAGTCACCGAGAAGCACCACAACCACATGGACCATTATCTGCTTGAACAACATGAAGAAAACAAATTAACGTGAAGGATATAAAGTCCAGGCCGCATGGTGATGTAGCGGTGAGCATGTCCGCCCCACAGTAAGAATGCACTGGGTGTTCTCACCATGGTTGTATTAGGATTCCTTCAGGTATTTTTCATCCATATAAGGTGCTGGATCGCTCATCCTAAGGTTGGGGGTTCGAGTCCCACTCTCCACAAGGTTGTCACTGTCCCCCCCCCAGTGCAGCGAACTGGGTTATCAAAGGCCGGCCATGTGTCTCACTGTCTATGATGAGAAGTTCATGTAAAAGAACCATTGCTGACTTTCATAAAGAGTATCTGCAAAGCCGTCAGCGTGTTTCTGTCCCTTGCTAAAGGGTTGTGTCAGGAAGGACCTATGCCAAATCAAACGTGTGAATCAGATGATACGCTGTGGCGACCCCTGAAAAAGGAAAAAAGCCGAAAGGAAGTCCGAAAACATAGGCCATGCTCCAGCCTCCCTGTGATAGTAATGTGGTTAAGCTGTTCCATTATTATTATTATTATTATTACAGGGATCCCTCATCACGGTTAATTGGGACTGTGATCCTCCCGTGACCACCGAATTCCGCGAAGTAGGATAAACTCCCCCCCGACTGACGCATACGTACGTGTATATAATATCAATAAATACATATTCAATGCTATAAATGCTTATATTAACAATTAAACATTAAAAATGTATGCAGAAGATGTACATAAAATATAAATACACACATACAGGCAGTGGGGGTCTAGTGGTATAGGGCGCTGGATTGCTGATCCAAAGGTTGGGGGTTCGAGTCCCACTCTTCACAAGGTTGTCACCGACCCCCCCCCCAGTGCAGCGAACTGGGTTATCAAAGGCGGGCCATGTCTCTCACTGTCTATGGTGAGAGGCATGTAAAAGATCCATTGCTGACTTTCGTAAAGAGTAGCTGCAAAGTCGTCAGCGTGTTTCTGTCCCTTGCTAAAAAGGGTTGTGACAGGAAGGGCATCCGACGTAAAAACCTCTGCTAAATCAAAACGTGCGAATCAGATGATTCGCTGTGGCAACTCCCGAGTAAAAGGGAAAAAAACGAAGGGAAGACAGACAGACAGGTGCGCGTGCACACACTCAGATGCACACCTCACAAAAATGTAAGTACAGTAAAACCTCCGCTGACGAACGCTTAAGCTCACGAACTTTTCGCCTCAAGAACATTAAATTTGTGAGCATATAGTCTCTGCTGACAAACTAGTTTTCGGCGGACGAATCAAACCACGCGGTCGAACAGCGCCACGGTGGCGGCCACGAGAAGCTGACGCACGCTCACGGCGTCACAGTTCGTCACACCCCTTTCTTTGAGTGCGGAAGTGGTTTGTGTTTGATAGACATTTTGGACCATATTGAGTGTACTTTTGCTATTATGGGACCGAAAAAGACCCACCACAGGCGGAGATCATTGAAAAACACGAACGAGGTGTGCGTTTGTGTGGCTTAGCATCCCAGTACCAGTACGCTAAGTCTACCACCATCCTTAAGAACAAGGAAGCTATTAAGGGTGCGTGAGTGGCTAAGGGTGTTTCCAAACAGTAGGCGTTTCCAAACACTCCTTCCAAACAGTAAGTCCCTCCCTCCCTCCTCCTCCCACTCCATTCCATCAAGCCATCAACTACCATCACAAAGGTAAATAAAACGACTTTATTATACAGTACAGTTTATTTCTTTAATTACAATACAATAGCACATTTATTGTACATAAAATAAGGTATATTTTTGTGTAGTTTTAAGGCTTATTTAGTAGAAAATTATGTTTTATGGGGACCTGGGAACGGATTATTCTCATTTTAATGGTTTCTTATGGGAAATAAATGTTCGGAAGACGAACTTTTCGCCTCTGGGAACCAATTATGTTCGTGAGCAGAGGTATCACTGTAGTTTTGATTGGAGGTTTTGGTTGTTTTTGTTTTGTGATTGTTTAGGTGATTTTTTTTTTTGCATAATTAGCCTTGTTTTGTGGCATTTTCCTTAACTTTTCCCCCTATTCTTCCTTATTTCACTTCCTTATATTCTTCCCCCTATTCCTTCCTAATTTCCTTATTTTTTAATTCGATGAATATTAAAAAAAAAAAAAACACGATGTACTGAAGCCGCATGAATCGAAGCGCGAAGTAGCGAGGGATCCCTGTATTATTATTATTATTATTATTATTATTATTATTAATGTTAATTACTTAATGCATCCATTACAGCAATATATTAAGAAGACATCATGTCAGTCATTTGACAAATCACTTAATCCTATTAGGGTTGTGGGGAGACCAGAGGCTTTCTCAGCCGACACTGGGTGAAAGCCCTAGACAACATTCTGAACAACTCACTACAGCATTGCAGAGCAACACATCACCATTCACACTCATATTTACATCTAGGGGCAATTTGGTACAGTTAATTAGCATGTGAATTATTAATTAATTATAAATGTGAATATCTCTGGACTGTGAGATGACACAGGAGTACTACTACACTAGTGTGCTGCACACTAAAAAGACATTGTCATGCGTTAAAAAGATATTGTTATTCAGTTTTGTTTGTATTTTAAAATAATTTAATGTAATAGAATGGCCACACACAAAAAGTCATATTCCTAATATCTTTATATCCTTATGCAACAAACAGTCCGTCATCTGCCACCGTTTAAAAAAAAAAAACATTACAGGTCGGGAAAAACATGGTCACTGTACATCTCTGTTGACAGCACCAAGATCAGGAACACATTTTTCCAAAGCCAGACTCTTGCGTTCATTTTATGGTGCCGTGAAAACACCCTGGTCTCACTGCACATTCCTGAAACTCGTACACAATGTGTTTATTCACAAAGCTGTTTGGCGTTGGCAGGCATGTTATTTGAAGGCCACATATGGTGCAGTGAAACATTGGTGACTATGAAACAGTAATCATTAGCATTTCTGTGAAACGCTCAAGTTTATTCATACAGTAGGTATCGACAGCTCGGCTTCTTGAAGCCCTTCCAAGTGGCCGAGTTAATTCGGTGCCTAAAAGTGGAGAAGGGAGCAATCCTGCCCCCGCCCCCATGGAGGATAAATGTGATGAGGGGTGTCCAGGGAGTGAAGCAAACATCCTGGAGCTCATTCAGCATAAGGGGACAGACCTCTTGTCCAAAAGCAAGGGGCCACACATAGCCATAGTGATATTTGTTTGACATTTACCACATGGCCGCTGATAGTAGCCGTCATTAAATGGTTCATGGTGTTTGAGCTGTTAGCTCAATGTGTGTCTAGTGTTAGAAAATTAAGTCTAAAAATGTGTTTGTATGAGGCTGCATCTGCAGAATTAATCATTCCTTTCGCTGTGTGTGTTTGTATAAACACGCTAATCTGGTGCACACCGTTAAGGCACGGAGAGTAAATAGTCCTGGCTGGTGTGTTTACTCAAACTCAGGGAAGCGATTGCACAGAAGACGCATGATGAGGACACAACACTCCCTGTTTTCAAGAGAACACAAGATGAGATTAGCCAAGGTTCCACATAACGCTAATCAGTCATGTTAATGTCAAGCTCTATCCAAGAACCTTCAAAGGAACCATGATGGACAGTTCTCGCAGGGGCTTTACCCCATTCTCTATAAAAGCAACGAATGGATTTGGTTAAAACTGAGCACACAGAGGGCGAAAACCTCTGTCAAGCCCAGCCATCCGCAAAATGTCGTCTTGCAATGTCAAAGAACCCTTCAGAAAAAAATCCAGACTCAAATCTGATGCGGATCGTCTCCAAAATTTAACGGGTTCTTCCTCAACTAAAATCCGAACATAATCAGGCTAACAAGCAAACAAAGGATAAAACGCACCCTCCTTGAAAGAACCATGAAAAGTATGACTGGAAGAAAGGAGTAAGAAATCACTTATTTCGCAAACAATTTAATCCTACCTAAGGTCATAGGGAGAACAGAGCCTCTCTCAGCCAACACTAGGCAAAGGGGGTACACCCCAAACATCTTTCCAAACCATTCCATAGCCAACACACACACACACACACACACACACACACACACACACACCTAGAAGGGAAAAAGAGCAGTTGGTTGCCCTAATGTGAAGGTTTTTGGACTGTTGGAGGAAACTGGTGTACCCGGAGGAAGCCTACATAAGCACGGGCGGACATACTAACCGCTATACCACCATACTGCCAGTAGGAAATCAATGATGAAGGGGAGGGGGAAAAGCACCAACTGGGTCTCTGGAAGAACCGAGGCTGAACAGTACAGTATTTAATGGCTTCTTCAGATGGCAAAGATTTGGGATGCCCGCTAAGGGAATAATAGTGGCTCTTTTAATGGCGTTCGTCAGCAGGTGGGGTGAGACTAGATATGAGCTGACGGCAGACTGCAACTGGAACATGAGCTCAAATAAAGAGACTCCTCTGTCTTGGTAAAAGTCCTACTGACAAGCAATCAAGCCTCCAGCAACAACAAGAAGAAAAAAAAAAGTTTAATGAGGGATAAGTGCTTGGGGTGGGGTGTGGGGTGGGTGGGTGTAAAACACCATGAATTGGCCTCCCAAGACCAATCTACGTAGGTGGTGAGTCACAGGGCATTGGTTCGCAAACTCAATGTTTATTGAGCTCACTAAAGATCTTGTTTACGAAGAGAAAATCGGCAGCCGTGGAGATGCAGTTGACTGACAACAAGCCTCGATAAGCTACATATTACACGTGTTATCACTCCTTTTCCTGTGATATGGTCTAACTGTCCTTATCGACGTTGAAGCGATATGAGCGCTCCTCTGAGCCAAAATACACACAGCCCCAACAAGAAACTACGTATCCTATGAGTTTGGGCTTCAACGAGCCACATAATAGCAGTGAGTGATGTTGAGTCTTTCTGTCGTACAATTAATTTCCCTTTCCTGCACTTCAGAGCTTGGCTCACTTTTATGCTGTTCTGGAACAAGGCCAGCTGACAGAGAAGCTTTTATTAAAATGCTTTGATGTAATACACCGACTGTTTGCTTCATTAGTCCCATATTGGGCAGGAAACTGTTGACTAAATAAAGACGCATCTTTTGGCCTACCAGTTGTAAATCAGTCAGGCATGTGATGCTTCACAGGTTGTCCTGATAACATCTTTATCGCTGGCACTCCAGCCTTCTCGCAATCTTGTCTCATCTATTGTGCTTTGGGACACCCAGGAATATAAATGAAGCCAACTAAGACATAGACAATGAATCCGACCTCATCTCGCAACAAACAATTGCGACTTCTCACGGCTTCTCTGCAGCCAGCCGAATGTCATCTTAGGCCCGTTCTTACATCTAAAGAACCAGAAGCGTGACAGAGGACACCAGGGATGAACACCCTGCTGCACCGGCTGACAATACAAGCTTGATTACAGCCGGGACTTGATATGACACGGGATGTAATTAGAGGCAGTACCCAGCCGAGCAGTCCCCTAAGGAGCATGTGCACCTAGCGGCACCACGTGAAGCTAATGCGGTGCCAACACACTGACTCGACTCGTTTGAAGTCCACACAAGAGCGAGGCATTAGCATTCATTTGCGCGCGAAAGCCAAATCCCTTGTGTCGCTACAGCTAGAGGGGACAAGTCGCATAAGTGACGAGTAGCATTATCATAGCGCTGTGTGTACGTCTATAATGTGGTACCCCTATTAGACCAGACAAATAGGACATTGTCTCCCTGCTAAGAATGCTTTTACACATAAATACCCGCAAGTCAACAACTGAAATAAAATTCATGTTACTTGGCACCAGAGAGATGAAATCAGACTAATTTCCAAACACACAAAATCCTCTACAGTACTTCTATCATTATGGGGACATTCACTGACTGAAAGCTTCCTTCCCTCGTCCCTTACCCGAACTTAACCATACCAACCGCAACCATTACCCTAACCCTAACCGAAATCTAACTCTAACCTGAACCTAAAAACCAAGTCTTACCCCTGAAAGAACCCTTTGAAAAAGCGAGGACCATGACCTTATTGGTAAGGCAGGTAAAGTCCTTTGGGCTTTTAACATCCGAGCCATAGTGGCTCATCAGGCCAGTGCTTATCCCAGGTTTCTGTAGCGTGAAGCGACTAGGAGTACAACTCCTCCTGAATGGGACACTAGTCCATCGCAGGTTACCTTCCCAGTATATTTTTACTGGTACCCATTTATACTGCTGGGTGAACAGAGGCACACTTGTGGTTAAGACCTTGCCCAGGGGTTTTAGCACAGTGAGGGTCTAACTGGGATGTGAACACACAAAATCCCCAACATGAGCACAGCACCCCAACCACTACGCCACCGGCCCCACAACAACCTCATTGTGTTGGTTAAAAATGTATTCCAGTCCTTACTGTGTAGCAACTGTGCACACACACGCACACACACACACACACACACACACACACACACACACACACACACACACACACGCGCACACACACACGCACACACACACACGCACACACACACACACGCACACACGTGGGCGCACACACACTTCTATCTTTTGGGGGACATTTATTGACATAATGCAAAAACACAAAATGCCTAACCCCAACTCTAACCTTTACCCTAACCATAAATATATTCTAACCTGAACCCTAAAACCATTATCTTAACCCTCAAACAGCCCTTTGAAGAAGTGAGGACCAGCCAAAAAAAAAAAAGGTCCTCACTTTGTTGGTTATAAAAAATTCTGGTTCTCAGTATGTAACAAGAAGCGTGCACGCACACACACACACACACACACACACACACACACACACACACACACACACACACACACACACACACACACACAGGATCTTTGTAATCAGACACAAACACTGGGCGGTCCTCCAGGTTCTCCAGTTTTCTCCCATTTCCCAAAAATACCATGCTCTTAGGTGTGTGTGTGTGTGTGTGTGTGTGTGTGTGTGTGTGTGTGTGTGTGTGTGTGTGTGTGCGCGCGCACTTATGGATCAATGCAATGGATTAGTGTCCCATCCATATTGCTGTCTTGTACCAGGGACTCCCAGGCTGCAGCACCATCACAACCCTACACAAAGGAAGAGCTAGGAATATCAGCATTATGTGACGTCTTGCAATAGACCCAGTTATGATAGAAAAATATTAATCACTGAGTTGGAACTGGAGTATAAATGTCTGACTGCTTAATATTCTCTGTATTATATCGTATTGTCTCTTATTCATGTCTGCTTCACCTTGATCAGAGTAAAGTATCAATTGGTTGAAATATTTTCATAAAAATTGTCAAAAAAAATTCCTACTGTATCATCAGTTCTTTATAAAGTAAGTGTAAAGATCTAGCTGCTCCGCCACAGTCCACTCTAGTAATTGCCTGTGTCATCTATTTATATATTTTTAGTATTTTCCCAGGCTCTTTATCTAATAAAATCAAAGTATTTTGGCATACACATCAAAGGACTCAGAAGTTAAAGACAAAATGAATTCTCCCGCTAACAGATAAAAGAAAGATGATCTGATTGGTTAAAATACTCGCCACTTCCACTCTATGTTCAAGACAGGATTGTGAGATTATCCACACATCAGAAGCTTACTTCCGACAAATCTCTCAACTCTATTTCATCTAAATCATTAGGAATCAGATTAGAATGTAAATCAGAATCAAAATACCTTATTGATCCTGGAAGAAATTGTGTGCATACAGTTGCTCCATACAAAGTAAGAATGAGACAAAGATCAAGTCTTGATAAAGAAAGTTTAAAAATAAATAAATAAATTTTATTTAGGTATTTTTATATATATATATATATATATACATACACATTAGAACATTAGAGCCCTGCGCGAAATTAGAATTGTGGCCCGCAGCCCGCCCCACCCATTTATCCTTGTAGGACTGCCCGCCCCGCCCCGCAAGTGAAATTCTAACCTGGCCCGCAGCCCGCCCCACATAGAATACTTGAGCCCGCTGCCCGCCCCGCCCCGCAGTGAGTTTCTAATTCTGAGCCCACACCCGCCCCGCAACCCGCACAACACAACTACATATTAACATTCAACCTTTAATTCACTCAAGCCATAAAAAGTTACATTAAAATCAACAATTTTTCGCAACAGCCTAATAATGTATATTTACCTGATACAAAGTGTTCGCTGCATAGTCTACTGTATTCTGTAGAGTTCCAGGCTTTCCTATTTACCGCTGCGATCCAATTGGCTTTTCTCTCCGGGTCAGATGGAAAACGATAAAATGACAGTGCAGGCTTTACTCCTCTGTCTATTAGCACAGCCAACAGCGCAACACGTTATTTTGTATCACTCCGGGGAAGTTAATACAAACAACGTCCAGTTGGACAATGTTGAACCACTATTACTTATTTTAAAATGTTTAGCAATGTTGAATGAGCGTGCGCCATCCGGATCATGTCGTCCAATATGGCAGGTCACCTTGTGACGTCACGTGCAAAACCTCAATATGTGAGGTGCTCAAAACCGAAAGTGGTGTACTTGCTGTGGGTTATACGGACTTCCGGTCTTTCAAGTGACCAAGGGCGTCATTGAACTCGTTTAGAACTCAGCCTGCACTGATGTGAATCACCAGCAGAGCGGAGAGTTCTCTTTCTTTTCTGGACAGCCCCCATGAATCCGTGACATAGCGCGCAGCCCGCCCAGCAAAACTTGGATCATTCTCAACCCGCTCCGTCCCACATAAGTTTCAAATTGATCTGGCCCACCCCACAAACTAAAAAGTTTGACTTTAAATTTGTGGCCGCGGGGGTCCGCGGGCTGCGGGGGCCCACGGGCTAAAACCCGCCCCGCGCAGGGCTCCAATACACACACACACACACACACACACACACACACACACACACACACACACACAAATATATATATATATATATATATATATATATATATATATATATATATATATATATATGATTTTCTGAGTAGATCCTTCCGTAGGAGAGTGCTCAATACTTTTTGGTAGAGCAAATAAACAAAAATAAAGGACAGGACAAAGACTTTCTATTGAAACTCCATTTATCACTACAGATCTGTTTCGAGGGGTGGTGAAACCATCCTCTCTCTTCAGGTGATTATAGAAGAATTCTATAATTCTATGATTCTTCTATAATCACCTGAAGAGAGAGGATGGTTTCACCACCCCTCGAAACAGATCTGTAGTGATAAATGGAGTTTCAATAGAAAGTCTTTGTCCTGTCCTTTTATTTTTGTGTATATATATATATATATAACCATCCTCTCTCTTCAGGTGATTATAGAAGAATCTTCTGTAATTTTCTGTAATCACCTGAAGAGAGAGGATGGTTTCACCACCCCTGGAAACAGATCTGTAGTGAAAATGAAGTTTCAATAGAAAGTCTTTGTCCTGTCCTTTTATTTTTACTTATATATATATATATATATATATATATATATATATATATATATATATATATATATATATATATATATATACATACACATACATACACACACACACACACACAGTATATGTATATATAAAACATACATACACAACATTTCACAGTCACTTCAATACCTGGAGTGATCTGAAACAGCCAGTTAGCCTAATGTGCATGTCTTTGAACTGTAGGAGGAAACCAGAGTACCTGGAGAAACCTTTGAATGGGGAGAATATACAAACTCCACAGAGACACGTTCTCACTAAGCCAGGGACTTGAGTACAGGCCTGTCTTGCTGTGAGGTGGACATATTAATCACTGCGGCAATCTGCCACCCTGTACATACATTATACATACATACACACATATACAGTAGTCCCCCAGTATGGCTAACTGGGTTATCAAAGGTGGGCCATGTCTATGGTGAGAGGCATGGA